>VWZT01003937.1:0-78112 GCA_013397055.1 Pachycephala philippinensis | reverse complement strand
TTAAATTTTTTTTTTCCTTTTTATTGCTTTTGCAGTGGAGTCATGGAGTAATCCACTAATAAAATCTATGGACTGTTTGTTATGTAAATGTATTCATCAAGTTTAACTTGAGTCAGTAAAGAAAACCAAGAAATGATAGCAATGATACGACAGTTGGTAGGGCATGTGAAATGCTCCTCTTTTATAAAAGACATCTTTATTTTTTTTTTTAAACAGTAGTAATTGTTCATCAATATTTTGGGGAAAGGAGACTGACATGCACATTGCCTCAGCAGGGTCTCTGACAATGACACACCTGCAGCAGGCTACTATTAAAAGATTGTAAAAGCATTGACAAGACAGGTAAGCTTGCAGGCATTTCTTATTTTTTTAACATGCTTTTTCTTCCTGTATGTTGTCACTGGTCAACAAAACATTGATGAGTCAGTCACTCAAAACCACTTGCTGACCACTCCTTTAGGCTTCCTGGCAGGAAGAGCTGCAGATGCTATGGAACAGCTGCAGCCACACCTGCTAGCTAACCATGCACAGCTGCTTTGCAAGGCAGAGGAGTTCAGTTCTGCCAGGGAATGGGCCAGAAAGCCAACGGGAGTGCAGCTAATCACCTCAGCAGAAAAACTGTATTTATTTCACAGGCTCGTTCTGCGAAATCATTGACATGGATACAAGCTGTTCCATGGAAGTGTAATATAAACACAGTGAATACTAAGGACACCCAGTTGACCTCTGTGTCCAGCCTCTGCCGTGAGATGGAATCGCGATTGCCTTATTGTAATGCCAGCAGATCTACAGAATTAACTTTCGTATGAGGTGCTTCCAGTGTATGAAAAAAACATAAATTCAGTATGACTGAAATGGGTTTGAAACATTAATCGTGTCAGTAACATTTTCATGCTTTGCTGTAAGAAACTGTAGAATTAAATGTGCTTTTTATAAATTGCGTATAGACTCGAGGTGTTATTTCACAACATCATAAGGAGATTATATATCTGAACATTAGTTGTGAGCACTTCACATATTGTTAAATGGGATTTTATTTTACAGAAAATGTAAGTAAAAATGAAAAAATGAGCCCCTTAACATGAATTATAACTACAATCCTTGTAGAGAGATATACATTTTACCTAGTTATGTATGAATCCATATTTACTGAAAAATGGAAGATGAGTCATGTGGGAAAGAAAAAGGTGCCATATAATATGCAAACACTGTAAAGACAAATCTTTTCATATAGCAATGCCACCAAATGCAATAATTTTCTTGGATGGTGTATGAAGACAAAAATGTAAATAAAATTGCACCTAGCAATGAGAGAGAGTCAGGCCAGGTGTTATTGAAAGGTATTTCCTACTGCCTCCTAAAACTTCAGTTTTAACTCTCTGATTACTTAGTTGTTGAATAGACTGTCACACTAGCCCCTCTTCAAAAATTGTGATGATGAGGACATTGCTCCTAACAGAGCCCTAGTTCAAATCTGAAGCACTCAGGAAGAAGGGTTTCTGTTCATTTTCTGTAAATTTTGCAATGTCTAAATGTTGGTGCTTTAAGCATGTATTCCTTTAAGAAATGTCTTTGCCCCAGCAAGGTAATAAACGGGCCCATCTGTGACCTTCAGATGGTTTTACCTCAAAGGGCTAAATCTTTGAGGTTTAATCTGGTGATAGCACTTTTCCCTTCTTTGAAACAACTGATGCATTTCCCTGAACTGCTGTAAATCAAGTCTCAGGTTATCAATAATGGCAGCTTGCAAATTGCTGTAAGAATTGCTGAGTTCCAGACAGAATTCTCAGTGAGCACTAAGGGACACAGCTCTGCAGCTCCTTTCTTCTTCTTGGCCTTCTCTTCTGTTTTGGATGTGCAAATAATGCTGTACTTGAAATTCTGGATAAACTCCTTAAATTATCAAAAATCAAAAGAAGAGGCATTTTCTACCCTATCTAACTTTACTCTTTGCAATAAGAGTTGTTTGAGACATAGGAATCCAGAGGTGACAGAGAAGTAAATAAATGAGCAGCTTCTCAATGTCTGTCCTGAAGTTGGACAGATACAAGACTAAGGTCTCAAACACACTTTGACAAATGGAGAGAAAAGAAATGCTGCAATTATTTGTGGATTTACGCACTGCAAAGAAGAGATTTGGGGTGTCCTACACCAATTACACAGGAGGTCAGCAGGATGCCAGCAGGATGCCATGGGCCTTCTTATTGAAAAGAACTATTTTATTCTTCCTTCTACAGCTCTGCCTGCCTAGGTGAAGACTCCTGGTGTGCTGCAAGCTCACTGAAGAAGGAGCTGTGGTCTGTGTTTATACACCTACAATGCAAGTGGGTGCTGGTCCAATAGTGAGGGTCCTGGTTCCTACCAGAACACAAATACCAAGGCAATTAATGATAAGGCAGCCTGTTGTAATTGGAAAAGCCAGTGCAGCTTCTTTGGTCCAGTGGACACCACACCTGAAATAGCAAACTCTGAATGGACTCCGTGGTGTTTGCTTTACATCGGGAGTACTGATAAATCCTTCTGGCATCATCCTGGCAAGTAAATTCAATTCAGTGGTATAGAGTGAGTCACGTCTTTCATATAAGCAGACAAAAGTCATTTGTGCTAAAGCACGGCAAGGGGTTAAAGAATGAAGGAGAAATTATCATTGCAAACAAAATTTAAATCATTCATTAATAATGTAAGCTTCAAGTTTCCAGTCCAAGTTGATGTATGCTGCAGTGGCATGCCTGTTACTTCTAAATAAACGGTGGAGGAAAAAAAAAGGAGTGAAAATCTCCACTCAGCACTGAATTTTAATTTTTTTGGCAGTCTGTTGCGGCCCTCGGCCGGGACTACAGCCCCCAGCAGCCCCCGCGCGGCCCCGTCGCACCCCGGGCGCGCACCCAGCGGGCCGCGCGCGCAGCGCTGTCGTGGCGCTCGCGGGTGAAGGGTCCGCGGCCGCCGCGCCGAGCCCCGCCTGCGCTCCCGGCCTCCTCCTCATCCTCCTCTTCTTCCTCCTTCTCCTCGTCCCGCTCCTCCCGCGGCAGCTCAGGGCAGAGCCATGAGGCGCGCGGGGCTGGGTAAGCGCGGCGGCGGGGCCGGGCCGGGCCGCTGTCAGGGCTCGGGGCGGGGGAGGCGTGAGAGGGGCTGTGCCCGTGGGTGCAGGGTTGCGGTAGAGCTCGGGACCTTGGCGGGGAAGGGCCGTCACCCCTGCCTCTGCCTCTCCCTCTCCTTCTGGCTCAGCTGGATTTACATTCTGTTATTTTTTTCTGTGACAAACGACATTTTATTCTATGATAAACCACAAATCCTAGCAGCACTGGGGTTTGTGGTTTATCATAGAATCATACGATTTGGTTTGGAAGTGACTTCAAAGACCATCAAGGTCCATCCCCCATGCCGTGATACCTTTTTCTAAACCAGGTTGCTCAGAGCCCCATCCACCCTGGCCTTGAACACTTCCAGGGATGGAGCATCCACAGCTTCTCTGGGCAACCTGTTCCAGTGCCTCAACCCCCTCGCAGTAAAGCATTCATTCCTAATATTGCATTTAAACCTACTGTCTTTCAATTTGAACCCATTCCCCTTGTCCTGTCACTACATGCTCTTGCAAATAGTCTTGTCCTATTTAGTTGTGCCGTTGTTTAGTTGTTCTAACACCATGTTAGTTTGAGCTCTGTTCACATGGATGGGCAGATTTGTTGCTCTTCAGTCAAGTCCTTTCCAAATTCAGAAATTGTTCGGGTTTTTTTTGTTTTAGTACTTCTGTATGTTTTCCTGCCATGTTTGGGGAATAAAAAACCAAGAATCCCAACTATTATAAATTTATTACAGATATAATCTGGTGCAAATTGAGAAATCCTTGCAGAGTTCCTGCTGAGTGTCTTGAGCAGCTTTGGCCTCATTTTTCTGCCATCAGTCATGTTGATGACTATAAGGAAACTTTGAACTCCCACGTCACGTTCCACAACCGTGTGGGTGCTGTGACGGCACTGTAAAGCTCAGGAGATGTTTACACCTCGGAAGCGTATGACTGAGTTCTGGGGCTTCCTCCTAGAAAGTATTTAGGGCTAAACCAGGTGTGTCTGACGCTACCCTGGATTTACTCTGACACTTCAGGTTTGTACTATGCAGTAGTATTTTCATGAAATAAAACAAATCTTGGGAATGCTTCTTAGTGGATCAAGACAGGTGTTAGGATGTTTATCATTAAAAAGTGGGCATTTGATAATACTTAGGTCTTCAGTCCTTTCCTTTGTCAGACTGACAGCTTGCTCCTGAATGTGAGCTGAGAGAGGTTGGAGGCCACCCAGCTGTGTGCTGTTTCTGAAGAGGTGATGGATGTTTATCCAAGGAGTTCTGAAGAAAGAGCATCCTTGCTTCTAGACTGTCTTTGGCAACCAATGCCTTAAGGATCATCCTGAAACTGCTGTTTAAAAAAATCTTCTGGAAAGTTAAGCAAAACACTTAAATGTCTGTTATCAGCTGCAGTAAAATTTTCTGCTTTGCCTTGACATTTCAGCTGTCACTTCAGAACTATTTTTTATTTAATTGGCTGGAAATAGAAGCTGGATACCAGCACCTCTGCAGTTGTTGCTGACTAGCTGGTAGCTCTCTCTTAGCCTGCAATTATGTTTGGTCATGTCCCTGTTACATGTCACTGAGCAGTGTTGCAGGACAGCCTGTAGAACTGCCACGCTGAAGTTTCTGTGCTTCTCATGAATAGTTGTAGCCAGGCTTCTTCCTTTTTCTTCCTATGACATAAAAAGAAGCAACTGTACCAGTTGAAAAGCTTTGGGGCACTTGTTCATGTCTGCATTGTCACAGTTTGTTTAAGAGACCCAGTTTCAGTGTTTTGGCATGAAGCTGTGTGGTATAGTAACTTATAAACATAATCAAAATCATGTGTCACTTGCTAGGAAGCACTGTAGTTAGATGCACTTGTAAAATCAGACACAGTGAGAACAACCCTGACTCTCTAAATTATAACATTTTAGTCATATTTCTGTGTTAGGTATTGGTACTTTTAATTTAGGTCAGGGTAAAAAGGCTTCTTGACTCACTGTGATGAAATAAAAACACACATTTCATTGCAGTTACACCTTCCTTGTGGGGGGAAGAGGAGGGGCAGATACTGATCTTTTCTCTGTGGTGACCAGTGACAGGACCCAAGGGAGGGGCCTGAAATTGTGTCAGGGGAGGTTTAGGTTGCATATTAGGAAAAGGTTCTTCCCCCAGAGGGTGGCTGGGCACTGGAACAGCTCCCCAGAGAAGTGGTCACAGCACCAAGCCTGGCGAAGTTCCAGAAGCATTTGGACAACACTGTTGGGCACATGGTGTGACTTGTGAAGATGGTCCTGTGCAGGGCCAGGGGTTGGACTTGGACGATCCTTGTGGGTCCCTTCTAACTCAGAAGATTTTGTGATTCAGTCTTTTTGAAGATCTGTCATTAGCTTAACTTACAGAGTAACAATTTACAAGTACAAATGAAAAAATCTTCATTACTTAGGTCTAAAGAATAGCTTCATGGGTAAATATAAAATTATATCATCAAAATGGCATTGAAATGCTCTGTTTTAAAATACTGATATTATGCATGCCAAGCACACAATGAAGCTTTTTGAGACAGAGCTCTCAACGTGAATGTGGTTGGTGTCTCATCTCTCCTTTTTTCCTCAAAAAGAAAAAATCCACCCAAACACAAAAGTCTTTAAAGTGTATTTAAAAGACATTCAATTTTAGTGTGCCATTCTGATTAGGCAAAAAGATATTTATGTATATTTAAAAAGTATTTATTATTGTTGTAACTAGATTATTAGTTGAATTAATCTAGTGGGGTCTTTATCATAAAGCTTATAGTAGTTCTTTTCTGGTTGCCTTTCTAAGTCTTGATCTCTTTGTTTTCAATTCTTAGATTTGAGGTCTAAGACTGATTTTTGTCTTGACTGGACATGACTTTAATTCTCTTGTGCCCATGCTGCTGTCCAACTACTGTCTGCAGGAGATCTTTGTTAGAGGTTGGAGGAAGTGAATGTGTGGGGCTGGGCAGCTTTCATCCCCTTCTGCCGTGCATACTGTACTGACTCTTTGTCTGGATGACAGTCCTGAAGCTCCATCACCCAAAAAACACATGCAGGAGCGAGAACAGAACTGCAGAATGTTGACTGAAACAGCAGTGCTCTGCTCAGGGGCCCGGCTTCTGCTCTGAGGTGTTGTTTATAAAGAAACTGTGTGAGGATCACAGTATAGTTTCTCCTTTAAATGTGTGATTGAGTGATATTTGTCTTTGTTAAAAAATAGTCTCAACTTTTCTATTTTCAGTTTGATTTACCACATGTAATGGCCTCAATGCTTCATTCACATCTCCATGTAATGCCTGGATTGATTTCCATAGCACTCATGTGAAAACATTATCAAGGGAAAAGAATTACAGCCATTCCTCAGTTTCTCTTCTTTTATTTGCATATTGAAGGGTAACTTATGCATTTGGAAAAAGGTTGAGTCCCTGTTCCAGGAGTATGCAGAAGAGTTGCTCCAGTGGTGTTTTCTGTCTCTGACCACTGACTGTTGTGTTTACAGGTGATGGAGCAGCTGCAGGGAGCTATGGCTATACCAACAGTGGCTACAGTGTTTACGAAGAAGAGAATGACAGGTTAACAGAAAGTCTGCGTACGAAAGTCAGTGCCATTAAATCGGTATGTATTTAACTGCAGTGGTATCGTCACATTCATTGAATTCAATTACATGAATCAGGGAAGCAGTAGAATAGTTTAAAACAGAGATTTAGAACTGTGATGTGTTAACTTGGTTGGATGCCAGGTGACCACCAAAGCTGCTCTATCACTCCTCAGGTGGAAGGATGAGGGAGGAACAAGTATGATAAAAGGTTCATGCATCAAGAGAAGGGCAGGGAGAGATCGCTCACCAGTTACCATCATGGGCAAAACAGACTCGACTTGGGGAAATTAATTTATTGACAGTCAAATCAGTAGGGTAGTGAGAAATAAAGTCTTAAAATGTCTTGCCACTACCCTTCCCTTTTTCCTGGGCTCAACTTCACTCCCAGTTTTTTCTGCTTCCTACCCCTCAGTGGTGCAGGGGAACGGGGAATGGGAGTTGCAGTCAAAAGAATATGTAATGTGAAAACAGCTTTTAGAAATAGCATGCTAATATCCTCTGAAGGAGAAGTTTGGTGTTCTGATGATTCTGATTCCTTTCAGAGATTGAGGACTTTCAAACAAATCTAACTGAAAGACAGCTCTGAGATTAAAGTTGTGTGGGTTTCTTGTTCTTAAAAGCTTAAAGTTTTATAAAGTACATTCCAATGAATTTTTAGGCCTGGACCCACTTGAAGTCTTACTGCTAATACTGTTGATCAAAATTGGTTTAGTCTCAAAGAAGAATTAAACAGGTTTAATTTAAGAATTTAAAACAAAGGGGTAAAAAAAAAGCTTTGACCTTTGTTATAAAATTTCATTTCTTGTCTCCTCCTGTGGTATGCTACATTTCAAAATCCGTGTATGTCAACAGTGCAGTTCGTGGTGCCCCAAGGAGCTCTTTCTGTAGTTACATCTTTTAGTGCAATGTGATAATTGTGGCATATGGAATAGCCTTCACATAACCTTCCAAGAAGCCTCATGTAAAATCAGTTTTACTCTTGATTGAAATGCACCAATACGAGATAATGAGATTCAAGTTGTGACGTGTGAAAACAAACGGGTTTTGGCTAATCCGAAGCATGGGGACGTGGAGTGCATTTCCCTCCATCCTTGGAGCTTGAGCAGGTTGTTCAAGGCCAGTGGGCTGAGAACGGAGGAAAAGCTGCTAAGAGTCGGGCTCAGTGCCAGTTCTCCCATTTAACTCCAGAGCTGCTTTAAGCCAAGGCTCTTCTGGCTGGCTCCCACCTTTGCGATGTTGCGGCTCCAGCTGTGCCTGGTCTCACACCTCACTGATTCCAACCCTAACCTGACTTCACTTTCTGGCTTGACCTGGGACCTGTCTCAGGCTGCTGCCCAGGCTGTCGCTGGCCCTGCTCACTGTCTCAGGACTGACTCTCCCTGGCCTGTGCAGCTTTCCTCCTTGTCCCGCAGCGCCCTTCTGTTCTGTGACACAAAGCAGAGAAGGGCTACACAAATTCGCTGAAGAAAGTCCCATTTATAGCACAGCAGCAGCTTGTCGAAAGAGATGTGTTTGCAGGTTACAAGTGTCAACTCCAGCCACACTGAGTCAAACCAATGCTCATGGTTCTCTCTGCTGTGTGCCAGCAATTTTAGAGTTGTTCCAGGAAATGGGTAATTGCTACTTCAGACTTGACTAGATCTTGAGTTTTTAAAAGTCCATGCAATAATTCAAGTAAGACATTATCTGGAAGAGGGGAAGAGGAGCATTGAGTACTTCCTCTGACTCTTGAGATTCATCTAGTCAGATGAAAAATCTTTATTTCCTTAAGGGTTATTGATAGAACACTGTGCTTGTTATTTTGTTTTTTGAAAATATCAGGTGTTGCTTTCACTGGGGAAATGCTAGTCATGTCATGTATTTTTGATGGGGTTCTCTAATCTATGTATAACTGATTACTCGTATTTTTTCCTTTTTGTTTTATATTGTTGGGGTTTTTTTTTAATAGCTTTCCATTGAAATTGGAACAGAAGTTAAAAACCAGAATAAGATGTTATCAGAAATGGTAAGTGTTGAATATCTAGCTTTCTTTAAATACTGGTCAAGATTAAGAAGTTAATAATGTAAAGCATCCTGTCTTTTAGTATGAACATTTGTATTAAAATGTTGACAGCCTATTCTTGACTGTAACATGTGACTTAATTTGTGAACAGTATCGGTATTTCTGTTCAAAAAGATAAGGTGTGCAAATACATTACTTTTAAGGCACAACCAAGGTCTTTATGCTTCAGATAAGAGTATTGGTTTTCAATTAGCAAAGGTATAGTATCATTAAAAGGCACTTCTATATTTAATTGTATTCAAGAATAGAAGAAGGAAGCAAAAAATAAGGAAGTCAGAAATGTCTTTTTTACTTACACTTTGTTTTGGCTAGGGGTAAAAATAGCACGGGATGAACTGTGAAAAAAAAACCTGTGAAAGTTTTTTGTGGTTAATTTTTGCCTCTAAAATAATTCTAGTTCTGGAAATTTTGAAAGGACAGGGAAAACTACACTTAGTAAGCTGTAATATTTCTTTTCTCAGAGTGACATGTTTTTTGTTGTTTTGTTTGCTTGTTTGGTTTTTTTTTAAATTTAGGAGAATGATTTTGACTCTACGGGTGGACTTCTAGGTGCAACTATGGGCAGACTGAGAACACTCTCCAGAGGAAGCCAGACAAAGCTATTATGCTACATGATGCTCTTTTCATTATTTGTTTTTTTTGTAATATACTGGATTATTAAACTGAGGTGATGCATGTTACCTCTGGTTTACATTGTGTAATTTCAACTCTAGTCTTAGTTAATGATGACATTGATCTAAAGTGGCACATTCTGTTGATAAAACACAGTGAAATTGTTGTAAATTGCATTAACAATTAATGCGAAGTTATATATAGTTTTCTTAATGTATCAGAATTTTTCCATCATCCCCTGTTTTGGGGGGATTATTTGTAAATATGCAGAAACTGCTAGCATAGCGTGATAGATTTTTTTAGGGGAAAATAGTTTTTAGAATTGATTGAAAAAACTCAAACAACAATGGTTATTTGAATATGAAGTAATTGCAGAATTTCAAGGCTTTCTTTTTCATTCTGCTTTTCATTCTGGGCCATGCTCTAAATTAGAGCTCCAGTTTCAGGGATATACTAATTTCCTAGGTTGCAAAAGCACGAAGAAGATGTGGATCTTTCTAACTAGGTCTTACCTGTGGATTTTTGAAAGGCTGGCCTGAAGCTAACAAATGTAATAGTGGTACCCCCAAAAATTACTTTTGTGGTTAGATCTGATAGTGTTTAAGAGCTTAAACTGCGTGTTCTGGGGGAGAAGTTGCTTAAAACTGAATTTTTATTTTTTAATTTAAATGTGACAGATCATGTTTACACATCTACTCTTTTAAGCAAATGCCTTTCATCGTTGGGACCAACCAATATGGACACAGTACAAATGTTTTCTTTATATTTAAAGTATCTAAAACTTAATGATTCCATTGAATCACTTGAACTTTTACCATTAGTATATTTGCTTTTCAATTAGTGATAGTCTCTAAATCTACAGTGCATGATGTCTTAAATACAGTGGCAGATATTTGGATTTTATATTAAAGTATATTATGATGCAGTTGTTGGAGTTGCAGTCACAGTAAGGTACTTTATTTTGAAGACTTAGCTTTGGCTCACCAAGTATTTTCTAATCATTGAGGCTATTACATTGCCGAATTCAACATTAAAAAAAGATTAAGTTTCTTAGATATTGAAATTGTATCTACAATTTTGAAAAACTTTTCTAGAAATACTGTATAATGTGTTGCCATTAATAACCAATTATGAACTTACAAATAAAGTGTCCTGTAGTATTATCCTAGCTAGTGTTGTTTATATACCTTTTTTATACTGTAGAATACCAGTGTATTTTTTTGGAAATGGTGCTGTATTTAAGGGGCAATTTTTATTTTTTTAATCAATAGTACAAGCTGCCTCTTCCAGCTTAAATGGCTGTTTTAGGAAGAGTTTAAATAATTACACACAGTTTTTATATTAACATGTTTATTTTTAATATTTTCCTTAATAATTATGCACAAAACATGGTACATTGCTGTTGAAGTTCAGGCCTCTGAAAGCTTCAGATACACTTGAACAGTCGTTTGTAGAATTCTGCAAATAAAAATATAACACCACTCCCATCACCAAAAATCTGTGACAGAGTGTAGTACATATTGATACAGATTTGGCAAAGATGACAGAGCTTATTTTGATGATTGCTTGCTAAAAGTGAAAGATAGGGAAGGTACCTGTAATTGAGAGGAAAGGCACTGTTCTAGGGTTTGATTGTGGCAGGGAATCATTTGTGCCATAATTGTTGATCTTGAAAGCAAAGCTATACTGAAATTAGATTAAGCTACATAGCTGTATTCATATGGAAGTTCTGTTTCTTAATTGTCAGTGTAGATGCTCTAAAGTGTAGATAAAGCTTGATTAAAGAACACATTTTTTTCTGTATGCTTAGCATGGGTCATTGGAAAACTTAAGTAGCCCACTGAAAAAATGGAATGCAGGAGGCTGCAAGCTTTCAGAGTGCTTCATATCAACAAAAATTTGACACTGGAGAACACAGAACGGTAATGGTGAAAGACCTTGATGTGCATTTTGATGGCAAAATTACTGATCCATTTTCTGCTCGAAGCGTATTGGCTGCTTATCACCTTCGGTGTGCAGCACCAGTCACGCTCTTGCTTTCTTGATGTTCAAGGAAGAGTGGAGATGCGTCACTTTCTTGGAAGTATTTCCATGTATTTGCATATGATGGAAAGCATGGTTTCGTCTGTGCCACCTCCTATTGACATCAGTCTCAAGTCCCTGCAGAAATATAAAGGGTAGATTTAAACATTTGCATGCTGTTCTGATGGTGCTCTGCAGGACAGCTTGTCTGGAGCTGCTTATACACATCGCATACGAATGCCAGATGCCTACAGAACACCTCATCCCCTGGTTCCTGGGCAGGTGCTCTGTGATGCTTCCCACAACACCCCTGCTGCTCCTGTCCCAAACCAGTAGGTGCCTAAGCCTGCAGTTGAAGTGTAGGAGGGGAGGGAGCTTTTCCAGGGCCAGCAACAAAAACTGTTGCAGCACTTAAATTTGCTTAACTGTGGTAGAAGAGTCAACCAGCACATGAATTACCGGAGAATTGTACAGAAAGGGTACAATTTCCATTCAGGTTTTTTAACCAGTCCTCATTTCCCTAATGGCTGTGTAAGATCTGGTAAAAGCCTTATTATTATTATATAGTACCTTAATGTTATATAGTATAATAATTAATATTACAAGTAGTGTTATATAGTATTCTAGTATAGTTTTATATAGTCTATAAAGCTTCTTTGCTTTAAAAATGAATGGCTGCTTCAAGAATATTTACTTTTGATTTGATGTTTCTAATCACAGTCGTTTAAAGCCTGCCATTACCATCACTGAGTCATGCCTAACAGTAGTGCCTAAGTTCCCTGTGCTAGCCAGAGTGCAAACTACTGCAGCCTTGTGCAATTTTACTCACAATTTTCTTTCCTCGTTTGGGGAGAAGAAAAAACCACCACCAATAAAACTACCAGAACAATTCTACTAAACTATCTCTACTTAGTAACCTGAAGATTCCCCACCTTCCTATGGGCCTTGCTGAAGGCAGCAGACCTGGAACAGTGGTAGGTGGCTTGTTCTTACTGCTGCAGTGCTGTCTGCTTTATCAAGCTGCAGAAAGCTCCTGCCAATGCTCAGCATTTGGCCGTCTTCACTGTAGCAACAGCAAGTAACCAATCCTCAGAACTCCTCTGTGATGTCAACAGAAATCCTCTGTCTGCAGCAGGAATCCTGGGCACATGGGGCTTGTTTATATGAAGTTATAAATAGACAATGGTAAGATTTGGTGGTGTGTGTGACAGACAAGTCAGGCTGTCACGTATAAAGATATCTCAAAAACCAGAACACCTTTCGTATGTTTTGCGCTTGTGTGTATCTTTACAAATTTGCTGATAATTATATTTTTGTCTCTATGGGTGAGATAAGGAATATTTCTTACAGAATCCACACCCAGGTGACTAATGCTGATCTCTCCTCTGGGGAGACAGGACAGAAGGTTTCCCCTAATTTAAGCGGATTAAGATGACAAAAGACTCAAATGATTTTAATCCAGCAACCCTCTTCTGGGAAAGAAACCTGCTTTCATCATAAGAAAACAAAACCATGGGATTAACTATCCTGCTAGAAACTCTGTAAGGAAGCTGGGGAAGAGGACATAGTAAAGTAAACTTGTGTATCAGCTATTTAATGTATGCTTATGGTTTGATAATTTATATTATATCCAGAATCTATTATTAGTACTGCACATAAATATTTCAATTTATATAAATACTGTAATTTAATTGCTTTTGTAAGGGACATTGTTAGGTTGCTGCTGTAAAGGCTTTTGATCTGGCACAGTAACATTTTGCTTTTGATTTCTGCATCACCTTTTTGCTGCCCCATGACAGAGCAGCACATCCTGAACTACCTGCAGCCTTGCTGAGGTGAGTACCAGCCAGTGGTGGTTTCACTCTGACCAAGGACCATGAGGAACCAGCCTGCAACACACCAGACAGTTTGTAAAGGTGTCATTTTGAGGGACCAAACCTCTAGCAACTTGTTGAATGTTGTTGAATGCTGTTTTTCTTTAGAGAGTGGGAGTTAAACTGAGGAAGGAGAGAAATCCAGCTATTGTGTTCTATCCTTCTAAAACACTCCCTGCAAAGAGTTTCCTCACATTTGGAAAATCCCATGTGTCTGAAATACTCACTGTAGATTATAATACTACTCAACCAAATCAAGAGGTGTAAATGGTAAAAATTAATCTACTTTTTGGTGAATAAAAGCAAAGATTTCTTCAATATCAGGTTAAAAAACTGCACTTAGGAGGGAGGGTGAGGAGCCATTCCCACCCACCCAACTCAACCCAGGTTATCAATAACTTCTAGTTACATAGCAACAGGAACAAAAAAAGTCCACGTTGTCAAATCATGTTTCCCTTCTCCATAGGAACCATGTCATCCAGCTTTCAGAAATGTGTCAAGCACTGCTTGAAGGAGAAAAAACAAGCTCCCTTTTATCTTGGACTACCCTAATTTGAAGGCTATCGGACAACAAAGTTGTTCTAATGATTAGGAACCCTCTAATTTACAGCCTGAATGTGTTTCTGAGTTGTGTAATCCAAAGTAGTCTGCAGTTTAACATTCCTCTGTTGGCTGGTGTTGACACCTCTGCACCCTGAGCACCATTTGGACCTTGTTTTGCACAAGCTAAGCCATGTCTCTTACCCTGCCCCTAAAACTTTTGGTGCCAGTTTTTCTGAAAATCAGGGCTGGTCCTTATCCCAGTCTGAGCTCTCCCTTGGGTGCAATATCCCTAGCCATAAAGCAGGGACAGGTACCTGTTCACAGCACAAGGAAAGTTTTGGATCTTGTCATGTGCTATATAGGTGCTAAGGTTGCAGCTCATTGCACACTAAATCCGTCTGTAGCTTCAAGTTGGTAAAATGTGCCCGTGTTTGCAGTTGTGCCTTCCAGTACCATTTATTACCTGCAGCTGAGAAGCTGGGCCTGCTTTGGGAGCTGCTCTACACTACATTTTCCTCTGGAAAAGTATATGGCACTGGATTGAACAAGCCCTTTCTGTTCCCAAACACCCTGAGAGGAGCCTGCTGCATGATCTTTGATTTAGGTGTCTTCACAACACTTCAAACTCCTGCAAAAAGAAGTAATTTTCTTTCCCTTTTCTGGCAGTGATCAGTGCTGGTCAGACATGGGGAAGAAAGTGAGTTTTGGTGACTTAAACCCTGGTTTCCCCTAACAGCCTGGCTTCATGGCAGCAATCCCTCAGAGATGCTGCTCTCTGCTTCCCTGGTTAGAAGGCCATTGGTAAATCCTTACCACGGTTTGTGTGGCTCAGAGTAGCACTGCTTCCTAGGCCATTTATACACTGCTTCTTTTCAGCACAAACTGCACTTGATTACAAAACCTTTACCCTTTTTTTCTTGACTAATGATTTTTAGGTTTTAACTGTTTTAAGGTTTTATTACTGGCAAGAATTTTCTCCAAAAAATGTACTCATGAACATTCAAGCCTGATATTTTGTGACTTCTTCCATCTTCAGACTCAGCTAGATTGCCTATAGGCTGCCCAAATTAAGCAGAATCTGAAGGAGGCTTTGTTGTAGAGAGAGGAGTTTGAGCTGGTGCCACCCAGTGCAGCAGGCCTCTGACCAGGCTGGCACAGCCCACAGCCGTGCCTGCCAGTTCCCATGACCCTGTCCCTTTCCCTCAGGGACATTCTGAAGGCCGAGCTGAGGGAGCGGACATCACCTTGACCTGCTCCGGGGCATAGCTCTGCTTTAAAATCGTCACTATAGTTACCTGCTTTGATTTGCTGTCTTAAAGGTAGATGTCATGTGCTTCATCTCCTAAATTCCTTCTCAAGATACTAATAAAAGTCAAACAAAGGGGTAGACAGACATCTGTCTCAAAGCCTCTGCAGAAAAAGGGGGAAACTGCAGATTTCGTTTCATAGATGACAGGAATTAATATTAAGTCTTGTCTCAGCAGTTAGCTACAGACCTCAAAGCAAATTGTTTTTGTCAGCAGAAATGGATAGGTTTCATTTTGTTTAGTACAACCATAAATTGCTATAATGAAAAAAAACTGATTAAAACCCCCCAATTGTCTAGACTCACTCAAGTTTAGACATGCTTTGTAAAGAATGAAAGACTATAAGCAATGAAATAAAGAATGAAACTGAATAAAGTATTTGAACTGACTTTTTAAAATATGTGAAGGAAAAAAAAATCTAGATGGGAATACATTACTTATAAAAAAAATCCACTTAAAACTATACAGAAGTTTGCTTTTTAACTACTGTCAATTACAAATAGACCTTCGTATTGCAATAACTACGCAACAGTTGAGAAAAATAAAAATGTGTTTCTTCTGCAGCTATGCATTTGCAATGCTGCTTACACTTCTATTTCACATGAGTAGTCAATATTATTCACTACTGCTTTCTCGAGTCTTTCACAATGCAGCAAGTAAAGAAATGATAGCATACTCCCCATCACAGCCCACAAGAGTAAAACTTGTAAGAACTGGAAGCAGTTAAACATGGTGTTTAGCAGTTAGTAACAATCTTAATTAAAAAATCCCAACAAACCAAACTCTTTTAAGAAGACCACATAAGTTCTTCCTGTAACAATTGAAGTGTACATAATTACTATTAAAATATATGGATCACTACCTGAAATATTTTAAAACTCATGAAATCTGAAAAATTGCAATAAACTTGATACTAAAAGGTTTCTTTCCTCTGATCTCTCATAAACTGTTTTTTTCATATAGATTATGGGTTTGTTCAATAATTGCTTTTTGCCAACTCATGATGTCTTTAAAGCCTTTAAGACAGAGAAAAATAAACAAGCATGACTCCAGGCTAGTGCTCTCCTCCAGAATCCTGCTTTTAGGGTACAGTCTGGAAGGTCCATTCTTTATGGGTTTTATACTGGCTTGTATTTGTCGATGAAACCTTTTGATATTTGGGCTCTAAACTTTTTTTTTTTAAACCTATTTTCCTTCTTAGAATCTGTACAACTGAAAATGAGAACTACATATATAAAATCAACCCAATATAGGCACCTACATGGTGAAGCAGCTCTCTTCATGCCTTGTAGAAAACAGGCACTTAAGAAATGCCAGTTGTTCTACAAAGTTTAAAATGTTAATGATTAAATGGCAGATATGAATAAAGTAACTTGGCAAACAGTTTTGTGCCGTTTCTGTTTATTTCTGACACTAATAACTAAAATTCAGAGGCTTCATGCACTAACCATACATTGTGCTGTGTGTTCTTTGAGGAGTGAGTAACAGCCTGATCTGTCGAAGACTAACCAGCATTTCTTTGGGAACTTCATAAAGATTATGCTACAAAAATGTTTGTACATTAGGACTAGATGTCCTGCTGTGCAATTATACTGCTGCTACTGGACAAACATCACAGTGACGTGGATGGTTACTCAGACTGCTGTACTAGAAAGAACGGCTTTAGGGAAGTTGCTGCTTTGCTGCTTGTTACAGATTAACAAGATTCTGATTTGAACGTGTAATTGTTTATTTAGGTAAAACTCTCCTTGTCCCTTCCTGGATCTTAGGTTACTCAACGATAGAATTTTACTGATTCATAGAAAATTTCAGAGTATAAATATCACACTGCCTTTAGCGTCATTTATAACAGTGTTTGTTTTAGAGGTAGAAAGATACATTTCTTTAGCCAGCTGACTGTGTACGCCAAGAGGAAACACTCTGGATTTCTTCTCAGGAAAAATGTCAGTGTGCTGGTATACTTGGAAACCACTCTGGAATCCACACAGAAAAGCCCTGCTCACAGTTAGAATTACTATATTGGACTAGGAAATCTTAAAACAAAGCTATGTAAAAGCAGGTACACATTAATCTCTACAAACTACAACATTTACAGTAAGTGCGTCAAGACAGGGATTCATTATTCAGAGTGCCTACTGCAGTAGCTCTTAACGTCTCCATCACCAGCGACCATTAGCTGTTAAAATAAGGCTATGAAAAAAATAACTAAGAAAAACCATCATATTGACAGCTGGCTTGAAACCACCATCATAAAGTGGTCTGTACCTTTGTAAGAAAATTTCAGGAATCCACTTGTCAAAAAACATTGAGGATCTCTCTGACTTACCACTACAGCATTCTTGTTCATAAAACGCTATTAAAAATAGAAAAAGTAACTCAACCTACCTAAGAAACAAGCTTTTTGCAGATTTTCTCAAGTGTTCTGCTCTCGCTTTATACAGACACATTTACCAAAACCTTCAACTAACCGAACCACTTATTTGGCTAACTTTGGATTAGGTATTGTCTATGTAAGGGCTGAACAGAAAGCTGTTACTGCAAGAGAATGCAAGGTCAATTTTGGTCCTTCTACAGAATATAAGACACTGGGGCCAGATACCAAGAAAGCTGTTTGCTTAGGAAGAATTTTGCTCTAAGTAGATACAGACCAAAACTTGAAGGGGCTACAGTTAATTTGCAAAAAGGCCTCTGTACCATTTAAATGATCTAACAACTTGCTGGAAACAATTACATCTCATATATCTCACATGGTATCTAGTGTGACTAAGCGGGTGGAGACTGCTATCAGAAAAGACTACTGCAGAAGCCAAGTGGGGAAGTCCAGTTTCACACATATCTGGGGAAAAAGATCAAGCTGATTTTCATTCATTTTAGAAGAAAGCTTCTGGTTTTACTTCTGTTCTTGTAATCAAGATTACAAGCAAACAAAAAGCAAAGAGAAAAAAAAGTCACTGGTTAGTAACTCTCCATTTTTTCCCGCTTTTTTCTACTCTGTGGCAGATACCAGAGGACCCTCAGGGAAAATACTGAGTAGTCTTCTTTCATTTGACATTTAAGCTAACCTGTGGGTAGTTCAAACTTTACAACTGTAATGCAAAGCTGAGACTTGGCAAAAGAAGAGTAAGCCCTGACACGTCTCCCCAAAGTTAATTGCACTGGGTGTTCTTGAATCCACAATGCACTTCAGTGGCATGCCATGAAGCAGAACAAGACCATTCACACCGGTCAGGAGCTGGTGCTCTTTTCAAGTAGGTGATCATTTAACAGGACATTTAAGAGGCTAAATTTCAGTTAAAGCCACTTTGTATTTTCATCACTCCCTTACCTGTAAAACCTGCTCACCAGAACTTCACTGGTGAATCCCATTCCTCCCCAAAACTGGAGACAGCTATCAGTCACTTCACGGGTCAGACGACCTGCCTTTAGCTTAGCCATGGAAGCAAATTTTGTCACATCGTTGCCTTCTACATAGAGAGCTAATAAAAAAAAGAAGAGATAAAAAAGAAGTCACTCTGGAAATCACCTCCCCGTGTTCCTTTAGCCTGACAAGGTTCTTTGCACGAAGAGAAGCACATCTGGGACGCAGATGTGGGAGCTCACCCACGGCGCGGTGCAGCAGCGAGCGCAGGAGCTCCACCTCGGTTGCCAGCTCGGCCAGGCGGTAGTGCACGGTTTGGTTGTGCAGGACAGGCTGACCAAACACCTCCCGCTGCCGGGTGTAGTCAATAGTTTCTTGTATTATAGTTTCCAGTGGTGTCAGGGCTTGAAGAAACAAAGCACACAACAAGACATCATTTTAGCCAGATCTGTTGTTTAGCTTCTTGAAAAAAGGAGGTTTCTTCACATTGTACAACCAACACATTAGGTTTTTTTACAGCAAATTGTTCTGTACACTCAGTTTGGGGTACAGCTTTAATTCTGAGAAGAGTCTGGTACCTCCTTGTACCTTGAAGACATCTATCTTACCTGAGCCCCAAACTGCCAAAGCCTGGAGGAGAGGGAAGGGAGGTGGGTAGGAAGGAGGGAGAGACATAGAAAGCAGTACCAACATGATGAGGTAAACTTTATGCTTAGTGTCTCATTTGGGGCCTCAGCAAAAGCTTGTGGCAACCCCTACTTTCCATGCTACCTGTGTCCTGAAGGTTTGTTAAAATCCTGGAAAAAAAATCTGAAGGCAGACAGTGTAGTGTGCTCGGTGAGGAATGCTGTAGAAATGCAAATTGAAAGAAGCCTTCAGGGAGAAGGCAGAAACCTATGCCGAGATCAAGGAACACAAATAGACTGCTTGTTACATCTGCATTCTGTGATCAGGTCCCAGCATAGAGAGGAAAATATTCACATCCACTTTAAAAAAACATTAAATAATTCTCCTAATGGAAACAGAATGAAAATAGGATACTGCTGGAAAACAGGTGAGAGGCAGCAGACGATACTTTAAAGCAGAAGTAGTTTGCTGCTTCTTTTTGTGCAAACTGACACACATATCCCATTTTAAATAAGAAGAAAAGGGAAAAGGTTATTTTCCAAGGCAAACCAGCCTTGAAGTGAATGACCAAGCTATCAGTCAGGATAACAGCAGGTGCAGAATATGTGGAGAATTTTGTTTGGCAAATGTGGACCCATGTTACTATGACAAGCAGCAGGGAATGATTTCACAAATCTATCTGATGAGAAGGGTCACATTTTCTCTTTTCAAAATATGCATATCCACATCCATTTGCATTTAGAGCCTAAACCACAAAACTCTTGAGTCTCAAATGCAAAATAAAACCAAGCCTTGGACCACTATGAAATCCCTTTTCCTACCTGCCAGTTACTCACATGACAATTCCTTGCAGGAGCCTCGTGTGGTTCCATGTACCTTTTTGCTTTGTTTTCAAGATCACTGCTATTTAAATTTCATCTCTGTACTGCTCTCCTGTGTAGACTCTGCTCCCACCAATTGCCCCCTGCCATGATCATTTACCATCGCTTCCAAAGAGCACCATTTTTCACATGATGTCTCCACATTTCATAAGGTGATCAGCTTTTCTTTCCCTAAATATTTTCCCCTCCTTTCTCAAACAACTAACCTCATACAACTAACCATTAGTTTTCAGAACTAATGGTTCTGAAAAACCATTTTTGAGAAGAGCAGATACAGTAATGTCCTCATTTCTTCTGTGTTAACACACTATGCTGTCACCCAAATGCTAGTTTTCTGGACAGGAAAATAAATTTCTGTTTTAAAGAACATCTCTTGAATAGAAATACTGTTCTTCCAAAGGACAGTGTCACACAGCACTGTAGCATTTATAACACCAACAGCGTTTTCACTTGTATGTCTAGGGTCTCCAGCTTGAGAAATGTAAAGAAAGAGCAAGGAGTATTCAGGCACCACTTGTCCCTTGCCCTCAGACTGAAATCTGGGAAGAATACAGCCAAGTCTGAGCTGCTGGGTGGGAAACTAAACAGTACATGCCAGTGCTACAAGAGCAGAAGGGAGGTGGAAGGGATAAGGACAAGGGATTAATCTTGTGTTGGTCTGTCAGAGCAAGGTGCTCCAGCATGGCTTGTGTGGTTCCCAGCATCCAGCACCAGGGAAAGTGATGGGAAACAGCAAAGAGAAGTCAGGAGCAAGACCCAGTGAGAAGAAACAGGACAGAAACTGCTTAGGTCCTGCTTGCAAAAGGTGTAAAGATCATGAAGGGGCTTTGGCCAATCTCTGCTCAGGCTGTCACCACACATCATGGCTCACACTGGCGTTCTGGGAAAACTGCTATTATAGTGTCCATCTCTCCAATTCACTGCCTCCTTCCTGCCTCTGCTGATCCATCCTCCTGTTTCCTTAGCTGCCATCACTGCTCTTTTTATTTCAGGAACTGTCATTTGCGCACAGAAACAAACAGAGGAAATCTAAGGACAGTCCTGGGGTGCTTCAAAAGAGGCCACCAGGTCAAGGGCCGTAATTCTCTCCCTTTACTCTGTTCTCCCGAGACCCCACCTGGAGTATTACATCCAGCTCTGCAGCCCACACTACAAAGCAGACATTAATCTGCTGGAGCAGGTCCAGAGGAGGGCCCTGAAGATTAAAGGGCTGGAGCACCTCTTCCATGAGGACAGGCTGAGAGTGTTGGGGTTGTTCAGGCTGGAGCAGGGCAGGCTCTGGGAAGACCTTCTTGCAGCCTTTTGATATATAAAGGGAGCTTATAAGAAAGATGGGGACAGAGTTTTTACCAGAGCCTGTAGTATCAGGACAAGCGGGACTGGTTTTAAATTGAAAGAAGGTAGATTTAGATTGAATGTAAGGAAGAATGTTTTGGAATTGGAACTAGATGATCTTCAGGGTCCCTTCCAACCCAAACCATTCTATCATTCTATGATTCTAAGGAATTCCGTATGATGAGAGTGGTGAGACACTGGAACATGTTGCCCACAGAAGTTGTGGATGCCCCATGACACGTCCATTCCCTGAACATGTTCAAGGCCAGGGTGGATGGGGCTTTGAGCAACCTGGTTTAGTGAAAGGTGAAAGGTTTAGTGAACCCCTGCCCATGGTGGAGGGGTTGGATGTGATGAACTTTACAGGTCCCTTCCCAAACCATTCTGTGGTGCTGACGACAGGCATTCAGAGCTCTGAGCACAGCTCTAACATGGCAAAGCTTGGCTATGTAAAAAACAACTCCAAAATCCAGCACGTCATGAATACCATGACAGCCAACAGCCATGTTGAACAAGATAACAGCACATAACACTTTGCCAAGCATGTAAGTACAGTGAAATGCCGTTCATAACAGGGAACCCCCTTTTTTTCCCTGTATATTTGTTTCCTTTTTTTATACAATGTTCCCCACATCCTCAGACAAACTTAGCCCCACGGGTTTCAACTGAGAGCACATGCAGGAAATGTCACTCTAGGGCAGCCTAAGGAACGCCTGGTCTACCACACAGCTGAGAATTGTGAAAGCACTTGAAGTTGCCAAATGCAGAATAATCTTTCCTCGTAGCTCCATCCAACTTATATTTTTCCACTTGAAACTTCTGATCGCTGTAAAGACACTTTGCCTTGTTGCTATGTTTCCTCTCAAAAGAAAAGGAAATTAATACATTTTTCTTAGGTTGTGGCTGATCACTCCCTAATGAGACGTACAGTGAGCTCTAAGCTGAGCAATCTGACTCTTAGGACGCGTGTTGCCCATGCAAAAGGATCTGTCATCCTGCTTACTGGCCGTGACTCAATGGTGCTCATAAAACTGAGGTTGCAGGAGCAGATAGAAGTCATTAGAAAAGTGCCATTCTGCTCTCTCACGCACACTGAACTCCCTCTTTGTCTCCAAGTTAAGCAATTCACAAAACAACTGTTTGCTTTTTTAGCCATAGCAACATTCTTTTGCTGTGATCAGTCCAATAGATCCTCAAATGGACAGTGTTTACCGAGTGTCACAACACGGCACACACGTGGCACCTCTTTTCTTTCAGTGAAGCAAGAAAGACAGTGACTTCGACCAATGCTTTTGATAATGTGTCACTCAGAAGGAAAAACCACACCTGGGATCAAATTTTGCAATTCCAGGAAGTTAGTTTTCCATTTGTATTTTAAATTTGTTTGACTGAAAATAGATTTTAAAGAAAAAAATAAAAAGGGAAGAAACTGGCCACAATGAAGATAATTAATAAACAAAAAGTAGTCTAGAGCATGTGATATTTGAAACTAAAGATACAGAAACCCGCCCCACCCCCGCCCCGCCCCAGACAAGGAGAAAAACAACAAAAACCCCAAACACAAGAAAACAACACCCAGAAGGGAAAAACAGACAAGAATGGCAGTCAACTGCCTTTTCCAAGTTAAAGGACGCAGTGAAAGTGAGGATGGCAGGAGTGGTTCCTAAAGTGTTTAAAAGCAGACTGACGATTTTAAATGTCACAGTCACGAACTGGGAAGGAACAGAAATGTCCTACTGAGGGGCAGAAGTGAGGACCAGGATTAAACATGCAGATCTAATCACAAAACTACTGAAGGCACTTACATCGTTTCACACATCTGAGCCTTCAGCAAAGCAGTCACGGTTGAACATGTGTGAAACCATTTGCAGGACTGGAAGTTAACATCTCTAGATGCTATGGTGTAACTGCACCCATCAACTACCAGGCTCCCTTGTGAACAGTGGTTATCCTTTTCTTGTTTACCACAATTGGTGACCTCTGAAGTTTGCAGCTTGGCCCAAACCACGGGTCTTGTCCCCGCTGCCAGTGCTTTCATGCATTTTATATCAGATAATGGGAAAAAAGCAAACCCAAGGGGTCCAGCAAGGTTTACACAGTAGTCACTGCAGAAGGCAGCTCCCTCTCCTTGGTGAGACTCCAAGACTGTTCCTCCCTGATGGCCCCTGCCTGGCCATAGCAGGGAGCAGAGATGCCCTTCCCAGGCTGCTCATTCAGGCCAAGAGTTCACCTGCTCCTGCTGCGTTGTTTTGGACAAAAAAAAGAATTGAAACCTGGTGTTCCAGTTCCTGGCAGAGCACAGCGACAGCCAGGCAGTTGTGCAAGACTGGACAGTACCAAGCTGCCCGTGGTTTTAGCAGGAGTGATCTAACCTGCCGGGCTTTGTGCATTGATGCTGTCAGTGCGCGTCACTTTCGCCTGGGGCATGACTAATGCTGCCGGCTACTCTGCTGCCCGGGAGTCTCACTGCAACCCAGAGCTTCTGAGCGCTTGTTTAATTTAGACTTCAAACTGAGCATAAAAATGCACAATGTACACCCTTGCAGTCTGTGTACACCTCAATTAAAGCAGAAGCAGTGGTAGCATCACATCTCCTGCTTGCCTGAGTCTGCAGTGACATCCTTGGCAAGTGTAACCTCCTGTCCTTTGCTAAAACTACTCTCACATGTACTATTTATCTCGGGCTGAACTAAGAACTTTGTCTCAAAAAAAGATTTTTTTAAAGGCATTTGAACTCTAAAATATTTGGTCTAGGATAAACCCAAAACAGTGAGTGCTTTTTTATTTGTTCACTGAATCAAAACCCCACTTCTTAGAATTCTCAGTTCCCCAGCCACACACAGACAGTGACAGACAGGGAATGCAAAGAGCATGAATACAGTGATATTATTTAGACAACCCTGGAATCTAAAGAGGACCACTCTTCTTACTGTGAACCACATTATATTTAACTTGAAGAAGCAGACACTGGGGGGTAGGGAGAAAGTTTGCAGGTTGAAAATAGACAATCCAGACTTGGATCTGGTTTCCTGGAATATCCAGAATCCATATAACCCAAATACATGGATCTGAGTAAGCTTGAATTCTGAGTAACATAAACTCTGTGACAACATAACTTCAGGGAAAGGAATGTGGAGCTGTACCACTTATGTCCAAAGTGTACAGAGGTAAAACAGATCTGCAAAACAAAGCTCTGACATCCTGCAAGAGCCACTTCTTTACACAGCCAGTAAGTTAATTTTCTAAAATCCGTGATAAACATCATAACTCACTGTACTACAGGAAAAGTCACCATCCTTCTATTTCATGCTGGTATTTTGATAGCCTTTGCACTCTATTTGTAGTAGATATAACATGATGCCATAATTTCTTATCAGCAGAGAAACACCAAGAAAAAGAAACAAGGCAAAAACAGCTTCTGTGATGGCTCACAAAATATTTTCTGCTTCAGGTTTTTCTACAGAAAGGGAATGCTGTCTGTATCCAGGCTATGACGGATTTCAAAAACTGATCCTAAAAGGTCATTGTAACTTACAAGAAAAGAAAAGTGCTGTTAGTCATGCAAAGAGTGACCCCCGTGTCCCTGCCCGGCTGCAGAAGCGCAAATGATGACTTACCAATGGCTACTCCCCACAGCCGCTCTTCTTGGAATTGCAGCATCTGGTATGTAAAACCCTTTCCTTCCTCACCGATGAGGTTTTTGCAGGGGACCCTTACATCTTCAAAAAAGATCTGAGCTGTGTCTGATGACCTCATACCCAGTTTGTCTATCTTTCTAGCAACATGAATTCCTGAAAAGGGTATGAGAAAAAACACAAAAAATAGAATCACTATGAACAAGTACAATGTTTTCAGAAAGAAAAGTTTGCAGATGTGAATGTATGTTCCAGGACAACAGTGAAACCTCCCCATAACAGCGTTCTGGAGTAAAATGGCCCAAATCCTATTTTGAAAGGTTTTCCCACTTTATTTAACTAGCAAATCAGAAAATTTAAATGTTAAAGTCCCACTTTTAATTATTCCTCAAATAATAAATATTTACTAGTCGTAATAATCTTACTCCACACAGGTCTTCAAACATGCAATATTTATGTGTTTATGTTTGATTTTTATCTAGCATTACAATAAAATGCTGGAATTTAATTCGGCAATATTTGCCAAGTGCCTGCACTGCTATGAAACAGTTGGCAAATATTCAATAAGGACAAAAACAGAGCTACATTTTATGTATTTCTCCTCCTGGAAATCCTCTTCCTTCCCTCTCTTCTTCATTTATCTTCCCCTTTCTAGCCGACCCTGATTTTTTCTGGTACAGTGATCACTCTGAGTTTTCATGTGTGTGTGTTTGTGAGGAGGGTTTGCTTCCCCACAGCCCTCTCTACACAGCACTCACTCTGACCCCACGTGCAATGGTCTGTTGAAGATGAACCTGGTTCATTCAGGTCTGGCCACATAAGGGTTCAGCTACCCTGTCACAGCGGGCAGGACTCCTTCCCATTGCTTGTTTCTCATAGCTACCAGTTCATTCTTGCTGTAGTTCAGGTGCAAACATGGCTTACCACTGTGCCATGAGAGTTTAACAGACACCCACTGTTTTCCCATGGCACTTCTCCTGGCTTCAGCTTTTATCTCCCTCTTGATCTGGAGCTAATTCAAATATTCAGGGTGAAAGTCAAGAATGTTTCAAAAGCAAAAGGAGGATAATGACCAGGCATAAGGATTTTTGCATAACATGTTAATAACAGCTAACAGGTCTATACATGTAGCAAAACAGTCCTCCAAATCGGCATATGTATCTTTGCCAGAAAACCAAACCTTTTTACTACTCACGTACTTGTTATTCCAACCAGTTTTGTGATGAGGAGGTATTCTGTCAATATTTTCCTCTCTATTCTATTTTTCTTCAATTTCTACTAGTCTGACATGACTCAGTAGAAGCTGGTTGGTCACTACACAGATTGTTGTGGTCCTTCTGTACTTCTTTGTATCTTGCTATACTTCACGGCTTTCAGAAAACATCTCTTTCTGAACTAATACAGACATCTCAACTTTTACTCACAGGAGGCCTTCAGCCATGTGAAAATTACTTTGGTTTTGCAGGCAGAAGGAGTTGGCAGTCATTTCCTTCAAATTCACTCTCTCTGGCTGCACTAAATAAGGTTATGGAAATTTTCATCGCTTCACAGAGATGAAATACTGACAGTATTTACAAATGCCAAGACTGCTCTAAGAATGAGGTCCACATAGACTTCCACAAGTTCCACTCAAGATTTTTTCTCCACCAATCAATCTGTAAACAGATTATGTGTTAGGAAGACTTGCTTTGATATGTGATAGATGCAGGAATAAAATCAGGACAGCTGTATAAAAATTCTTGACTCTTGAATTGAAAATTACCTAGCAATTTGTACTCAGTCAGCCAAAAAAGCATTTGTAGTTTGTTTCCATATTAAAAACAGAGCTAAATAACCACACACTGAGCAACTTACAAGCCCAGATGAAATCTGGAACATTGTTTCCCATTGGAATATTGCTATTTGGTTTCTTTGGGAGTCTCAGAGATCATGTATGGTCTAAAGCCAACTGGCTTTATGCAATCACTGCTCCTCACCCATATGAAGATGCACTGACTGCTCTTGTAAGTGGGTGGTTTAAAAGGCCTCTCCTTGAGAAAGCACTGCTGCTGCCAGTTCATTATATTGCTAATCCTGTTTACTTCCCAGATCCACATATAGCAACAACTATTCAAGAAAGCTCTTACAGGCTTGGTTAGAGGAGCTAAATGTGCTAATTATTTCTATCTGTAATTCTTCCAGATTGGGTTGTGTGTTCAATTTTCCAGCATCCCCCTTTGTCATGCCATACCAGTTTCAATTGCTCTTAATTCATGTTTGGCACCCACAACGAGACCAAGCTGCTTCAGTCTCATGTAATGCCCCTTCTGTGGCTAGCACATGCTTTACATTGTGGAAGACAGTGATACATAATCATCTCTTTGGCCACCCCGGGGGCATCAAAATCTCCCTTTCCTTCATGTAATTATCTTCCTTCCCTTCCTAAGGGGTACTACAAATGAAAAGCTATCAGCAGAGGTAGAAATCACGGGCCCAGATAACTCCTGGAGTTTGTATGTATCGAATAAATCACAAGCAATAACACATAAATCTCAATTTAACAAGGCCAAGCACCTGACTTACTAAAATCACTCTAACAGAGCCATTTGAGCTACTTGCACCAGTATCACTGAGATTAATTTCTATCTCTCTGCCTGGGCAGTTCTTCCCAAGTATCTTTGATTTTTCATTTTCTCCCATTCCTCCAGCCTTCTGACAATCTCTTTTATTTCCTATATTCTATCTTGAGAGAAAAGCAGTTGCTCTCTCCTGACACCATTTAGTGCCATTACAAATGGAAACAGACACACTTTAAATTGCAATCTGAGAAACATGCTCTTTCTCTTTTCCTGGTTGCTCTTCTCTTTATTAACTCCTCCTTGCAATCTCCCCTAGTGCTATCTGAAGACTCAGAGCACAAATAGTTACCAGATCAGGGCTGCAAGCCATTTGTCTATCTACCTTACACACAGACATTTTATATCTTGTTAGATCCTCTTTCATCATATGAAAAATTCAGCTGCTTTTTTAAGACATTGTTATTGTATGAGGAGTATTCACCTATTTTGGATATCTATTGTGGATCCATAGTGCTGTTATCCAAATTCCCTTTATGAGAAATGTATCCAGCAGTGTCTGTCAAATCTAGACCACGATTTGCTTCACCCCAGATTAGAGAGTGTACATACCCAAAATTAGAAGAAGCAAATCCTACTTTGTATCTCCAATAAACTACCAATTGTTGAAGTTAATAATTCACTTTCAGACTTGGAATCTTTTTCTCTCTCTCTCTTTTTTTTTTTTTTCACCACACTATGTAAGTACAAAAGAACTTAGATTTTTAGAAAAAATGCACCACGGATCCTTCCTTACCCAGTCATATAGGCTGGTGCCTGCAGAGGTGAGTCAGACATAACACATTTGCTCTCCATTGCAACTGTTTTTGAGCTTTGACACACATACATCCACAGACGTTTGAGAGTGCATCATTCAGTGATGTCCTCCAGACACTTCCTGTACAGCCTTGGTCTGCTGCCCTCCATGGAGCACAATCTTTAGCAGACAGACATCCTTAGGATGCATCAAACCAGATGGAGCTTCCTGAAAAATCTCACTTCTGATATGACTCACCCACTGAGCACAATCAACAGTCTTAATACTTCATTTCAAAAGGTCACCAATCTTGGTACTGTGACCCCTTTGGAGGTAAATATGTGTATCATCACAGAAGAATTAAAACACGTGCACTTTGAGGAGTGCAAATTTTGTTCCTAGGAAGACTTCTACGCTTCTGCAGATCAGCTTAAGGTGTCTCAGGCAATTTTTCTACTATTCAATGCAGGTAAAGAAGGTCTGTGTTTAGGCTATGTGATCTAACATCTCCCCTCTCCTAGAGCTATAACTCCTATCTTTTTGGAGTAAGCAAAGTAGCTGAAAACCTCTAAGACAACTTCTATATATTTGATCTGCCACCAACCATGGGTCAGCTGCTTTGTTGTTTTAGGAAGATTGATCTCAGAGAAGTAGTAATGCATTTGCATTCTGACCCTTTCATGAAAAATCCAAGGACTCCATTCATTTTTCAGCAGATGGCTGAGAAGTGAATTTACCTGGAAATTTAGAGAGATTCTGGCTCTGAGTTACATGTTCACTCATCACTTCTCAATAAGGATGAAGTCTACAACTAGTGAAGCAGCTCAGGTCTGTGTTCTGTGAGCTCCCATTCAAAGCCTATCTTGTATGAGCAGAGGTTGTAGAAGCTCACAACCCACTCAGAACCTGCTTGATTCCCAAGGCAACTCACTTGCTTGACTTACCCCATACTGAAATTCACTTAAAAGATATTCCCTTAAGAATCTCTCATCATCCCCTTTAGCAACACTGGAGACCTGAGTTTTGTTCTCAGTCTAATGCATTAGGGGAACATAGAGGCATTCACTTCACTGCCATGGTGGTGTTCCTACATAAGAAATGCCAAGTGGCACATATTTCATGTGTAAAATACTCTGTAAAATACTCTGAATGGACTGAAAAAACCAGCCATGACTATAAATATTTTATATATAAATGCATTAATATACATTATTCTAGATTTAATAAATATTAAATAGTATTTTTAAAAGTGTTTCATTGCATTAAACATTAATTTTTAAAATTACACATTAAAATATACTATATATTACATAGTGCATAAATTAATACACTGCATATTTTTAAATATTAAAATGAGTGAAAACTGAAAAGGTCTAAAAACTTCTGAACAAGTGTCAAAACTGCAAAAGATCCCCACCAGCACAATCTTAACTGCATCCTCTCTGAATGATGTTCTTTATGCATATAGCACTCCTGCATTCTGCAAGGTCTGCAGATTACTCAGGAACAGACACTGTGTGGACTGTACCACTGAAACTTGTACCCTTAGATCAGGAGGTATTTCTTCCATGTCTTCACCTGAATTGCTAGTCTTATTCAAAACCAAATCCCTACTTCCAAGAATCTTTCACTCCAGCCCACATTTAACTCTCAGACTATTTTTATAATTTAAACTGGTAGTAGTGCTCTAGTGAAAAGATCCCTTTGCACAGCACAGCCATGACACACTCTGAGTATGCCTGCAATTCTCTTTAGCAAGCCCACCAGGCTTGTTTTGAGAGGTATTTCCCAAATTTGAAGTCTCTAAACTCTTTATCCTTTTACTTCCACATGGTTATGAATCATTGCCATGAAAATGTGTCTGAACAACTTCTCTAAATATATTTTCGGTTAAGCACCTTTCCTTCTTGTATTAGGCATACAGAAAACACCAATAAAATCAAATTAGAAGACAAAGAGTTCTGTGTTATTACCAGGTAGATTCATTGGCAGACATATGAGAGATTTATTTCGATGGGGAGGTCCTTCACTGGTGTTTGCCAGGAGGCACATCCAGTCTGCCTGGGTCCCGGATGTAATCCACATCTTCCCACCATTTATGACATATTCATTGCCCTTTCTCACAGCCGTTGTCTTGATATCTATTTCAAAACACAGGAAATGAAGGGTTATTCTTGGGAAGAAGGGGTGTGTTGGTCCAGGTATGAGTGGCAGGGTCAGTCCCTTGCTCTCAGACAGAAAACTAATTTGGTTCTCCCTCATACCCCCATGTCCTGTAATCCTTCCAAGCATAAGGCAAACCAGTCTGGACAACTCTTGGAAGGCATGCCAGGGAAACAGGATCACTTCTTCACTTCTTTCACCTTCCTTTAGATGGAGTCTTCATCCCAGTGGATAAAAGCAGAAAACTTCCTAAGTGTGGTGGTCAAAAACTTGGGACAGAAGCATTTCACTCTGAGGTGATCTATTAGAGTTTCTCTTATTGTGCACCGGTCATGAGGAAGCCATTAATTCCAGAGTCATGACTTAAACAAACATAAACCTCGGTATCTATGAATGCATAAAGATAAACTGACACGCACTTCCTGCATGCTCTTGGCCACGGCGGTGCAATACCTTCAAAGCTGGTAAACTATCAAAGGCCAACTCTGAATGCAATGAATGTCTGTACATGAAGGAGTTCAAAACATCTGCTGTTTATACACCCTGGCAAAAAACAATATTATTTTCATCTGCGACTGTTCACATTATACTGCAAGCAGCCGTAGCTGCAACAGACAGCCAGAGAGAATCATTAGTTATTATTTAATCCCCAGAAGAGTTTCCAAAGGGCTGGCTTCTCTTCCCTGCAACTGGACTTCTTCGACAAGAACCCCAGTTGACAAAGACTCTCCAACAGATATCCAGCTATAAGTAAGGTGTAAGAGAACCCGGCCACACTCCCAATAGCACCTGTAAATCTAAAAAGACTATGAAGTCCGTAAGAGGCCACCCACTGAGGGGGACTGTAGTCTTGGAGGGTAGGAGTCAGCACCAGGTGGAGTGGGCAGGCACGTTTAAGACATCTGGTTACACTTTCATACACAACCACCTCGATCTGCACATGCACATTCTTCCCTAGGGCTCTAAACATAAACCAAAAGCAAACCCAATTATCTGATCTTCATTTAGGAGATAAACTGGAACTGAGGTCAGCATGGCTGAGAAGTAGTCTTGTCAATGAAGGAACAGGGGGAAAATGATGGGAGAAAATTGTATAAGGTATAAAACAAGGGAGTATGGAATATAGCTATGGCTAAAGGAATGTACTAGCTGATAATGATGAACAGCAAGGGAAAGAGATAGTAATCACGTGGATAAAACCAGCAGACACAGAGGAATTCACTCAATGAAAGGACTGTGGCAAATCTGTCCAAGGGACTCGATATGAAATCTGTATAATAATGAAGGCCAAGAAATTGAAAGAATCTAAAGTACTGGCACTCATAATCCACGGACACAGACACTGGACACTCATATACACGGAGACTAAATAATAAATGAAGAACACACAAGAGCTGGAATAAGAAATATGACTGTGCTGAGATGGTGTGACAAGGATGGGAGCATACACAGTGATTTACATCACACATCCCTTTTTTGTGGAACAGCTACTGAAGAGATTAGATAGAAGTCCCATAGAAGGTCTGCAAAGGAACAATGAGCACTGTGATGTTACCACAAATGTAAATAGTTCTTGCAAGCATGGCGTCACAGGGGCCTAACCACCCAAATACAGATTAAAGAACAAATGCCTTACTAATGAGAATGTTCAAGTACTCCCAGATTCAATTGTTCGCAGTTTGCTTCAAACACTTGAGAAGCAACTATTTAAAATGATCTCATGAAGAGTTAATTATCTTTAATTAAAAGAAAGATGATCAAATCAATATGTAAGTTTTATGTTTAAAATACAGCAGGCTTTGAAAACTTACTTAAGAATTTACTAAGGTCAAATGGACTCAGGAATATGGCTATGGAGATAATTTGGAATATTTGACTAATTATTTTCCCTGATAGAGCATAGCTCTGGGAAAAGACTAATTCATAACTAATTTTTGCAGGCCCACACCACTGACCTTGTACTCAACACAGCATGCTCTGAGAAGCCCTTCTAGGAAAGAGCACAAGGCATCACCAGAGGCGTATGATACAGCTGGTGCCATATAAGCAATCAGGGTTGGTCACATCACCATTCAAATCACGTGTACTCGAGCCTCAATTTTCTTCTCCACTGCACTCTTGAGTCCAGCCATGCATCTAAATAGATTTGACTAAACGTAAGGTTGGCTTCAACTTTTAAGGTCAATATTACGGTCAAAGATAGGCAACACATATCCTTCAAGTAAAATATGAAGAACGCATATCTGAAATTTACATCATCAGCACAGGAAAAAAAACTCCAAAACTTTAAAGAAATACCTTCAAGTCTAACTGAATGAATAATCACTTCAAAAAACAGGAGATGACTTGCAGGAAATGAACAAGATTAATCATGAAAGCAAGCTACAGTTCGGAGGTCAGAAGATAAGTACTGCACCAGGTTGAACTAAGTTAAATCTTGCAGATGAAAACCAACAAAATCAGAGAAGGTTAGGGTGGCAAATAAAACTGTTTCAGCAACAGAAATGAAAAGAGGATGGGGAAAAAAATGAGGCATATAGAGGACACTTCAAAAAAAGAAAAATTTCACAGGAGATTACAGAGGGATTCACAATATAGTTGACAAAGCAAAACACCTACAAGAAGGACTGTATAGAAACTGAGATTAGTGAAAACAGAGGTTGCTGGTTTTGGCAATCTGCACAGCCTCAGAATACATTTGGAAAGAAAAGAGAATTCAGTTTACCCATGGTATCTTATTTAAACCCAACCTGATTTGTTTGTTATGAAATTGGATTTTCTGGGGAAAAAATCCTATTAGACCCAATCAAGAGAAATTAACACTACTAGGTAACTATGAGTTAAAATCTGAAAAGATAAGAATTAGGACAAAAGTGGAAATGTGCATAAGGAACTTGGCAAAGGGGAAATTGCATCAGGTTGCATTAAAAGAGGAAGTTCTGATGTGTAGGGAGAGGTACTAGTTAAGCCCCTCCTTGGATATCAGCCTCTGGACAAAACCTACTGAATATTTGCATTAATGATCTTTAAAAGGATATGAATACACTAATTAAATTTGTTTGTGACCGAAACTTGGGAGACATCACCAACACGGACAACTGAAGTATGGACCAGCAAGAAAGGAATGATCTCCAGTTTTCAAATTCAACATGGCAAGTACAAGTACTCAGACACAAAGTAGTAAAAGTGATTGCTAAATCCTGCAATGTCTCCATAGCAAACTGGTAATTAAGATGATCCACAGTTAATCACAGGATTCACAAGTTTTCAAGCTGTTGTGTAACATCACGTGTTGGAGAGTAATACTTCTACTAGGGTTGTAAAAGTATTTGTGCCATTATAGACACCATGTGAAATTCTGGGGTTTTATGCTCAGAAAAGACAACCTCAATCCAGAAAAGCAGAAAGGCTGGATTCCACTGAGACAAAACAGGGAAAGATATCTGTGTTGAAGAGGCAGACATGAAGAGTGTTACTAGCTGCAGATGCCTGGACATAACTTGGAGACAAGAGGAAGTATTTCTCATGATGTGTTCTTAAATATCCCCATGAACTATCAGCAAAACATTCTATAAATTGTGGAATCGGAGTGAGATATAATGAGACAATATTATTCAAACTGACACAAATGTTTATGCTTTGTAGTACCAGAATCCTGAAATTAAAGACACTTTCTGTACCAACTGTACTGTTCTCTTTTTCTTCTCAAGCCAACTCTGTGCTAGTTTTGGTGCACTTGGTCACTACTATGGACAATATAGAACAACTACACTTGAAAGCAGACAGGTGTTCCTTCAAACTGACATGAATTTTTTATTAGACTAATACACACAGTCCTTTTTGTTCTGTTGAATTCTGAATAAATTAGTTTGAGGCACATTGCAGTTCTCATGTAAACACTTTTTTTGTCTTCTGTGTTCATATCACATTCAGTAATTTTGGAACTGCAGGAAAAAATGTTAGAGATAACTCAATCTGTGTCATTCTTCAGTTAGAATATACTGGCTCACATGGCAGAAGCATGTCCCCAACCTTCACATGTGAAGAGCTGCTATGTCCCTTCACTTCTCTTAGGGAGACAAACATCCCCAATGGCATGAGAAACAAAAGGGAGCACCAAGTGCAGTTTCACACAGCTCAGTCTACAGCTGGGCCACCTGGAGATGGTGCAAAATGGTGCAACTCAGAACACAAGCTATTGTTGCTCACACCTAAGTTGTCCGTTTAATTACCCTTTAGAAGCACTGTAAGCTGGAGTTGGCATTTATATAAGGGATCAAATTTTCCAGAACAGGGGAGAAAGCATTGTCATTTCATCCTGCAGTGTGTCTCCAAGCTGCAGCATAGGTTCATTAGATAATCCTCTTTGATTCCAGATTGGTTTTTAACTGCATTAATCTAAGTACATCGTACCACTTTAACTAGATTATAAACAACATGCTGCTGAAGGAATATTTATGTTACTTGTTATCTGGAACACTGCATCAAAAAAATTAAATTCATATTTGGAAATTTCTGATAATCATCTAATTAAACTAGAGAGGCATTTATTAAAATAAATGATGCTGTAGTTCTTACATTAGCAAAACTCCAATTTGTAATTACTTTAATAAGTAAATTGTTAAGTACTATTATAAGATTTATTATTTACGTCTTAATAATATTTAAATTATAACAAGCAATAATGTTCATTTAAATAACATTGAAATTTAATATTTATATATTTATTTTTTCTAATTATTAAGTATTATTAATAAGTACTCTTTAATAAACAAGTCTACTAAAATTATGGAATTTTTTAAATGAACAAATTCAATTAGCCCAGAAAGGAAAATAGCAATGGATCATGCAGGAAGATTTAGTCCCATTATTTCATTATCCACATTAACATTCTTGAAATCTACTTGCTGCACCCTTGCTTGAGCACTGGATGTTTATCTATTTGCCTTGAAAAAAACCCAGGAGTTTGGTCACAGAGATGGATATAGGACTCCTAAGACAAAAATTATCTGTCATACAGACAAGTTGTCTGCAGGAAGATATCTCAATAATTTGTAAGAACACAATGTGTTCAACTTAGCCATGCCCTGTCCAACTAAACCTCTAGAATTGGCCACTTATCATTCCCTTTTCCATGGAGTCCATGATTCATCACCAGAAGAGACATCTTTTCTTTTTCCCCAGTATCTGTTTTGATTTAATTGTTCAAATTTTCTACTGCCTCAGGCACTTCAGAATAATAGTTTCATTTGTTCAGGTTTTTAAACATATTCTTGCACTAAACCAAGAAAGACAGTTGCATGCAAAGTAACTAAATCACAAAGATAATAGGTTAGACATCACAAATTCTTCATTAGCTCTAAATAAAGCAATCAGTAGGTGAGATACATTTTTGCTTCACAGGAATGACAGAAGGGGCTGAGGTGAGGTAAGGATGAGCAAGAGGAAATCATTGTGAAAGTGATGCTGTCATTTTCAGAACAGAGTGGCTCTGTAGTTTTCCCCCATTCAGTGGAGAGGTCTGCGTTAAGGCAGTGCAAGTTCCAGTACAGCTGAACAGGTTATTTTCCCTGTATGTACATCTAGAGTTGCATGACTGATGGTGGCTGTGCAACTAATGAGGGGCTGGAGTGCTCCTGCCAGTGGTGAGCCTGGACAGAGCAGGAAGGCAGCAGCAGGACAACACTAAAAGAAAACTGGGGCCAGCATAAAAGCATAAAATCTGTTGTGCTCAGCCTATATAAGGTTACTTCATTGATTCGCCTGACAAATATGTTAAAAGTGATTGCTTTTGGATGCATGAGAAGCATGTGTTATCCTCCTGGAATGTTACTTTTTGCCCTCACCACACCAGACTTTCCTTCCTTTTGTTTATAACAAAGGATGGAGGCAAAGCGAAGGGTCAGGAAAAACAGATTCTTTCCATTAAAACATCAGGCTGTCTAAAATTGGCAGTTTGCTAGGTTAACTTACTTGCAACATCTGAGCCAGCTCCAGGTTCACTGATTCCCAAGCAAGCCACAAAATCACCAGCTATGGTTGGTACGAGGAACTGTTTTTTCAACTCATGAGAACCAAACCTGCAGCAGTATAATGAAAAAGATAGAATATTAAAAGCTTATGAAGGTAAATTTTATTTAGAAGTTAGTTACAAATCTTGTTCTACCCACACAGTGATCAATTTTTCTATGACCAGGTTAAAGCTGTCCTAGAGCCAAAAGATAGAATAGATACCTTCCAAAGCTGTGATTCAGAGTCTTCACCAGAACTGCAGTCACAATGATTTCAAACAAGTTTTAAAAAGTATTCAGGCATCTTACTCCCTCAGAAACGTGTGGTCTAGATGCCCAAAATCTATCTTTATGACTGTTGCTATAAAAGTTCCGGATCTAAATAAACATAACCCCGGAGGATTCCCTTCAATGCTCCTGAACCACTCTGAAGTCAGCCAGGATGGAGGACCTGCTCTTTGTTTATCTTCTGACTTCCGCACCAGCTCTTGGCCAGGTTTTAGTGGTGAACGAAAAGTTATGACATGCGATGGCCACTGTCTGCAAATATCTGTATTTAAATTATTTCTATTTCACATCTGCTTTTAAATCACACAGTAAAGTCCATTAATGCTTCTTCTCAGCTGTTCTTATCTCTACAAAAATAAAAAGGGAAACAGCATACTGTTGATGGTATTTTAACACAAAAATTTCACTTGGCTGTATTTCAGTTCAGTTAAGAGGCACATGCTATTTTCCCATTGTTTAGAAGCTTGTATCCATTCAAAACATGGTCCATCTCATTTTATGCTTGATTTTGTCTTTATTAACATTCACCAATTTCTTCTGCAGTGTGAATGGTGAGTTCAAAGTCTAGTTCTTGAACCTCTTTTGTGTGACTGAAAAATTCCTTGGGTCATGAAATGTCTTCTGTGTTCAGGAATCCATAAATTCAAGTTCCTCCTCAGCCTTCTCTCTGGTATGAGGCTTCTCAGGTCATCATCACCACTTGCCTCCTTAGGCACGCTGGGGCCTCCTTCTAAAATGAAGTCCAGTGCTTCCAAAGGAGTGGGGCCATCCAAGCTAAGACTAAGCCATCCCCTCCCACCAGCCCTGGCACAAAGGACATGGGACAGCCAGAGAACAGACTGGGATCTGGCAGACACTTCCACTTGGTGCACACAAGGAGCTCAGTTCCTAGTCCTGTCTCTGCTTAAAATCACAGCAGCAATCCCCAATAAATACAAGAAGCAAGTCTGGAGTGCTTACTCCTTATTCTAGCATACTGGAACAATGTCTGTTAGGCAGTGTACTTTTTTTTTTTTAATTTTCCATGAGGCATGATCAAGTATGGCTAGCTGCACATTCATTAGTCAAAAAAACCCCCAAACAACCCAAACAACAACATGGAAAACTAGATTATGAGAGCAGATAGTAGTGATTTTTGGCAATGCTTTCTGATGCTTGAAACTTTGCTAACCTTTAGCATTTCAACAGAGGATTTTCACAGCAAGAATTTTCTTAGAATAATATTTTTGGTTTGATGTCTTTCTTTGTTTTGAGTTCCAGAAAACAGTTCAGTTCTTTCCAAAAATGTGACTGTAGAAGATATTATTTTACAATTTAAAAAAAGTCACGCAACTCTATCTTCAGAAGATGAAGGGTCTCTGTGCCTTGCAGCTAGCCTCTTTCTCAGCTGCTAGCTTTGTGTTAGAAATATGTCATTTCTATAAAATTCTACCCATCTTAAATGCATCCCAGAAAAACCTCAAGTTTGCACAAACGCACTACCCACTTCTTCCCAGTTTAACAGCTCCAGAATTAGAAAACTGTTTTCAAGGAGATCGTGCTCTGGCTCAATCATGTCTGCTTTCTGGTTGGGGCCATGCCCCAGAACAGAGTTTCCCATGTGATTAACTGTGCAGCCTTAGCATCACTATAAAATACATTTCTATGCATTTGGGTATCCATACACACACACAAGTCTGCAGTCATGAATCTTGCTGATCCTGTGTAACACAGAAGTCCCAAGTGTGAGATTCTGACACACTGAGTTGCATGGAAGTGGTTCATGCTCTATTGCTGCATACTTTGTAACTAACTGGTGGAATGTCATGAAAACAAAGACAAAAATTCCAGTGGTATACAATCTTGTAATTAGAGGGTAAAAGGAAAGTAAAACCATGGCAAAATACAGATGTAACACTTTTGTGATCCACACAGTTCTGTTTATATGTTCTGATTGTCAGCTGCAGCTTCTCTCCTTTACAGCAAACAATAAATCAGATAGCAAAACTAACTTTTTTGATATTAATTCCCAGGTATGCTGTTGAAAAGGGTGGCACTTCATCTTCTAGAATTTTACATGTATCCATGTTCCCGGGGCAAACTGCTGGATCAGTCGGTTGACCCACTCTAGTTTTAAAAACTGCTGCTATGACACAGAGTGTCTGTGAAACTACTACATGAAGAAGTTGGTAACTGTCACTTTTATTGAGGGAGGAAAAAACCCCAACAAAACAGATCGAGCAAGTGCCTGAGTGACAGCAAATGATTAAAATGGGAACACTGACATAGGTGATGAGAAAAAGAAAAATGATTACTTGTCTAGAATGGGCATATTTAGGAAGCATGATATATATGCTACAACTTTAGGACTGACACCTTGCAAAGCTAGAAAAAGAACAAGTAAATTATAAAACAGAATTAGACTGAACCTAATCATTACAAATAAATGCATCCTTAATATTACTGCACTGGCATATCTGGCTAAGCAAAAAGACAAACATGAACAATTTGGATTCTAGAATAAAAAAATTTTAATTGGTTGTGGCACCAAGATTCCGTGTTTATAAACATATCATCTACTACTAAACAAGGCTTATGTTTTAACATATAATACTCTAGCATTAAAAATACTAAAAAAAAAAAAAAAAAAAGAATTTTCCCCCCTAAACCAAACTATCTGAGAGAAGCAGAGCAGAGGTTTTTTTCCTCAGGCATTACTGAAGAGCAACTAGACAGTACATCTACACAGCGTTGGTTTTCTCTACTCATGACACTTTGGGTTTTAGGCTAAACCAAACTTTCTGAAAATTACCTTGTAAGAGCAGGAGTAGCCATGCCAGCTTGCACTCCAATAGCCATAGGAATACCTCCACAGCGGATATTTCCCAGCTCTTCTGCCACTGCAATATTATAGGAGAAGTCCAAGCCCATGCCACCATATTCTGAGGAAAAAACAGATCTATGATTCTCATATTCTAGACTGGCATAAACAGCAAGAAAAACAACAACAAAAAAAGATGTTGCTACTGCAAGGACTTGCCAACTGCAATTTAACTGCTAATTTTTAAGTATTTGACAATTACCAGCTTTCCTTTCACAAAAGCAATACCACACTGTTCTTTACAATATCTGAACTGAGAATTACACCTGCTCTAATTATCTATGTGCACATCAGGTCACCTCTGAGTATCCTAAGTAGCCTCATTACTTTTACGGGAAACAGCAGGAAGAAGTGACATGCTGTTGAAAATGATATCAGAAGGCAAAATTATTCTTTCCAACAGGAAAGTCATGTGAACAGATCACAACACAAGGTAAGAAGCGCTTTTATTTCCCCATGATAACACCTGACACCCGCTCTCATCCCACAGTGCAATCATCTTTTTCAGACACAGCAGTCAAGTCAGCACGGAGTGAGACCACACGCAGGTCATGTTTTTATGCTAAATGACTGTCGTAGCTCAAAATTCACGTTAGGCACAACTACAGTACTGAACACGTGTATTTCATACCCTGGCACCCACTCTGTGCAGTGATTAAAGCATTCTTTGTTCACAGGGGGCTGACGACCTGGGGCGCTGGCCTGGTGCCAGCACAGCCCATTGCTCCCCCTCTCCCCCCTCATTTCAATCTGCAAATTCAATTAAAGAGGAAATTATTCTTCACCTCACTCCCATGCCCAGTGCTGATAAACCCACTACATAGTGAAGCACAGAAAAGGGCTACATTGCTATGGTGGATGAGGTAATTTTTATTAATTAAATAGCTTCTAGTCCAAAGGAAACATAGTGAGAAAGCGAAGGTTACTGCTTGACGTCATTAGTTGAAGGAGCAGCTGTGATTAGATAACGTTACCCCTTTTTTTTTTTTTTAGCTCCCTTGAAGACAGGCTAAGAAAACTTCACATAAATAGATACAAACTCTCACCCCTCACACACACAATAAGGGGCAGATGACCCTCTTCTGTTTTCACTTGCTGACCTCAAACACTAAGTACACCCCTCTACTGACCTGCTCTGAAGTTTTCAGAAAACACCATTAAATAAAAGTCAAAACACCACAGTGCATATAAACATGGGGCTTTGCATGTTATCATCTGTTTCCTAAACCCACAGAAACTATCTTTGTGCATCCTTTCTCTGCTGAAAGGAAAACACAATAGGAAAGGCTAAGCATAAAGTTCGGTTTTCAAAAAACATTTCCCCTTAGGTCATACTGAATAGTCTAAACTGTCAGAATTGAAAAACGGCTACTTTTCCAAAATTTTGCTTGAAAAGAATGTTTCTTAAAAATAGACACAAAATTAAAGTTCCTACTGGGAGCTTAAGCACTACAATGAAACAACAGCAATATGGAAATGTGTTTAACATAACAGATAATCTAATCATCTTGCCTCTACACAGCCCCCATCAATAAATAAATGTTCTGAAGAGCAGCAAGGAAAGTATGTGCACATAAAATCAAGACTATTTAAAGATATCTGGCATGAGAGAGATTTTGCTAATTTTGTATGGATCTATCGCAGAATTATAATAGGTAACCTCAGTTTTGGCACCTCATAAATGCTTTTCGTTAGATTTTATTTTTTTTTAAACCAGTCAATACTTTTATTCCCAAACTACTGTTATTACTGATTTTATCTTTAGTTTTGTCTACCAGGCATCATTTTCCCATCTTTCACTTCAATTTCACAGATCAAAACCTTAGTTTCTTGATTTATCCAAAGCAACTTCCCAGGAGGAATGTTATGCACAAAACTGACCCAAAGAAGGGCTACTTTATCCAAGTATACAGCTTACAGACATTCTTTGTCCATACCACAATTCATTGTATATTACCACATAACAGACTCGTCTTGCTCTCATTTGAGATTAATTACTGACTAGTACATTAAAAAAAAAAAGATGTATTGTTAATAGGTCATTTACATTTTAATTCAGAAAAGCAAACACCATGCCTAACATAGGAGTGAAAATTTTGGTGAAATTTTTGGTGAAAAATCCATAATGAGAGAAATGAAATCAATTCCAGATTTGATTGCTTTAAAAAACAAACCAACAAACAAACAAACAAACCAACAAACACACACACACACACACACACACACAAAACCCCCAAAAAATTAACAACAAAAAAACCCACACCAAAGAAACCCCACATCAAGAATAACAATCTATATTTAAATATTCACATGTAAAACATTTCTGGGGTGAATATTTCATTTTACTTTAAAATGAGATGAGTGACCTTTAGAAAATTGTTTGGCTACATTACTATTTTTAATTTGCAAGAAATTTAAAAGAACAAAGCACAAACTAGATTAAGCTAGGCAGAAAGTCTAATGCACTACTGCTTTTATAATTGAAAGCAGGTAGAAAAAGGCAACTCAGCTATATTCAAATTGTTTCTATTTTGATGATAATAGCACAACTTCCAGCTGTTAAATGGCCTAATACGGTATCTTATCCATTGTCGGATTTTAGGTTCTTTTACAAAGCAATTAAAGTATAATGCCCAAAGCAGAGAGCACAGGAACACACAAATAAATAAAGATTCTGCACTGCAGACCATGGGCAGGACCCAAGTTGCAGGAAGGAAAGAGTGCGAGGAGGTAAGAACAGCAGAGAGGATGTGCTATGGACTGACTCCCACTTCCCACCCCCATCCTGCTGTGCCACTTGGGGTGGGGAGGGAGGTAGATGACTCAGGAATGAAGAACTGAAGCTGTACTTGGGAAGAAAGGGGAGAGGATGGTGGAACATCTTGTTTTAATTTGCTTTTGTTTCTCACTACATGAATCTACTTTAATTGGCAGGAAATTAAAATAATTTTCCCCAGCCAAGTCTGCTTTTTTCCATGACGCTAAATGGTGACCAGTCTCCCTGACTTTTCTCGACATCCAGGCCTTGGAATTGTATTTTCTTCCCCGTCTTGTTGAGGAGAGGGAGTGAGCTAGTGGCTGGCCAAGGTGAACCCACCACACCATGGTCAGTATATTAACCTATTCTTTTAAATTTGCTCTCTGCTTTTCTACTAATCACCACCACCACATTATTTTAACACTCCCACCCCACAAAATCTCCTTATTTTATATAGACCAGCAAATTCTTACATGTCATGTTTGTGACCCTGGCAGTGGAGAAGGAATCCAAAAGAACACAGTGAATCTTAGAAAACAGTGTTCTTAAAAGATGAAAGTGTACATTCTACTAAATCTGATAATTTAGGGTATCAGGACTTTATATATGAATATGGCACAGACAGCACAGATGATGCCCAAAACTACCAATAAAAGAGCAAGACATGATCTCCGGCTGCAACATGTCAAAATAGAAACACTGCTGAGAAGATCAACTGGAAAAACAAAGGCAGAGAAAGTCTATGAAAAAGGACTCGTAAAGGCAAATGAGAAGCTGAAGTCTTTCATATCATCATTTCACTTTTGTGAAGACCAGAGCATTTCTTGCCACTGCTTCAGGACCCCTGTTCAAATATGACTCTGTTCAATGATGAGACAGGCTTGGAGTCTCTAGTCAAATTTAAGAGTTTAGAAGTGTCTCTATTTGGAATTTGCTTCTGAACCCCTTCTAGTATTTGTCAGTGGGAATGACAACATCTGTGGTGAAAGGGGTCTGTAAGTGAGTGAAAGCCAGGGGAAACAGGTGGTTCTCAGAATGTTTTAAGAATGTAAGTGAGCCTGGAAAATGGAATGGTGATAACACAATACAGCCGTATCCAGAACTCCATTTGAAATGCCTATATAATTTATCTTGTTTGTTTACATAGTTTCCAAAGTTTCAATAAAGTGGAAGTGAAATAAAGTAAATCTACACCAAACAAAATCACACAGTATTATTTCTACTATTGGCACCTAACTCAGTGCAAGAAAAAAACAAATATGTGCTCCCATTTCTAGTGACTAGAAAGACAAAGCATGAATCAAGTCCCATTTTGAAGATAGGTCTGAGAGATTCCTATATTTGACACTAGGATGACAGAGCTAATTGCCAGTTTTCATCACAGCCTACAATTTTAAATCAACAGAAGCAAAATTTAAGTGTTCAAACCTTATTCACCTGTCATAAATATGGTTCAAGAATTTCAACTCCAGAGAACTACAAAGAGCCTTGAAGCTACATAACTGCAAATGTCATCAGGTAGGATAGTATAGAAATCCATATCATAATTCCTTTCCTCTGCTTTATATAGAAGGAATTTAAACAATCACCAAGGGTGTACCCTCTGTCTTGTGGCATTCCCCATAAACCCATTCTGAAAAGTTGAGACTAAGGAAGTTCAGAAAATACCTCCTGCCTTCTTGGTTATTTGCTTCTGGCTGAGTGCAGAGGAAAAAACCTCTCATTTAGTGTAATAGAAACACTGTGAGTCCCCTTTAGTCTTGTTGAGATTAAGACATATGTATTTTTTGGTTATTCTCCCCGCCCCAATCAATTCAAAAAAACCAAAACAACAAACCAAAAAAAACCAACCAAGAAGAAAAACTCTTGACAGAAATAAACCCTTGTACCAAATGCAAAGTTCCTTGTAACAGATTACCTTAGTCAGATAGACCAAACTCTTCTCGTTTGAATGAAAGTTTGTCCCAAACCAGGAAAAATTATAGTGCTCCATGATTTTATTTGGTTGATCCTAGAAAGATCGCAGTCACATTCAGTACTTGCTCTCTCACAGATACTATTTCATCCAAAATTTCCAAGACAGATAAGGACTTATGCTGCTAACCAAACTTTAAATATCACTCTTGTGATCCAGTAACCCTTGGAAAAGGAAAAATATGGAGTGGCTTCTCATTACTTTTCAAACACTCATGGTTAGCAGATCAAGAACAATCCTAAGAGCAATTAACAACGCAAAATGTGTGTTCCTACAATACTCCTGTATTCTGTATTCTGTTCCCTCTTGCTATAAAAGTCATCACAGCTGTCCCCACAGAAACTAAATTTACTGAGATGAATAAGGTGATTTGGTCTGTCTAGCACTGTTTTAGGTTAAGACAGAGCTACACTGAAAAATAAAGGAGAAGCTTCTCCCACAGTGTAAGGATAAAAACCCTTCTATAATACCACCACAAAATACCACAGAGGAACTTGGCAGTGCCTACCATTGAGCAGATAAATACTGCCACTAAGCAGATACATGCACCACACAGACATGGCCCCAGCTAGGGGCAGCATGGACACGTTTAAAAAGGGTTCAAAGCTGTATAGGACACTTTAAAAAGCCAGAGCAGTATATTCTAAATCACTAAGTTGCCAATAGCTGCACTTGCTACCCTCTGATTTCTAAATCGCCCCTCACAAATTTGTAAGTTTTCTTCATTTTCTAAATCTTTATGCAGTATATCACCAGTGACATTGAGTCAGCAATCACATCTGCATAAAACTTCCAACTCAGAAAGTTATCAGAGCTCTTAAAAACAATATCACACAAACCCCCCCAAATTGTGTACAAACAATGTTAGGGGGAAGGAAAAGCTAAGTTGCCTGGTACAATAGAATAAAATGTGCACATGGCAACATAAGATACATTAACAATGTAAAAGATGCAGAAGCCAAAAAGAAAAGAGGAAAAAGAAGATCCAAAGTGCACACAGCCCCAGGCACCAGCTTTTGCCTCAGCTCCAAGTCAGAGAAAACCTTTAAGCAATCCCTGGTCACAGACTCCTCAGTCATCTTTTGCCTGGAGTTTTAAATGGAGTCTATTTTTCCTCCTCAGCTCTGATCCAACATCTATTCCAAAGAAACTGGAATTTAATCAAAATAGTTAGACCACCCTACTATTTTTTCTTTAAGGTTAGAGAGTACAGATCTCAATTATTGTACATTTGAAAATGTCAGTCAAACTAAATGCCATAGCATAAAGAAAATGAAAAAAACACCAAATACATAGAAAAATGAAGTCAAGAAGTATATAGCCTGAATATCACCCCTCCTGAGCTTCAGTGGCAGAGCCATGTTACTTCTCATGGGGCTTCTCTTTGGGCAAGCTCATAAGCAAATCACAAAATGGGTTTCAAGGATATCACCTTTGCAACCTTGCCTGCTGCTTGAGATCAGTCAACCAGCAGCAACTGCCAAGCTCCTCACGTACATGGAACACACACATTGCCGCAAGCTCTTACACATTCGCCTGCTCCAAGCTTGGCTTCTGGATGCTCAAGTAAATTCTCTGAGTCGGGCGTATCCAGCAGTGAATGCTGCTTCTCTCCAGCTTGAATCAGCCACCCTTCTGACAATCAGGCCACCACTGCCTCAAATCCTTCAACACTGTGTGTGTCCATTGCAGTCCTACTGACACAACTGTGAGTCAGCCCTCAGAGGCTCCAAAATCTGTCATCAGCATCTGTCATCAGCATCTGTCAGCCCCATGTAAAATGCACTCTTCCTCCCAAGAAAATGTCTGCACAGCTGCTCAGCTATCTTAAACATATTTGTTCCTTCTGAACAGGTAACAATTATTCCCACACCTGTACAAGAATGAAGCAGGTACGTCATCTTTATGTGCTGCTGGTGCTCCTATTCAGGACTCATCCTCTCACGTGACCTACCACAAACTCCTACAAAAGTTCACATTACTCTGCATCACAGCAAATTTTCTTCCAGGAGGATCGTAAGTGTGAATGCACAAATAGATGTTATGGGGAATATACAGTAATGTACAGACATTCAACCATCCATAGGTTAACACGGAAAGAAAATGGGAATTGAGTTACCAATGGGTAACAGACAGATATCCCAAAGAACATTCCCCAGCTTAAGCACAACAGAGAGAAAAGATGAGTAACATGACTGACTACAAATGTGTACATTTGTTGGAAATTTTTAAAAGCTGGATGAAAAGAAGTCACTGTACTCGGTTTTGTAGCACTCTATGAACAAAAAGCAGACTTACTGCTTTCATTTCTTTAAGGCATTCAATTACTTTCATTTCTTTAAGGCATCAGGATATACAGTCAATATTAAAAAGATCGTTCTGTTTCTTCTGCATTCCAAATAACTAAATAATTAAACTGAGAAGCAATACTAAGTGATTTAAGGATTACAGAGCTATTACTTTTGCTACTTATTAAAATTTATATGCTAAGATTTAATACAAAGGCTAAATATTTATCAGCTGAAAGCTATGTTTAATTCTCTTCCCTACAAGATCTTTTATTCCAGTCCAAGCTTGTTGGAAATCCACATTTGTCTGACATGAAAAACTTAAGGCACTTAACATGTCACACCAAAAGACATAAATTTTATTAGATCACACTTTTCAAAACTTGCAATCTCCTAATGGAATTATAAATTGAGAATTGAAATTTTGGGCATGGGGGGAGAAACTTGAAAAATGCTAATTTTCAATAACATAAAAAAAAAAAAAAAGGGATTTCAGCATGTGTGCAGTGAATAATGAAATAAACTTTGGACATGCTCTGGAGTTAGCCTGGCCACAGCACAGGGGTTTTAGTTCAGTAGCACCAAACTTGGAACAGAAGTGCACTGCAGGAGGTTTCCACAGGAATTTCTGATCAACTCGGACTTAAGACACTAAATGAATTTCCAGTGGCTGACTTCTTAAGTCCTTGAGCTGTTGCGTCAGATACTGAGAAAAACATAACATGCCATCCTAGAATGCCTGCCACATTGCAGGTCAACATATTCCCAGCACAGTCACACACAACAAATTATTAAAGAGACATCTATCAAGCAATGCTGCAGCTGGAAGCCCACCCCTCTCTCATTCGGTCATTTCCTTGTTTATAAATTCCCTTCAGCTGGCAACATCTGCATCTGCGGGCTGACACAGCCTTCAGCGTGGGCAGGGCTGGGACCACCAGAGCCACAGCTCCTTGTCTCTGGCAGCTCCCAACCACTCACTCTGCAGGACAGCCCATCATGCTGCTGGGGCATCTCCAGAGGGTTCAGCTCCCCAGTACAGCAGAAACCAAAGGAGAGCATCTTCTGTATTTGTGATTGTTGAGAAACCTGACTGGTTTTGAAACTGCTTTCGGATAGAAAAAGCAAAGCAATAAGAGAGTGTTTCTAGATCTCAATAATGGATTGTGGTGAGCTCTTTCAAGACAAAACTCAAATTTGCAGTTTTCCAGGAAAGGCAATGGGTTTGATCTCAAACCGGTAACAAAAGTCAAATAAAAATGTAAAAATATGAGTATTTCTATAACAATAAATTGTAGGATTCTGTCAGATGACTTTATTTTTTTTGAAAGACACACAAAGGAAATGTCACAACAAAAATGGGGGATGATGGGGGAGGGAAAAATAGACTTTTCATGCAGGAAAAAGCTCTTGTCTAAACTACATATTATTACTAATTTTTAAGTTGGTCTTGTATGGTGAACTTTCCATTAGATCCATCTAATTGCAAAGAATTTTTAAAGCACCTGCAACTATACATCAGATACCAGCTGTTTATTACAGTATTCTATATACTGTTTCTAAATGACTAACAGAAACATCTGAAATAAAAAATAAAATCCCATGCAATTTATTGACAAGTAGTGTAAGAGTCTCCAGACACAAAACACACAATTAGAAAATTATTTTAATATATTAAGGCTGTTTATCATGGTTTTTTATCTCACAAGAGGCACTATTTTAGAAGCACACTCAATAGTCACAAACTATTTGCCTAATTTTCACATGCATCCATCTATCCACCTCCAGCATCACAGGCTTCTGTGGCAATGAGACAGCACTGGGCAGCACAGGCCTGTAAGAAAGGGAACTGAAGAGGATTTTATTACCACAGGCACCTTTCATCACAGTTAGACATCTTCCTGTGTAGCCACTCTAACATTGCTGATGAATCCTTTGTTTCCCTGTGGTCTCCTGGACATTTCTATTCAGAGAGAGAAATATTTTCCACCACCTCCTTGTTAACCTTAAACCACATTTCCAAACAGCTTGCTGATAAGATTTCCAGTACTTCAGAGACACCCTAGAGAGGTGCTGGGGTAAATTTGTTTCCTCATTTATGGGCAGCTCATGACACAGGAGGTGGCTGGCACTGCAGGGATCATCCTGATGAACCACACAGGGAGCCCATTGCTGCTGGACCCTTGGAGTTCACCTGCAGCTGAGATGCTGTGGGCTTTCCACATTGCACAGCAGGGGCAGCAGATGTGCAGATGTCTGCCCTGGTATGGTTCTGGCCTAAAATGCATTTCCAGTACAAATCTTGTATCTCACAGTCATGCAAAAATGTAACACAGTCAACATCTCTGAGTACCCTCAGTCTGGTGGAGACACCAACCCCACACTGACTCAGGCTGTCTTTACAAACTGCCCAAGAGCCAGGTCAGCTGTTCAAGGGTGGGAAGCAGCTTTTTCATCAGCGTTAGCATGATCAATGCACACAGCTAGATGCCAAAGAGACAAAGTGATATATAAGCATCTGTAAACAGTGACCCATTCTGAAGCTTCTGCAATGTCTCAGACAAAATTGTAATAAATGTATTACAACTCATAAGCTTCAGGATGCTGAGCATACTGCACATCCTTTCAGAACTGCATTATTATAGTCCTTTTCCTCCTTAAGAACTACAACTATTTGCTAATTCATTATGATTAATCCAGTCCATAGCATCTCTCAGCATCAGGTAGTCCCAAACTGAGTGATTCTGGCAACAGTAAATTAATGGTGAGCAAAGCAGCAGCGACTTTGCCTCCTTTTTCCCAACTATATCATTATATTGAGCCATGAAGACTGAGAAAGCCCACACCAAAGACATCAGTTAATGCTCAACTCTCACCCTATGTTTAAAGTAGTTGAGGAGAGGACAAATATATTGTTCGTTAAATACTGAATACTCTAAACTAGCAATAAGGTATAAGACCAGGCTATACATCATTGAAACAATGAAAACTTACATGAGCAATTCCTCACTTGTAAAGTTGGAATTCTCTTTCCATAAAAAAAACCAAAACCAAACCAAAAACCAAACCAAAAAAAAAGGGAGGGGGAAGTGAGATAAGTTTTTCTGTCTGGAAAAGATCACAGCATCTTCTAGGCTACAGCCTCATCACTTCAAATCAGGTGACATAAAACAAGTCAAACCTGAATTAATGTGTATCTTCTATCTCAAAAAAACTCCAAGGCAGAAGAAGAGGAAAAAAAAGAGCTTATTTATTTTGCTCCCATTTCTGCAAACGTGGTATAACTGTAATGACCAAGCTTCTGTTTTTCTTACACCACCACGTGTCAATAAAGAATTTTTTCTTGTTTGAAATCCTTCTCACATTGTGGCTAATGCTGTTTTCTAAATTTTGGAGTAGCACTGATAAAGTATGGACTGAGAGCAATTAATGAAAGCAAGACATGAAAAATACAGCAAATACAAATTCACCTAAATAGCATGCCAAAAGACAGACCTTAGCAATTACACATTCAAACCAAACCATGCCACTATTCTCTTCATTTTAAGGAAGTTTACATGAAAGAATAGATACATTTTCCTGTTGCACAGATTTTTCTTATGTGTTAGAAGTATTGCTACAGAAAGAAACAAAACAAAACAAAACAACCCACAAAAGCAACCCCAACCTTTAATTTTTAGGGAAATTGCTGTTTGGAAGCTCTGCTGCTGCAGACTGAGGTTACCCACACTAATGTTTTACCACTGGAAAATGTCTTCCACTTGCAATTTAATTGCAATTCACTCTGTGAGATTTGGCTTGCTCCTGACTTTGTGTTGGAGTGGTTAGTGCTGTTGGAGTTCTGTTTTATCTTGCCCTGCAGTTGAAAAGTTGTGTGCAGCTGGACAGCTTCCAGAAAACTTTAGGCTAAAACTTTAAGCAAAAGAGAAGAACTACCAAGTTTTACTGCATTGGAATGAAGAGATATAAGAAACTGGTTACACTTATTTGAAGATGAATATGCCTGAGTAATCAAACAACAAACCTTGATACGGTTTTTGTTTGTTTTTCATCTCTCAGTGTATCCTTCCATGCTGACTTTCCAAAGCTAAGATGTGCTTTCAGACAAATCCTTTCTCTGGTTTGTGTTTTCCATTCAAACCTGGGGTGAAACTGCTCTCTAACTTCTTCCTCAATGGAAGGTCTTTATCGGTGTAAGTGCAGCTTTGGGCACTGTACTTCACTCAGTCCTATTCCTTATGCTAATGAAGACTTATCTTTTTTTTCCCACATTCAGGATGTTTTTGGAATGTCTTAGCAAGATGAATGGGCATTACTGATCTGATTGTTTTGTTGATTACAAACACAGAAAAGATGGAAAAATACAAACCTAATTCATACAGATTTTACAGCTGGATCAGGAGACCTCTCTGTTTAGCCTGCCAGCAATGGAGAATGTGCTGCAACAAGGTTATATAAAAACTAATCATATTGGAATTCAATTATTTCTAATGTTTCCCTGTTGACTTACTTCATTTTTTTTTTAATCTGACCTCTAGCTAAGTTTCTCAACTGCTGTCAACAACAGCTAGAAGTGCTGTGCTCTGCCAATTGCTAAGCAAAAAGCCCTCAGCTCCCCACACTGCCTTGCTGCCTCCCCATTTCTTGATGGTCAGATTTCACTTAGAGATACAAGGTATTACCTGCCATCAGGTCTTTCCTGCTAAGGAAGAGAGACACCAAACAGTTGTACCTCTTATCCTTCATTTACCCGTTCACCTACCTTCATTTTCCTATCTCCTTGCAGAAGCATTTTATATGTCTTTAAAATAAATGGCCAGTGAGGCAATAAAGCCTTGGTATTATACTATGAATTTTCTTTTAAAATGCCCTACTGCTTACTGAAAAGATGAAAACTTTTTTTCCCCTTAATGATGACAGAACTGGTAAAAGGCACGGAGGAGGATGGTGTGGAAGGACAAAGTAATTTAGAAATAGTGCATTGCCTGCAATTTACTATTGTGATGTTTCTGGTCTCTACAACAATGTACATGCTGCAAGATAACTAACACAAGTATAATGAGCAAGTCTCTTGATACACAAGTTATGGGATTTTGCCACAGTCTCAAAGAAGCCAAAGGGGAAAAAAAAAGAAACCCAGAAGCTGAGAATAGTATAATTAATTAACAAGGAACACAATAGAGGAGCAATTTCAGGGAAGTGCATGGAAAGGAAGGTGGACAGCTGGGGAGAGTGATGTTCACCATTGCAAAAAACAAAGGAGAAGGAAGTTTAAGAATAAAAGCATTTTATTTTTAAACCTAATTCAATGAAGCAAGGGGTGGAAGGAAATATGAATCCTCACAACCAACTTGGTATGTGCTTTAACTGCAGATTCCTCTTGGAAAAAGCAAACAGTAAGAAAAAGCTTCTTCAGAGGCACGTAGAGACTCTGGAGAAACAACCCAGCTCCACTGCTCAGAGGAACTCAGCTTCAACAGACTAAGATTTTTTATTGCCATCCCACAATCTTGTCTGGTATAAGAGTGGCCTCCACAGAAATGGGCATGTACAGGACAAACCTAACAACAGGATGGGGGCTCACAGCTCTACAGGGACTGCAGCCCCAAATGCAAGTTTGGGACTTTTAGCAGCTGGGACTCTCATTTTCCTTATCCCACTGTGAGGACTGGTTTGGAGATAACAGACTATCCCCAAGTATGAACCACTGCCCCATTTGCAAGCAGAAACCAGCGGGAGAAGGATTTTTGACCCCCGGAGCAGCCATGGCCGTCACACTGCGGTGCTGCCAGCAGCTTGCTGTTATTCCAGCCTAAGCATCATTTGTCTCTGCCTGTTTGTTTCCCCATCCCTCAGCCACACAATCACAACTGCCTGAAGCAACAGAAGAGTTACAAAATTACCAGTACTAAAAAGTGGCAGATTGTTTTAAATTATACTGCAGTGTACTTCACTGGTTATGCTAGCTCCCTGCACAACACAGTGGGTCTCCACTTTTAATTCTTTCAAGGATACTTTTTAAAATAAATTTGTAAAATTTACACCAACTCTTTAAGAACCTTTGCAGCAAGAAAGTATACTTCCACTTTAAATCTCCCTTTTCTTCTAATTCTAATGGTCGTTCTACACACTTTTTAATGAGTGTCACCAATCCCAACAGGACTGTCTGAATAATGCAAAACCAAACTAGATGTATACGAAAAACCTCCTGTCCCATACCCAAACTCTATATAAAAGTTTCAGATTTGTCTGTTTAATATTCTATCTGGGTCTTTTACATGACAGAATAGCAAAAGACATGAACAAAATCACACCAATTTTGGTGCTTTGTTCCCCAAAATTTGCTTTCGAAGTCTCTCCATGGCAAACCCTCTCTAAATCCAATGTGGCTTAACAAGCTGTCTAGAGGGAGCAGAATGAAAACTGAAGACTGATGTTTTTCTTACTTATCTTTTTCTGTTTACAGTTGAGATTATTTTCTCATTAGCTTCATGATACATGACTTAACGTTTTTCACTACTTTCAATGATGACATAAGCCCGGTTTCTTTTACACAGAAACAGAGCAAAACCTTTTTATAAAATAAATATGTATGTGATTGAAATAAATATGTATGATTGAAATGTGTACAGCAAATAATCTGCAGCCTGTTTGCTAACAGACAACAAATTTATAAATGTGCTTGAAATTGTTTAATAAACACTTTTTCTGAACAAATTTATGGAGATTCTGAAGACAAACTGCCTATTAGCAATACCAACCTGTTGTTCTTCTTTCATTATTCATACTCTCACACTGTTCACTGAAAAGAGACTTATTTGTATCTGTCTTATCTATAAAGATGCTCTTAATGATGATTAAATACTTGATGACATGAGAAAGAAAGCCAAGAACCTCTACAGAAGTTCCCAGAAGACTGAGTCCCAGCTGCATATCTTCTCCATTAATACAACTGGTATGTCTTCACCAGTAAGGTTTCCAACTTCTGGTGAAAAGTGATAATCTCAGCATTTCATCTGCTGGCAGTTTTTTAGCCTATATTTCTCATTTTCTTCCACTGTCCTAAACAGGTCCTCATTTCCTTGTTTATGCCAGACACTTACATTGTAATCACACAACTCTAATCACTCCATAGCTTGACTAAAGAGCTCTTAAATTGTTCCTACAAATCAATCCTTTGAGCTTTCTTAATTTCTTCCTTGACCTCATTAGTTTTCCAAAAACTTTCAGGCCAAGACATGCCCAGCTAATAGCTTCCATCCCAAATCTGTCCTCAGTGTTAGTAAAATATGCAGTTAATTTAGTTTTTGTCCCAAGAGTCGTAGATGAAAATTTCCTGAAACACAGAAAAGATTGATTCCCTCTTTTGTGAGCTTTCACTGGTAATTACAGTGATGACCTCTGCAACACATGTGGTAAACAGACACAGAAAGCCACAAAGAGAAAAAAGAAAACAACTTTTTAAATGAAGAATGGGATCAAATTCTGTTCAAACATAAAGAATAACTGCAAAATTCTGACAGCAGAACATGGTTCAGTGCTACTTAGTGAACTTAGGTCTTTTACTGGCAGAAGCAGTCCAGCACCACGGAGAAGTTATTCCAATAGTTAAATATGAAGACCTCTCAAAAATGTCTCTCTAGCTGATGAACAGATAGTTAAAAAAAGTCAAGATTGCAGACCAAATTATACTAGATAAAATATATTACGTGTCTCTAGCAGCACATAAAATGGTAATTTTTCAGTATTTTGTATTTGGGACAAACAAAAGAATCATAGGAAACTAAGGTGAGTTAAAAAATTAAAAACAGATCTAAGTTTATTTTTTTTTTTTTATTATTGCCACTAGACATGGCATGTACCAGGAAAAGGGCTCTGTTGTTTTTACAGTTTTAAGCAAATTAATCACAGCCTTCCTAGCCAATAATATATACTGCATTAACTATAGATAATAGACTAAAAGACACCTTACTTAAGAATATCCTCAATTGCTATTTGGGATTTGGAGCAAACAGTGCATGGAAATCCAATTTTACCCCAAGTAAAACCTTCATCTTACTGTCATCTATGAAGGGTTACAGAAACTGCAGTCACCCTTACTACTACAGACTCAAGTCATTCAGCCTGCAGCTCCTCATGAATACTCTCATGAAAATAGATACGCTTCATCTCCTGTGTGTTTCAGGATACAGCACTGCTTCCTTCATTCCCTCCTGCAGTGGGAGTTGGGAGACAAGCATGAGAGCAGGCAGAGTTTTGATGTCAGTGTGAAGAACAAACACTGAAAGTCACAGAAATGACTGGGACTTGCAGCAGCTGAGGGTGTCTGAAAAAGCAGGGCACCTGCAGTAACTCGGAGTATCTACTGCCACCACATCAGGAACAGTTCTAAACACACAGAAATAAATCTTGCTGGTACTTTCCCATCAGTTACTGTTGCACTGACTTTAATCAGGCAGAAGCTGGGTTCATGCTGCCGTTTGAATAAACGATGGCCAGAAAAATCTAATTCCTACTTTGCTGCACGACCAGCCCCCACAACTGCACAGTGGTTTCTCAGACAGGCTCTCTGCTCTGCCATCCACACCTTTTGCTGCCTGGCAGGGTTTCAGGTCTGTTGGAAAACAACTAGCTGGGCAGGATTTGCACAGCACAGCACACCACAGCAATGCTTCCATGCCTGCAAATCCACTGCTAACAAGTCACATCCAGTCACTCAGCAAGATGCAAGACTAAAGTCTCAGGTAAGAACCAAGGTACCAGCAGGAAAAATGGACAGCACTGTTCTGGAAAATGTAAAAAAAATAGAAGCATAATTTTACTTTTTATTCCTCTAAGAGTCAGATCTGAGCCTCTGTGTCTTTACCGAAGTAACAAAGAGACTCAGGTGTATGTTCCTTATGACAACTTGAGACTTCTTAAGAAATGTTTACACAAAACCACAAGAGTTACCAAGCATGACCAAACTTCTTCACTTCAATTGAACTGTCAAGTTTACAAATTTCAGTATGACACATTTATTGCAAGCTTACAGTAATGTCCATCTGCCCCGAAGCAGGAATGGAAAACTTAAGAGTTTGTAATGCTTCACTGGAACTTCACCTGCTGATTAACAAATTAGCATCTCGAACTAGCATTATGTCTACTAGCCAAAAAAAGCACATTGAACTTCTGAGAAGCAAGGCCTCCTGCACAGATTCCCATACCTGTAAATCCAGTCAGGAAAGAGCCTCAGAAAAAAGATGCATTCCACAATGAATGAAATTATTTCACCCTTTAAAATTATGGCAAAATAAAAATAGTTCATTAATTTAAAGACTGGAAAATACATATGTCTGGATGATGCTCTTAGTCATATGGTTTAGTGTTAGATGGTCCTGAGAGGAGCAGGGAGCTGAACCCTATGATACTCGTGGGTCCCTTCCCACTCGAGACATCCTGTGACTCTGTGATGTGTCACCACATGCACGTGCACACACAAACACAAATGTACCATAAGACACAGATGTGGTGTGCACAAATGTACACCAGCAACATGTCCTGCCACTCTGGCTCATGTTTCAGGTGCCAGGACTGAACAGCGCTGCTTGGGGCTCACCTGGCTCTCCCTACAGGACAAACAGCAAGCACAACGCTGAGGCTGTTACCCCACTGCCCTCTTCCCTCTTTCAGATGACAAAAGGGGTACAGAGAAAGCTGGAGAGATTTGCCTAAGTCTGTTCATCCACACCTGAGTTTCAGCCTTGATATAAAACTGCACCCAGTGTCTTAACATGGACTGATCTCCTACCATTCCTACATCTGCAGGTCTGGGTAATTAATAGTCAGGAAATTGGTCTAATTACTTTCAAATTAAATCTTTTAAAAACTCACTGAGAATTACAGTGAGTAAGCCATGCTAATTAAATATTGAAGGAATAAGTGAAAATAAGCATCAGGAGAAGTGTCTCTGTGCCCCACTCCCAATGCACAAAGGATTTAAGGGCATTTTCTAGAACTCATTAATTGGATCTGTGAGCTTCTGTTTGACCCCTGATTTTTCTTTAACATATTAAGGCTGTGTAAAATATGTATAAATGCATGAATATGTAAAGCACAGCTACTGAAAATGGATTTATAAAGATTTTCTTAGAAAAACAAAACCAGTGAAAGCTTTGATGAAATATTCAAAAGAAAAAAAAGAACACACTCAACAATAGTAATGTACCATCTCAAAGCAATACAGAAACACTCTATTACCAGCATGCAAAATATATAGGAAAAAAGCATTCCTGCAAAAACAGCACAATAATTCTTCTCACAAAAATCTGAGTATTTGCAACATTACAGTAGCCCACAAATGTAGAGTGATGAAAAATTAATCAGCTGGGTAACCTGACAACAAACAGAGAAACAGTGAGGATAAAAAAACCTCAGTGAAGGTGGAAAATGGAATGGAATTTTTTTCTATAAACATTTATGGCATTGGTGATGATCATTTCTCTGCCTGGTGACCAAGCAAACAAAAAAATAATTAGATTGTGGTATCATTTGCCATCATGTAGAGGGAAATCCTGTCCGAGCTCCAGGTGCTCTGCTCCCCCTATTCTGTGCTCAGGCTTGCACCATCAGCTCCCCACTCCAGGCAGTCAGGCTGCAGCCAGGAAAAGGTCTGGGCTGTATGGGGCACGCAGCTCCAAATGCAGCTGCCCCAGCTAGTGCCGAGGGAGCAGCTGAGACAGGTACTGGGCCAAGGGAGTGGACAGCTTCAGCTCACACCACATTTCTTTTCTTGGTGACACATATTCCTGTCTCTCTCCTCTCGCCCATTAAGGACTTTCTCAGACACTCAGGAACTGGTTATCTTTGGGACCTCAAATTAATCCAGCTAAGCTTGGTAATATCCAAAAGTATTAAAGGAAACTGAGCACTTACTGACGTAAGAGATTTTTAGGAAACTGACTCAAACCACATCACGGTTTCATAAAAACAGCTTTCAGTGCCCCCCCTTGCTTCCAAAGACCCCTGGTGCAGACCAGGTAGCATTGGTGTTATTTCATCTCTGCCCAAACTTCAAACACTGTTCTGTTCTGGACAAGAAAAGGGGCATGGTGACATCTGCCCATCCCCTGGGTGACATATCCATGAGTGGCTCAGGGAGCCTCCCCTGGTTACAGGGATGTTGCATTAGACATCTCCTGCCCTTTAATCCAGGGCTTACTAAAGTCAGTGAGGATGCTGCCTTTAAAATCACTGCAAGCAGTACTTGCCTCTCATCATTCCCTTGCTCTGCCTTGCAATGGTGCAATCATTCTGGGAGACAGGGGAGGTCTGCAGCAGAGAAACACCTAGGAGAGACTGACTGATCTGGGCACATGGTTCCAGGTAGCTTGAAGGCCTTATTAGAAACCAGCAAGGAAAGATGTCCTAAGGAAGCAGAGGAAGCATATTTATCACATCATTTCCTTTCTCTCATTACAATCCCAATTTTCAAAAAACTAAAATTGCAAATATGTCCCCAGTTCTCATTGATGTGCAGTAGAGCCAAAACCCAATAATTAGCACTTTTATTGCACAGAGATTATTTAAAGAAAGGTGATATTTGCCCCACAGCAGCTAAAAAGACACAGGCAAGCAGCAGGGACGCTACATTCAATTATGCCAGCCTCAGCCAGCAGCCCAAGTGTTGAAAATACTGTTGCAAGAACCAGATACATGTTGCCATATGGTTTCACAGAGTATCATCTTGAAAACAAGGTTGACTATAATCCCTCCAGTTTCGTCCTTTGCAGATATGTTATGACACATATCCCACACACAAAAAAAGAGCAATGTTTTGATTGTGCTTTTTATTGACCAGCTTCACAAACATGATGAGCTCAAAGCCTGTGTTGAACATGGCTATTTTCATCTGGCCCTGTGCTTTAGAATGACTTCATATCATCGAGCTATTTTTCAGCCTAAATGATGCCCTGATTGGTTGCAATTTGTTACTTATGATTAAAATTGCAGCTGACCATTAAAAATGCATTTGTGGCATTCTTCAGATTCTCCAGAGTCAGCTGAAATAAAAACAGCCCTGCTGAAATAAAACCACCCCTGCCAAGTGATTTCACAGCCTGATGCCTGAACAGCAAGAACATTTTCTAATATGTTTTAAAAATATTCCCCCTTTTTTCTGAAATTTACCAGTCTCACAACAAAAAAACCCAAACAATCTCTACTCAAAAACATCACAGACAAGAGTAGGAAGGGCAGTTGAAAGCTGAGCAGGGCTGTTGGGAGATGCTGGAGGTAAACACTTCTCCACAACGTTCATCTGTCAAGTCTTGGACTATAGTAACTCCCTCAAGATTTTCTGAGAGCAAGCACCAACCATCCTGATCAGGAATATCCTGTCTCCCACATTCATCACAGCTACCCAGACTCCCAAATTTAGGGTTCATTTTCTGGCTCTCCTCCAGACTTTGCCATCTCTGCACTTCAGCTCCCAGCTACGAAGCCTCCTGGAAGCTGGCTGCCGGTGGACACCCTCCATCCACCCAGCATCATGGCCCTGGTTACACTGGTGGCCTCCAGATAAAAGCAAAAAGAAATATGACCATGTGAGGGTTTTCACCTCACTGGAATAACCCTGTAAGTGTAGCTCTTGGGGTGAGTTGGTTTTTTTGGGTTTTTTTTCTTTTTAAAATAAGCTGGCATAATTAGAGATAAAAAGGAAACATGTAAAGGCTTGTGCAGCTCCAAAGCCAGGGATAATTGCAAAACACAAGTCTTACCTCATCACTGTCTACTTTCACATTTGGCAACTTTAGCCACAGACAAATCGGTGCCTATGTTATGTTTTGATTTTTCCTCTTACTTGCCACCTAATTTTATTTCTTTTTAAACAATACATCAACTAAATGACAATACATTTCTTTGCAAGCTTTTGTTTACATTTGCATGTCCATGAAATAAACTATGTAGAATCATAGAGTGGTTTGGCTTGACCTTTAAATGTTATCTAGTCCAGCTCCTGCACTGAGCATGGACTCCTCCAACTAGATCAGACCTCTGTCTACCCTGACCTTGAATGTTTCCACAGATGGGACATCTACCAACCCTCTGAGCAACCTGTTCCAGAGCTTCAGCACCTTAATTGTAAAAAATGTTTTCCTTGCATCTAATCTGAATCTACCCTCTTTTAATTTAAAACTACTACTCCCTGGACTGTCACTTGCTAAAGAGCTTGTCCCCACCTTTCTTATAAGCTCCCTTCAGGTACTGAATGACTGCAACAAGGTCTTTCTGGAGTCTTCTCTTCTCCAGGCTGAACAACACCATCCCTCTCAGCCTTTCCTCATAGAACTTTCACGCTCGTCTCCCGTCCTTCTGATCATCTTTATGACCCTCCTCTGGACTCCAACAGGCTCACATCTTTCCTGTGCTGAGGACCCCAGAGCTGGATGCAGCACTGCAGATGGTTTCTCACAAGGACAAAGGAGAGGGGGACAATCCCCCTCCCTTGACCTGCTGGCCTCACTGCTTTCTATGCAGCCCAGGATGCTTTTGGCTTTCTGGGCTATGAGTACACATTTGCCAGGTCATGTCCAGCTTTTCATCCACCAGTATCCCCAACTGCAGTGTTGTTCCCTGCAAGGCTGCTCTCATATTTTACAGCTAGTGGATATTTGGGACTCAGAGAAGAACCTGGGAATTGTTCCATTTCACCTTTTCTCAACACGCTCTGTTATGACCAGAAATTAATCATTTCAATTAAGCCCTTTACTTTATTCAGCAGAACTTATATTTAAATTCCTCTTTCCTCCCAAACTTAGTTAGTACGCTTCAATAACTACCTTTAAGGATACTCCCTTACAAGAAATTAAACTGCAAAGCTTTTTGATTATTTTTGAGTGTTGACAGATTAAACTAAATATTAAATTAAAAGCTGTTTCATAATGTTGGAAAGAATGTTCTGTATCAGAATCTGCCTTCTGATGGTAATTTTTTATAATTAATGCCACCTTTCCATGCAGTCTTTTGTGTTCTAAAGTTTATTCTGTACTCCCACATGGAAAATTAGATCATTCAGCATGTGGAGGCATTTACAGAATACAGCTCACAACTACCCATTGAATAAATGAGTGAAATGAAGGGGAAATTATGTGAAAATATCAACCATTTTTTATTTTAAGCACTACCACTGTCTTCATTCACATGACAGGAAAGAAGAAGATGGTAGCCAGTGTTAGAGATCACTACCCTTCACATTTGCTGCTTCGTCTCTCATCAGGACTTGGGAAGTTTCTGCTGGAGGTGTTTTCCATCTTTCATCAAAGACAAGATAATTACAGTGCTCACTGGAGTGGCAGGAGAGGGAGCAGGTTCAGCCCCAAGATCTACCAGCCATGTCCACATTCCCACTCTCTATTCAGTTTCTCCTGGCTAAATCCATTGGTGGAAGACTGTGCACACCACAAACACAGACCTAGCCAAATCCAGGCAAAACATTTTAAAGCCATGCAGGGCAGCCCATCCACAGAACTCAGCATGAATCCCAGACAGCTCGAAACTATGACAGAAAACCTGGTGCTGCCTCCTGACTGCCCATCATGCAGGCACAAGGTACAACATAGAACGTGTCACCCCTCTCCACCCTCCCCACTTTGCTGCACAATTTTCCTTGCAGAAACCACACTATGCTATAGATCTAGATAATGATTTCTGGAATAGCAAAAAAATTCTACATTAATAATCTCATAATTTTAGTTTTTGGATCTAAGATTGTTTCAAAGTCCATTGTCTGAAACCTGGGAGCAATTAAAACCTGTTAAACCTTTAGCAAGATCAAAGCTGGAAGATTTTTCTAATCCTTTGCATTTACATATTTTATGTTTCAGACACCTAACTAAACTGCTTGAAAAATATCTTTAGAGAAAGTCAAATTCATTATCTTCCACTGCTTTTCCAGTTTCCTAACAGAAAATGGGTGTTTTCCCTCCCTTCCCTAATTTAGCAGGCAGCACCACAGAATCCATGCAGTGGCCAGATTCTGATCCCTCTCAAAGAGGTGGTACTCTGAAATCCTTGGAGCTGCTTATGGGTTACACAATGCAGTGACTTTACAGGCCAGCCCAGTTCCTGTGCAGTTTGCAGAAGCATGTTCAGTGGTGACCTCCAAAACTGAGGGTTCCTTCAGTTTGAAATGTACCATCCAGCAGAACTTACAGCATCTTTCATGTGCATTAAAGATCTGCTGGGGACTCAAAGTTGATGATGAAGCAAACTTTCCCAAGACCAAAATGCTCATCTGTCTTCTAGGAGAGAAGAAACTGGATTCTCAGTAGCAAGAAAGAAATGCAAAACCAGAATAACGTGAAATTAGTATCTTGAAAATAGTTACAAAGTTCTGCCAGAAGGAGCGGAACATTTCCTGTCAAAATGAGTTGTATGTAAAGAATTTTCCTCCCAGTGTTTGTTTCCTCTTGTATTCTCCTCTTTCCACATCCTCCTCTGGGGCTATGGGACCTGATGGCATCCAGTTGCAACCTGGGCAGAGACAGAGAATGGGATTCCCAGCACTGTGTTGTAAGAACACACGGAGAAAATGTAGGAAACTGCCTTTATTCTTGAGAGAACCGAGTTTGTCTGGGCATCTCACTAGTGTGGTGTCTGGGAGTCCAGGTGCAACCTGTCCAAAGGTAGCAGGTGCATAATTGCTTCCTTTAGAGGTCCAGCACCCCAAAGGTTTTACAGGAACAACTAGAACATACAGCTTACACAACTTTTCCCATGCAGAAGCATGTAAAAGAGTAATACAATCCACAAAGAGGTCAGAGGATGCATCGTGATCAGCTCAATATCCCCCAGAATGCAAAGAGGCCAACATCTCCTCCTCTGAAATGCAGCACTGCTGCAAGTATCAGCTGCCATAACTATTTTTTTTTTAACAATGTAGAACCTGACACGTGCAGAATATGCATTAGTCTAAGGCTTTAAAAATTTAAAAAAAGAGAAAAAAATTATATGGTTCCTTTTTTTTCTTCCAAACAACTCCAAGCACAGTGTCAATGTCCAGCCAGCAAAACTGTCCTCCCTCCATGGTGCCACAGGACCTGGTTAAAAGCAAAATAAAAAGCAGCCTCAGTGTGAATTTTTTTTTTTTTTAATCATGTGCCAAGTATGACAGCAGCCTTGTGCACAGGAAGCATCTGGACACACTGGAAAGAATTTCCTGACTTGCTCTGAGCAACAAACTCAGCGAACAGCTCCTTCACACCAGCTACAGAAGAGCAAATTGCTCCCATGCTATCTCTCTTGGAAAAAAAGAAAAGGGGCAAAAAAGCCCCCCTCATTATTCTAACACAAAGAAATGAAATGAAATGAAAGCCCCAAAAGCCAGTAAAATGGATTCAGAGGCTTTTTGGTTTGGTCTGTAAACATGGAATTCCATGACACCAGGATTGAGCCTGAACTGCTCAGCTATGAGAAGAGAAACTTGGAAAGCAAAACCCTATTAGAATGCAGAATGAGTAAGATAATCTATTTATCTTCCGAAATATAAGTCACAAAAATGTTATTGAGCAAAAACAAACAAAAGCCCAGGTAAAGGAAACACAGCATGTTACTAGCTTGAGGAAAAAAATGCAATTTAATCTTTAATAAGCTTTCCACGCAATGCAAAGTCTATCTGTCTAAATTTCTTTTAAATGGCACTGACTTTGAAGAACAAATCCTCAGCTGGTGATTGAAGCTGATTAAAAAAGCCTCAATATTCTCATTCTTCAGAACATTGAGGTCTTTAGTAATACCAAAAGTATCAGATCATAAAAGATGATTTCCCCCCTCCTTAAACCCAGATGTTCATTAGTTTTTCACAAAATATTTTTATTACCCTCAGTCCTTCCAAAGTCAGTTAAAATAGAAGAAGCAGCAAATAGAAGTTGTTAGGGAAATTACACAAGGACCCACCAGAATTCTCTCAAGAGGGGAAAAAAAGCAAGAAGAAAGAGATGAGGCTCAGTAGGAAACACAAGTAGATAGAGGTGGCTGAAAACAACTGGTAAGATTTAGAAAAGAAATATGGATAATAATGACCTGTAAAAAACATGTTCACAACCATTCCAACATACAAAGACAGAGGGAAGTGAAAAAATTAACTGGGCAGTGCTGGGTTAATGGTTGGACTTGATGATCTAAGAGGTCTTTTCCAAACTTTATGATTCTGTGACTAATTAAAGGCTTCCATTCTTGGGCTGGGGAAGGATCCTGAACAAGCTGAAATATGTATTGTGATTGTTTTTGCCAGGCTTAGACTCCAGCACACGGAGCAGTGCTGGATGGGGGAGGTGGTGAGGCCACAGAGTACAAGAAGGTGTGAAATGGTGTATTCACCTGCTAAGTGAGCAGCTGATGATCAGAAATACAATCATTCTCCCTGTAGTAACTGATGGTGCCACCATCTATACATTTATTTAACAGCCTCTGGATTCTTATTAAACTTTGCTCCTTGTGATTTCTGCAGAATGAGTTTCACAGGTTATGCATAATGTAAAGAGAAGAAAAAAGAATTCCTTTCAGCAGGCTTATTACTCACTGATCTTCTGCTCTGTTGAGAGACCCCTGTTCTTAAATAATAAAGCAAGGGTGAGAACAACAGTCTCATTCATTTCCTCTGACACACAGTATAGGAAACAGAAGAAATGCTGACTCAAGTCACTTTCAAATAATTTTAAAGCATTTGATGATGCCACAAAAAGCTCAAATACCTTCCCCTGTGATACACCTTCAAGGAAATTTTTCATTAATTCCATCTTTGTTTCCCCTTTCAGCTGTACATGTGAAGCTGATTTGTGAGTGGTTGAGGTTCTGGGCAAGTGCCAATTTTCTGCCAGTTCACAGGCTCAAGGGAAGTGCACGTACACAGGTCATGGTGTTCCAAAGGTCCTACACAAAGAGTTCCTGCCCTCCTCCAGAGTCATGCCATGTTCCTGGCTCCTGCTACCCAGCACTGAGGGCATCTCCCAGAGCAGGCAAGACCACGGAGCGGGTTTGTAGTCTTATGGAAAACTATAGCTACTGCCCCAGCGATAACAGAGAAATCAGCTATTCTAGGCCACCCCGGAAAGGCACATAGAGAACAAACAGGCACATTCTTCAGGAAATACATTGTCCTGAAAGAAGTACTTTATCAAAAATGGTCTCCCATGCCTCTGCTTAAGAAACAAAACAATGAAGAAAAAACCACAAAAAAACCTGACACTTAGGTCTTACTTCAAAACTTGTTCTGTAAAACAGAAAAATTATGTACAGTTCTGGTGATTGGAAGAACACTTTCTTTATCACTTTGTCTCTCACAGTTAGTCCACACTTCAAATACTTAAGCAGATAGTTTTCACAAGTCTCTGCTTTCAAAAAAGTCTCCAACCTCTTCATGTTACCAAAAAAACCTTAAAAGATTAAGATATTTAAAGAGTTTCTTGAGTGGACTGAAGGAAAATAATTTTAAAAAATAAAGTTGTGTTTCAACTTCTTTTTCACAATTTTTTTTTTAACTGACACACACTTCTATTTTTCTTTCTTCTTTTCAAACAGGGTGAAGCTGTATTTCCTCCCGATGATCATGACTTTGAAATGACAGCACAAAACCAAACACACCTGGAATAAAAGTGTTAAACAAATCTTCACCCTGTCTTGCAGCTTCTTTCCCATTTCCTCCCAAAACCCTGTGCCAGGTCTCCAACCTCTGGCCCAATAAACTTTTCACACATCTCCTCCCAATGTTTCTGTCAACAAGGTCAGCTGCAAAATAACCAAAACAACTACTCCGATTTCACTGACACCACACTGCAGAAGCAAGACTGCCACAAACCATGTCCAGCACATCCAACCCACCAGCACTGCTCAGTGTGCCTTCCACCCCTACAGAGTGATATTGTTTCACAGAGCCTTAGGGCTTTGCTATTTTCCCATCCTTTGTTTCCACATTGCATTGTGCACCCATTCTCTGTGGATATCAATCCAGTTTGCCCTGAATGCTGATCGTGTTTTCACTTAAAAGGTGTTCTCTGCACCACTCTTTTAAAACATGTAGGAGACCAGAAAAACAAAACCTAATTAAGACTACCACACTGAACTTTCAGCATGTTGATGCTATTCTGCAGAGAGAACACCTTACCTACGCAGGACTGGGATTTACCTGGCTGGGGAACAGCTCTGTGGAAAGAGTCCTGGGGGTCCTCGTGGACAAGCTCAGTTTGAGTGAGCAGGGTCCTGCTGCAGCACAGAAAATCAGCAGGATTCTGGGCTGCATCAGCATGACCAACACCATCAGAGATAATGAAGTTATTATCCCAATTTACTCAACACTTGTCAGGCCATGCCTGGAATACTGTGTTCAGTTTTGGTGCCTGCTACACAAAACAGATGTGGGCAGGCGGGAGAGGGTTCAGAGACAAGCCACAAAGATGATCAAATATGGAGACTCTCTTTTTACAAGAAATCACATGAAGGAGATGAGTGGTAATGGGTACAAGGTACTCCTCGGGAGATGCTGATCATACACAAAAGTTTTCCCATGAGAACAATCAGTTGTTAGGATACTCTCACCAGAGAAGTGGTGAATTCCCTAATGTTGGACACTTTTAAGATTGAGATGGACAGACTGCTGGGCTATCTTGTCTAGCCCATGTTTTTGCCAAAGATTGGAACAGATGATCCTTGAGGTCCCTTCCAACTGGAATTCTATGATCTTTTGATTTCATAGAACAAAAACAATCAAAAATTCCTTCGCTATATAGATATATAAAATTATGTATAAAATAAGATTTTACTGCAATTTATGTAAAAATTTAAAATGTATATACAATCATGCTTATCACTACAAAGTACTACGCAGAAGAGAATATTACTTTTCCATATGGAGTATATATTACATCTGGAAAGAATGGTTGCATGCACCTGAGCCTCTGGTTCAGGGAACTTGGGAATTTACATATCCCTCAGAGTCACAAAGCACATGGTAAATCATGCAATTCAAGTTATGATGGCCCCAAATACCCATTTGCCTCCGCATAAATGAGCCAAGGAGTTGTCTTGCACTGGTCAGATCATCCAGACTAAAGAACAAGTTTTGAAGTTTTAAAGCATCCTTCACTCCCATCTCTAATGTATCATCACTTCAAAAATAATTCACATTTTTTTTAAATTTAATAATCGACTGAGAAACTGAGGGTACATGGATTGATTGTTTGGATCTCAAATCTACTATGCACTGCATCATTAAGACAAACCCTATAAAAGACTTTCAACAGGGTTGTGCCATCAAACCAGGGTGTAGGATCCAAATACTTCTCAGATCAGTTTAATAGACTTTAGAAGTATTTTGGAAGAAAAACCAATTTTCTCACTTCCTATTTCACTTAGTAGAAGATATCATACACTCTCTGATGTAAAAAATAAATTCAAAGTAGACCTAAAAGTAGTATAAACATAAGACCCATGACAAATAACAAGGTATAGATAACTTCCAGGTTTATTGTGAAATGATGATACCTATTCCCCAGAATACAGCATGATTAAAAACACATTTCAGTTCTCTGCATCTCTGCCTACAAACTCAATTGTTCCAGTCCATCGAATAAGAAAACCATAATGGCCAGGTCTGGCCCTATTTAAATATTAAGCTCCAAGGAGCTTAATTACTTATATTACTCTCCTTCCCTGACATCTTTTAATTACAGTGTAGCATATGAAGCTATTAAGTCTTGTGTGCACTACTTATCCTGCAAGCAAGTTGCCTGTCACACATGGATTCACAAATACTGGGTCCATGCCTTTGCCTGTCCTCCTTTCTACAGAATTATACAATGGTTTGGGCTGGAAGAGACCACAAAGGTCATCTAGTTCCAAACTTCCTGCCATGAGCAGGTACATGACCTGTTTTCTAGTTGTATAAAAAGCCACTTTATTGGTATGGGGACCTCTGAACTTCCTTACAGATGCTGGAGTGACTTATGCAAGATCCCAAGGGATTAGATTATTAATGATGCTTATGATTTTACATGAACTGGGTCACCAGGGATTAGAAATGTTAGATTAGGAGAACCAAAACTAAATACATTTTTTGTCTGTTTTTTTTTCCTTTCCTTTCTTCTTACTTGGCTATACATGGTCAGGTTTGCACAGCCTGGACTCCAATTTCTCATTCTCAAATGCTGGGGATAGAAACACAACTAGGAACAGTAAACTTTTACTGCAGTCTTGTAGGATCTCCTCTTCAAGACAGATGTCGTTCAAAATTTGTAAAATGGGATCTGCAAGTGTTGACAAGTCAACAGCTTTTCAGAGATTTTCCATGTCAGCATCAAAATGACTGTTTAATAATATTTTTCCCCATTTCAGCCCCATGGCAGAAATCAACCTTCACATACAGCATAATGCAACAGTGAGTGGGTAAAACTGAATCAAGCCTACACCTCACAAAAATAATTTTCCCAAACTCACCACAATTAGTGTACTGACATGTAAGCGTTAGAGGTGCATTTATACTTTCAGAAAGCTTTCAAATTATGCCATTTAGGTATATGACAGATGTCAAGAATCTTGAGACTGGGAAAAGACAGTTATGTGTAAATTACAGAGATTTGTAATGCCCAAGTTATTTTAGTATAAGCTCATTCATTGGCCAAGCTTTGTCAAGAGACAGTCTTGCCATTTCATCCATAGAAGTAAAGAACAAACAAGAGTCCTCTAATGGAAACTTCCTGAACAGTGTGTCTTACTTGATAACGTCTCAATCCCTATACTCTTTTCAGGTGTTATATTATGTAAAAAAACAGCTGTGCTGTTTAGTGTGCATTCTTCTCTTATTCACAATTATAAAATCAAGAACACCATATTTTTAGCAGATATATCTCTTTGAAAATCCCCAAGACCGACAATTTCCTGCAAAACTGGAGGAAAGTCAAGTACAATGGAGGAGAGCCTCTCCTGCACAACCCAGAGTAGAACAGGTGCAGAACAGGGACAGAACATGGACAGAACAGTGACAGCTGCTTGTAACACTCTCATCTCTGCAAACAGATTCTAGGTGCTCCTAGTCACCTCCAAGACAGCACATGGGTCTGACAGTTTGTGCAAAGCCTGTGATACACAGAAGTGAATTTGGCATGGCAGCTCTGCTGTGAGAGAGCTGTGTGTCAAGAGCTCAAGCATTAATTGCACGTACATAGGTGAGCATTTGCTCCCAGTTAGATGCTTCTAACTTTCCCCAGGAAAGAGGCATTTTAAGTTGCCTTCTCAATATAATTTCGACATAATCTGTAACTATCTGTACATGTACCAGATTTCAGAAATTCCTGAGTCTGCCCCCTAAGGTATTGGTATTAGCACACCTGAACTGCATGTGGTACTGCTGTGTTCTGCATTATAAGCCACAAGTGGAAGGATTTGCCTTACCTCAAGTGCAAAAGCAGAATCCTAGTAACTAATCTGATCCCTCTATCAACAACACATTTAAAGGAAGATTATCTCTTCCACAAAGACTAGCTGTCCTTCAGTAAGCCAGTTCTCTGCTGGCTGCTACTGATAGCTGAACAAGCTATTCGCAGAGGTACCACTGCATTTCCCAACCAGCCATGAAGAAAAGAAGCACAACCATTTCCCATGTGCACAGCTGAGGAAAAAACCAAAGATGAACTCAAGTGCTCATTTCCTTGTCTGATCAGAAATACCTGATGACCTGTGAAACGTAGCAAACTGTCCCCCCTTACAATTTCCAACTGAATTTCATCAGGCACTTGCAAGATACTAGATGGGACTTGAACAGTCAGCATTTCACAACAGTGGAGGAGTGAAAAAAGAGTCTCAACTACACAGAACTTACATGTACACATAAAAAACCCTGTTTTCCTGAGATATCAATCCAATCCACCAAATTAGAAGGTCCAATAAGCACCTGAAATTTCTTATATTTATCTGATCAAGGTCTCCAAACCCTGCCACACATCACAAATTTTGTCATCAAACTGATTCAAATGAAGCAGTGACTGTTTTGGTCTATTGGGTTTTGGAGGCCTATCAAAATTATTTCTTGATTGCAAAACAGGTATAAATGATACCTGGTAAACTCTTGAGAGTGCTGATTTACCGGTTCATTGGTGTCTGAAAACATGGCCCAAAGGCTTCTCTTGCGAACCATTAGAGTGCAACTATTATTTATTAACTACTATTGCACTCTTTTGTAAGTGAGAAAAAGACCAGGCAGTTCAGCTGACTATACTAAAATCTACTAAACCAAGCACAAGCATTGCAGCTGGTCCACTACTGCCATACAGAAATGGTTTGGGGCAAATGAATTCACTTCTGACAAATATATCCCTTCTAGTTCTATCCACAGAAATACCTGAATATCTTCCATTTATTTTCTTAGATACCATCAAACCCTCTGTCACCTGAACTACTAAATCCCTTTCTAGTGACTGCTCCTCCCAAGTCCTTCTATGCTCATTCCATATAGTAACAAGGCTTAGTATAACAGAAAGGGAAAAAACAACCCCCTGCACTCTTTCCAAGTGACTCTCCATGCCCAAACTCTCACAAGGTCTCATTTTATGAGAGAAATGTATACTTGTGAAGAAAACAACAAAATTAACCTTGGAGGATAGTATAGATCTATACTCCCTCCCCACACTCAACACAGAGACATTTGTAATAAACAGGCTTTCCAAAAAAAAGGTATTGTATAATTTTCCAATTGCAGTGCAATCAATCACTTGAAAGATTCTTTTTGTTTCATTAGATGCTTATCTGTCTGAAGTGACAAGAAGGTACTGATTATTACTTTCTCCAGTCCCAAATCTGGCATTTGTCCCAGCAGCAGGGGAAAGAGACAGATAGTGTAGAACTATACTTTCCCATCCACATGCAAATATTACCACATTACCTAACTTTCCTGAAATATATATGAACATATTTTCTAAGTTCACTGCTAAGTGTCTGACAGGGATAAATGAAGGCTACTATTTGTACAAACTTGTCACAATTATTTCTAGATGCTAACACATTCCACTAAATATTCCTACAGTGCTGCCAGTATAAACACTAATGAAATACCCGGAGCAGGCATTGTTATCACTCATGTTTCACAGTGATGCCATGTGAACATGCAGGAGAGCAGACACTGCCCTCATACAGACCTTTCTCTCCCATCCTTTACAGGATTCCTGTGCTTTTACATCAGCTGATAAAACAACTTTTAATCATCTGCGTTGGCATAGGCAGGCACACAGTACATTTCGAGCCCGCATTTTTGGCAACACACCCTAAAATTTAGCAACAGCCAAGGCTTTGATTCATAAACCATAAGATTACAAATAACCACAGATACTTTCAGCTTTTAATCCAATCTGTCTTCTAATCTGCACATAAAACAGTTCAAAGAATATGTCTTGCCCACTTCCCTTAGCAAAACAGACAATGGCGAAATACCAATACTGCTTAAATATTTCTGCTGCCTACCCTAATATTTTTTGTCCTTATTTTTGGGACTGGAAGTAGCTCAACAAATCAGAATTTTACAATTTATGGAGAAATACATAGTAAACATAAATGAAGAATAGTAAGTATACAGGGGTGCTGTTTTTTTCTTCTAAATCTTGAACTAAGTAATTCTGTAAGACATTTTGCATAGAGCAAAAAGACACAGTTTTTATGCATAAGTGTGTTTATGCATAAGATAAATATACATAAGTGTACATGTTTTCACCATGTATTCTACTAATAGGAAGAATCTTGCAATGTAACAGAACAACACAAACTTTTTCCTAAGGAAAACCAACATATGCACTACTTCTGAGTCATGTAAAGGATACCAGAGCAGAGAAGTGGTTCAGAGAGAAGAATTTCTCTGGCAGAGAACTGACCAGACAGTAAGTTAAATGTACTGATGATCTTAAAAATTCTCCAATTATGGGTGCATGTCTGAGCTTTGCCCACACTGTTTACATGACCTCCAATGAACATCCTGAACTACAGCCAATATTCACTAGAAGCAACTACTGTGTAAACAACTGTGAAAAAATATACAGGAAAAGCTTTGTCAAATTTGTAGCCCATTACTGCATACAACGGGAATTGATGGAGCCTTTGCAATACAAATTGTGCTCTCCACACAGAGAAAGTTTCCAGCGATAAGGGACACATGTAAGGCACGTTCTTTTAAAAACCTGACTCCCATTAAGCAGCTCATTGTTCATAAAGGGAATGGTGTTTACACAGGAAAAAGTCCACTTTCAACAAATCTGAAATCCAACAGATGTTTCCTTCTATCTAAGCAAAACAAGTTTGTGACCCATTTCTGCCCCATCAGAAAGCTTCAAAATTATTTCTGCAGGAAACAAAACCCTCCATACTTGACAGAATGATCTTGGAAAACAAATTCAATAAAATTTGCATTTCAAAATTGCAACTATTACTAAAGGGAATTAACTTTAAAAAAAAACAAAACAGTGTTCTTTAAAGAGAACGTTTTATGATCTGGATTTGAAGAGCTACAACACGATAATTTTGGTTTGTGAAAGAGAAAGTAGGGCAGACTGTTAACTCACAAGTGCTCTGCATTGCAATTGCTCTCCTCAAATCAATTTAACCTCTCTTCTCCAGACCTCCTGCAACAGCCCTCCAAACTCCTGGCTGCTCTTGGCTTCCTCAAATCTCGTAAGACTTCTCTTCCTCTGCAAACAGCAACTAAATAACAGAAGCAGCTGAGCAGAGTATAAAAGGTGTCTCTTTTAATTTTATTTTACAGTACACACTAATCATACAGCAAGCCTAAGCACTTTGTAGAAGCGTAGAAGACAAAGAATTTCAGGCTTTGCTGTAGTTGTGCAGTTGAGACTGTTCTGTTACACACCTGACTTTGACTTACTGTCAGGAGAAAGTTTCAGGACTGTCAGGATGTACCTGGTGGCATTACACTATTATGGAGCAAAGCTGGATCTGGTGACATTCTGTTGCACAACTGAATGCTGCAAAAACAGCATTTTCCAAGGAGTTGGTGCATTTTCTGTACCCAACAATACCTTGCTCCAGAAGATGAAGTGAGATGAACCACAGGTTGCTGAGGATTTTACCAGTTTTTATACCTTTTATAAAATGTAGCTGCAGAGGTCAAATAAATTACATTAACAGCTAGACAGAAACATCAAAGCCAAAGTTAAAATAGTTTTAAACACAAATACGACAAGTGTGCTCATCCAACCTTCTGTGCTGCCTTTACCTCCATGAGTCCCTTCTTCACTAGACTTCACTCCAACTATCCACCTACTTTGTGAGCATTATACAAAGTTCCCATCTCTGTAATGTTTTATGTGCAGCATGCTCAGCATTGAGGTTCCTTACCCCAGCCAAAGCCTCTGCATGCCCTGAGATGAATATAAGAAGGCAGGACTAAAATCTGTCAGCAATACAATGCACCATTATTACAACCAACACGAATATCAGCAATGTGAAGGAGACCCACTGAGATGCAATTCAAATCTGCCTATCCAACAATTATAGCAGAAATTAGAAGTGGTCTTCTCTCTCCCCCAGTAATCCTATTTGTCCTTTAAATAGATCTTAAGCATAATCTCCAACTGTCAGCATTTCTGTAAAGAAATACCAGCTCAGATCTAATTGGATTTGTCAGACAATCACAGCTAAGCAGTTCTCTGAGATCTAGCAGCTGAACAGCTATGGGACAACCTTCCACACTGTAATATAATAATATGTAAGTTCACTTCAAGAGGGAATATTTCCTCTGAAAGTAAGTGGTAAAAAGACGCAATTTGTTGCACAGAACCCTGTGCCTTAGCAACATCATGATGTGGTGTGGCATAGCTAAGGTTATGTGAGCTGCTTCATATGGACAATTATCTGCAGTTAACTATTCAACACTTCGGGCTGCTCTGAATGTAGGAAAATGGGGGTAAAAAGAATCACAGAGAATTCTGACTTGAATGTGTAACAGTAGCATTTGAAAAGAAAACAAGCATGTATTATATCACATATAAAACAAAAAGATAGCAGAACATGTATTTTAGCTGAAAAGCAGAAATACTTCCTATTCCCCTGGACTTTTTGTGTCACTTGTATATATACATAGACACAAAACTTGCTCTCTGTGTCATTAGCTTTTGTTCTGTTTGGGCTTCTATGGGCTGGAATAGTGCAATTTAAAGACAATCTAGGGGTTCATGGCCTAAAGGTCACACAATCCGCATCCTCTGAAACAATGGGAGGTAGCATGTTTAGGAAGTATAATAGGCCAAATCTTAAAACACTTCCAGTGCCTTCAAATTATGGTTTCTTTAATGAATATCTGGATTATTTCACATGTATCTGGGTCCAGAAGAAAAGTTATTATAGAGATTTTATGCTGAAAATTGAAGTGATGTTAATTTCCCTAATTTTAAAATAAGTCATACATTTTACATTTGTATTTAGAAGAATATCAACTTAAGCACTCAGTAATAGTTTTTTGTGTATTTGCAGAGTTGGCAACCAGCATGTATATGACTGAGGAATATAAGTAAACTTTGCACTGAATTCCAACCCATGCTTTGACCTGGGGCAAAAGCAAATTGAGATAATGTATTGAGTCTATCACTATTAGGAATTATACATTCTCCCACCTGTTGGCTTATCCACACCAAGGAATCCAGCCTGTCCGAGGATTTTAAACACTTTATGTGCTGGGAACTGTCCTTCTTCTTCCCACTTGTCCACAAAGGGATTAATCTCCTTGTCAATGATCTAGATTTGGAAAAAAATTGTACAAATTATTAACACAGAAATTCTACACAAAAACTTTTGACTACTTTCATCTAAAATCTGTCATTTAAGAAGAGACAGGGAAAAATCTGAAAGCCCACTAATTTTCTTACTTCCTGTTGGATATCCTTATTCTCCACTCACCCACAATTATTAGAAGAAATGTAATGAGGCTAATGTAAATCATTATTTTAGCAATTACTACTGAAAGAGGTCTTCAAGGCTGCTTTAAGCCTCTCCAAGGTTTATGAAAATGACTGTTTCCCCCCACCATTTGTTACGTTTTTCAGTACAGTTTCTAGAAAGTCATAGGAAGGGAAATCTGGATTATCCTCAGAGGAACCTTGGCATAAAAGGTTGATGATCTGTTGTCGTTGACCACACACAGCACCAGGAAAGGCAAGTAGAAGAGATTCATTTCCTCTCCCTTTACCTGAAACACTCTCAAGGAAGCCAGTGCTGTTCAGGGCATTTATGTCTAGTCTGTATTTAGACTTCCCCACAAGTCTGACAGAATATGTACTGGAAAAGTTTGATCTTCTCCCAGAATTTATAATATTCCCAAATCTAGTCCCTGCGCAACTCTTGACTGTGCTACTGCTGCACACCTTCCAAAAGCTGCCTGACTACAGTCCTTACACTATTCAGGCTGCTGCATTCCCTTCCAGCCTTTGCAAGCAAAACACATCTGGAGTACAGCCGCTACATTCAGCAACACTTTCAGGTTTCAGAGTGCAAGAGCTGGATGTTTCACTCCACCAAGTCCCAGATTTCCATGGCCATGGCGTCAATGGGAAAGGAACAAAGTGGGCAGCCTGCAGGTGTGTTCTTGCTGCCTGTCAGCTCATCATGAGGCAGTGGTATCATGCCCACCTCTGCAGCCCAAATCAGGCCTTGGCACAGGCTGCTTCTGCCATGCAGCCAAGTGCAGCACACACCTCGGTCAGCCACACAAGGGGGTCCAACTGGGAAACATCCTTCTCCCAAACTAAACCCTACGAAAACAACCAGTTCCCAATAGAAAGGTAATGCCTTTAACCTGTGACCATGATTTTACTACTACGCTGTTTCATGAAGAGAGAATTTGTTATTCCAAGAACTTACTCCTCTTAGTCTTCTCTTCCCACTAAATAAACAAGTCCTGTGGTGCTAACTATTTCTTGAGCTGGAAATAGAATCCTCTCCCTCATAGACTGCTGTGTTCTTGAGACCCTGCGGAACCTTCTTCCAAACTATCTATTTATTGCACATTCTTTGGAGAATTTCAGCCCATATATGGCTGCTTTCTGCCTTCCAGTTGGCCACAGAAATAAGCATACTCGATTGCTGGCAACAGAAAAAACACTTTTTTACTCCTCTCACCAAATTCTGAGAAATTCATATACTGAATGTTCAATTCATTCAGTAATTATTCTCCCTCTCCCTCTCCCATATTGATTAACATAGGCCTAAGGATCAATAGTAAAAAAATACTCAGCAGAACCCTGTCTAGGAGAGCTCAGGTTTCTCTCCTATATTGCCATATCCTATATACTCAGATCCTAAGATGCTGACCCTTAGTGTTGAAGGTGGTGAAACACCTTTTTGGCTGTAACAGCATCTGGCAATGCTCATTGGATAACACCCAGGGGAATGGCTGGAAGAGCACACAAAAAGTTATTCCAGTGTTTTGACGGATCTTGGCAAAACTATGTGGTGATTATACCAACAGAGTTTTGTGCTTGTTTTAGCTTGTACTGGGCCAAGTGTTTCGTAGCCTACGTACAAAGCTACCTTTGAAGTTAAGCAGATTCTGAATGACTAAGCCATGATTTCTGCAGATTATAACCTGTTTGCTCCTGTGCCTTTGAGTAAAACTCAAATTGCTTAACAGAATGGACTTATTACCAGGTGAGGTTTGCCATGTTGAGTAAAACAAGATCTGCCTTGCATGACACAACCAAAAAATCCCAAAGACAACCTGACTGCACAAACCATAAATGTCGCATGGCTCTGAACTCAATAAAAAAAAATTTATCGCAGTCCAGATACTGATAGCCACTGTTTCTTCTTAGCTATTGGACCATTCAGTGTGTTTTTGCAAAGATTTAAGTAAGTCCTGTCAAAAGCTTTTACATTTTAGTCACAAATTGCTTGCAAAAAATCAGACATTATTTTATAATCATAAGGGGATTGGGGGAATACCTCCCCTGGTACTAACACATACAAACTTAAACACATACAGCTTAAGCACTGCAGTGCTGCTCAACTGGCTGGCGCTTCAGCACTGATTACTGGGTATTGTCATCCCTTCCTAGAAAAGCTAACTGAAACAAGGAGAGGTATTTTTAAAGGGTCAAGCCAGTAATGACTGAATGATCACAAAATTTAACATTTGCTTAAAACCTTGCTGAAGACAGGTTAAATAATGCTTTGTACCTAACCATTTGATTTTTCCCTTCCCTTGGCTTTAGCAACTTCCTCACATCTGTGCCACCAGAGAAATATTTTACACTTAAAGTGCAGACACATATAGCCACCTTAATCTAAACCCTAAGGTATCCATGCAGTGTTTGGTAAATATACAGAAGCGAGCTTTCAGCAGTATGTGAGCAGCTGGTCTGCTTATTTACATATGCTTTATCATGAGAAGCATGGAAGTCACAGGTGCCAGCACTTAGACTTGCATCACTAGGATACCAACTATAATAAGATCTAAAACTTCTATCAGTAGAAATATTTAGCGCTGCCTATTACAGATGCCATCTGACAGATATTCCCAGCCACAAAAGAAATCTTTCCACCTGATCTAGCTTGCCAAATCTCAGTGGCATTTGGGACGTAAAGTTGATTAAGGAGCCATATAACGTTCCCACCTGCTGAAGTGCCAGTAAACCTCAACAGAAACTGTTATTTTCCTGACAGCAAGGGCACAGTGAGTCTCTTGTATGGGACTGGCTTTTTTCTCGGGCTACTTCACCTCAACACTGAAGATGCAAACCTGAAGGTCTAGGCTCTGGAGGCAGCCTTGGTTTAGCCTGCATCCCAGCAAGAGCTCAGGCTGCTCACTGGGGAGCCTCTAAAAGAATGGCCTCAGGGCTGTTATCAGCTGTGAATTATTGAAAACACTGTGGATACTTGCCCAGTCGGAAATAGATCAAGCCAACAAACTCACTTCATGCTGTATGATGGCAAGAAAAATAAGTATTTTCATTAGAAATAGTCTGGACAAAGTTTTGTGAAAACAGCACCTGTAGCTTCCTGCCCAGGACTGGGGAAATGCTATGGCAGGGTTGGAGAGGGGACAGAGATAAATTAAGATTTTTTTTAAAATAGATAATTCTAATTTCTCTTCAGAAAAGAGCAATGAAAATACCCCCCCCAAATCATTGCCATAGTTTTGACTATTTTCCACTGAAACTTAGTATATCATTTAAATGAAAAAAGTAACAAAAATAAATGATGCTGATGTTCAGTATTTTGCACTGATACTGTACCAGCAACTACCCAGAAATATTAACAATTGCCATTTAATTATGCACTCTAAAATAAATGCATTCTACAACAGTAGAAACTGTAATTGAATTAATTTGGGTACTGAGAGTATGTACAGATGTCCTTTACAGCAATCAAAGCTTAGTTTTCCTTATTCACCAGCATGTCTACCTTCTATCCTGCTGTATTGGTTTGGCACGGCCTGGATTTGGGTAGCAGGGGGGCCAGAAAGACGGCTCCTGTGAGGAAGC
>VWZT01003936.1:90573-133999 GCA_013397055.1 Pachycephala philippinensis | reverse complement strand
CCTCAGTCCCGCTCGGCGGCCGCGGCGGCAGCACCGGGGGTGCCGGTCTGGGCAGGGGTGCCTCCTTCTCCTCCGCCTCAGCTCCGCTATCCCCCGGGCACGGTGAGCACAGGCGCGCGGAGCCGGGCTCGCCTCCCGAGCCGCCCGCTCCGCGAGGGGGGAGCCGGGGCGGTGCTGGGGCCGGCGGGGGGGCGANGGGGAGGCGAGGCGGGATGTTGGGAGGCTGCGGGGGCTGCGGGGCTCTGCCCCCGCCCTGGCACCGCGGAGCCGCTGCGGGCGCGGCCGCCGCTCGTCGCGGCTGGCGCTGGTCACGCTTGTCACCCGGGACCAGGCTGGGCTTTTGCATCGTATTTCATGTCTGTCATATTGCCTGGGAAACTTCCCCAGCCCGATACAACTTCGAGCAAAAAGGCAAAAGAAAAAAGCCCCAGCCGTTTCATTTAATGTTACAGCTGCTGAAAAACACAGCCCGGCAAGTTCCTCTTAAAATATAATTGCAACATCACTCCTTTAGAGGAAGCGAGACCTGGAACATAGGACCGCAGGGAAAGCACTTAATCTCTCCTTTTGTGTAACGTGGGAAAAGACTGGGCTTTTCTGTGCCGTAGGACTCTCCGCTGGGAGGTTTGATGTCTTTTAAAGTATTCCGAGGCTTTTCAGAAAGATTTTAAGTGCAAATTGCTCCTGTAAGGCTTTAATCCGGTGAATTGTAGATGAGGTTGGGTATTGGAAGAGTCTGCTGTGCTGTTTTTCTGTCCTTTTGGGTAGAAAACGCAAACGAAACCATTCTGGTGCTGGACGTGGCTGGTCTGAAATTGGGGTATATTCATTCGCCAGCCGATGGTTCTGACACCTCTTTCTGAAACTTGCGTGCGCTTTCTTCTGCCTTTGGCTCGACTGACCTTGCTCAGCAGACTCCTTTGTATTCTTGCTACTTCCAAATCTTGTGTAACATCTGCCAGTGCCGTAGAAATAGATAATGTAGTTAGGGTTTTGGATGTCCGTCTTTCTTCCTGTTTGGTTTTTCTCAGAGAGACCTTTTCGAAACTCGGAGACTGAGATTAATGCTTTTCTTTTTTCCCCTCCTTCCAATTCAACAGATGCAGTTTATGTTGCTTTTTAGTCGCCAGGGGAAACTGAGACTCCAGAAGTGGTATGTCCCATTATCTGACAAAGAAAAGAAGAAAATCACAAGGGAACTTGTTCAAACAGTATTAGCCCGCAAACCGAAAATGTGCAGCTTCTTGGAATGGAGAGACCTGAAGATTGTCTACAAAAGGTGGTTCTGTCTCACTAACCTCGTAATTGCCATACATTACAAACGGTGTATTAAGTAGCAAGAAAATAATGAAGGTTGTTTTTGTTTTGTTGGAGTTTTTTTTCCTTCCCTTTGCTGGTTACAGAGAAGACTGACTTTTCCCTTGAATTTAATTTGATAACCAAGCAGGAATCATTCATGTGTGGAAAATCACTCATGCATTTAGAAATGTACTGAAGAAAAGAAATGAGCTTTCCTCCTACTTTCATAAGGAGTGGCAGTTCTTCTTGGTGCTCTGTTTAGGTTCACACAGTACATACATACATGCTTCATATTTGTACACATTTCTGATTCAATAAGTGATAAAAATGTTACAAATATTTACCTCAAGCAGTGGCATCATAAATCACCTGAAAATGTAACTTGCTTTTAAAGGCTTATAGAAATAAGGAAATAATTTTTCAAAGTACCTGGTTTGGTTTTTTGAATTTCTTTTTTTTTTTTTCTGTAAGTGCAAAAAGGGATTTTTTCATAATTAAAAAAATCATGGCTAGCTTTCTTTTGGTGGAAGTACTATATAATTTTCTTCGCAATAATTTCATTTTTTAGTTGTTCTCTAACCCTTTCAGGAGTATTTGGCAATAATTTTTTAGCTTTTTCTGATCTTTAGAACGTATCACAGTGTGGTGGTGTGGACATAATTTTTCTCCAGACATAACAGTAATCCTCCTCCTGATCTGGTAGGCTGCATCTCTTCCAGCTAAAGGTGGTGCTACAAAGCCTTAAGTCATCTCTCTTCTCTGGTTAGTTGTAAACTTCAGAAGGTTTATGCATTCTTGTTTTCTTGTGGAGATGGTAGATGATTTGTGCCCTACAGTAAATATTGTTGTATCCTCTGTAGATAGGACAGAAAGAACTGGACCAGAAATGAGGAGTATGTAACTCTTTTCCAGGGTAACAAATGGGTAGTATCAAATATGTTAAGATGTTTTAAGTCCTGCTCTCATATATACATTGGTTTGTGTAAATACATGCATGTGAGTATTGCTGGTCTGTCTAATGCATGTAGTTCTTCAACATGAGGAGGAGAGAGGAGAAACAATGCAGTGTTGATAGGAGAAACAAGGCTGTGCTAATAGAACACACAGTTTCTTCTCCCTCTTGATTTCCTCACAAAACTTCTTGAACATGTATGTAGATAAGCTTGCTCAAACACTTGCTGTGTTTCCTTCAGTGATAATGCTGAATAACTGCAAATGCTTTTTCAGCTGGGCATTGATAGGACTAAATCAGAAAAATGAGGCATGAGTAGGCCAGTCTGTTTCCTTCCTTACCCAGTCTTTAACAGCAGTAGCTGTTTTGGGGATGATACCACATAGCTGCTTTTCCTCCCTGTTTATTGCTGTTAGCAACTACTTGCCATGTCCTTTTGTGTCTAGGGAGCTGGTGGAAATTTGGGTAGGACGGTTTGAGTTGCTCAATGTTGTGGTATTCTTGCATCTCAGTGGTGTGTTGTGGGTCCTGTGGTCAAGGAGAATGAAGAAATTTGCTGGGAGATGTCTACGTCTGGCTAAAAATGGTCTCAATACTGCAGTCTGTCTGCTGGACTGCTGGTGTGCACAGCTGACTGCAGTAGCTTATTTCACTCTCTGCAGACCAATCTGGCACAGAGAGCCTATGAAACTGCTAATGATGAGCTTGTACCAAGCTAATGAACATCTCAACTTTTTCTTTCATTATAACATGACCAGAAGGACTAGGTATGAGGTGATAGTTTAAGTTTCTATATCTGATAACACTAACAGCTCGTAGGTTTGTGGGACTTGTTCCCATCATTGCACCATAATTAAAGATGATGAGTACCAACTAGTATGATTTCTTAGGGAAGGGTGTAGCTAAAAAGGTGGTGGCTAAAAGAGAAACACACCAGAAGGAGCTTTGTGGCTTGTGAAATTGCAAAAGGTGCTCCCAATTCCTCTTCAGCATGTCTAGAGGATCTCTGCTAAGATTTGTTCTTGTCTGATCTATTGCTGGGAAGGATCTGAACCTGCTGGTGCAAATGTTTTTCAATAAAAGTTATAAAAGTACGTGCCTATTGCTATTATGAGTCTTAAATTGCTGAAATTTAAGTTCTGTTTTTGTTTTTAGAGTGTGTTTATTGTTCACACGAAGGAGAATTGAAGCCAGATATTGCAGCTCAAAGAATGGTTCGCAGTATTAGAAGGGTCTCCTCGTTGTACCTTTTTCAAGAACAAAATGAACTTAAAATGCAAAGTTGTCAAGACAGTAGTTTTAGCTTCCTTATGATACTTAACATTTATTAAGACTGCTGGACTATTTTGATTAGCCTCCTTAGCTCTGTAGCATTTAATCTTTACAGGATGTTTTCTGAATCTTCAAGGAAATAGATCTTAAAATTCATCTAAACATATGTGATGTAGCTTTTTTTTCCCTCTGGTTTCATACATGTAACATTTATAATGGTTGCAACGTAGGCTCAGTCATTGCCTTCTTAAATTTTTTTCCTTCAGCACTACAAAATACAGATGGAGAAGTGCCCAGTTTTTGTCACGGTGCATGAATTAGCTTGTACGTATTCTGTAGCTGGTTTGGAAGATAGTTTTTCAGGCTGATAGACACCAGAAGATTAAAAAAAGGATGTGAGCTTCTAACTTCAAGAAGCACGGAGATTTGAAGTGCCTTGCTGGGAAAATAAAAAATTAAATATGGGAAGCCAACAACAATTACACTTTATGAAAGTAGAGGGGGAGTCATCTGCAGACAGCTGATTAGAAACTTAACAAACACAATTGATGTGTCTGCTCTTCATATTTTGTAATTTAAAAAGTAACATAGTGGTTTTGGAGCATATAGGGTAGAAGTTCATGCAGCTTTCCCCCCGTGGCAGAAAATACGTGTTAAATGTTAACATGTCTAATTTTGCTAAAAAAGGAACTTAGGATGTGATTTTTTTTTTTCTTTGAAGACTTCTTCTGTTCACTGTTTTAGCTTCTGGCAATATGAGTTATTTTTATTTTGTAGTATATTTCAGTCAAAATCAGAACTTGGAGAAAAACTTACGTTATATAGATTTTACTTTGATAGCGTTTGGTGAACTGCATTCATGGGACTTAGTTATTATTGATTAGTTATTTGATTAAAGATTGTGGCTTTGCTTTCATGTGTGAGTTTGGAACTGTATTTGGAATATGATATTATGAAACTACCATAGCTTTTGCTGCTCTTGATGTGGCAATTGTCTTTTACTTTCGCACAACATAACCATGATCAGAGGTTATGTTAAAGACTTAGAGCAGAATAAGTTTTAAAACTTTCTTTCTGCCCTCCCTCCACTGAAAGAAGCAATGAAAGAGCCTGTTGTGCAGGTATTGTGCCTCTTAAAGTAATGGGAACTGAAGGTACAGCCATGTGGCCACTGGGATGTGCCCAGCTGTTGGCATGATCCCTCTTTTTCCTTATGTATAACTGAGCAGCCAGTTGTACCTCCTGAAAGTATTACTATGGTATTGATTAGGTAGCTTTGTAAAACTGGCTGAATGCAATGATTATGGTGAATTAGATACTTGGGCTTGATGATTTTAATTAGATCAGGTTTTCTTTGTACAAGGTTCTAGTTTGTGTGGCTCTAGGAGGACCTCACTATCAAGAAGCAGCAGCTTTTTCTTAGAGAATTAGCAGTATCAAATTCTTGTTTATTTCAAAACTGCTGGGGACTGTAGCCTTGCTGAAATAAGAAACTGATAAAAGTGCTTTGTTTTGGTAGACTCTGTCCTGGAGTCTCGGAAGTTCATGCTTTATTAAAGCAATGTGTAAAGTTGTGGGACAAGAAAAAAATCCTTTGTCAAGCACAACTTATTAGTGGTCCCAGTTTTCATTGGGTCAGCACAGATTCTTGGGCTCCTTAAGCACTTGTCTGCCTCCCGGGTGTCATTTAGAGTTTGGTTCTGTTCGTACCAAACCTTGTAAGCTTTAAACTTCTGCAATGAGGATCTACATGCAAAGTGACTTAGATGCTGACAGACTTGTGGCTTGTTTGCAGGTTTACCTGGTGACGAACTTCCAGGGATGACTTCAAGCAGGTGTTCTCTCATCTAGAAGGAGAAACACCACTGAGCTGGTAGGATTTGCAAGTTGTGCTCTGCCCACAGCGACCTGATCTCTCAGCAGAGTTAACTGAGCCTGGCTGTGAGAGCAGAAGAGGAGAGCTCTGTTGAAGCATTGCCTGCCTGCTTTGAGGCTTCCCACTGCTGAATTATTGCAACTCTGGGGGGAGATGCATGGATTTGTTTCCTATCAAAAAAAAAATCCTGAGGCTATCTGTCTGAAGGCAGGAATTTGCATAAGTATTTATACCTGCTGTGTTACCTTCTTGTTCTTCAGTCCTGTATTACATTTTCAGGTGATTTGTCCAAACTGGTTTTGGTCTCTCTGGTTCTGGTCTCCTTTCTGATAAGGGGAGGATTTTTATCATAAAATATTTTCCTAAATGAGGGTAAGCAGCTGAGTCTGAAGATTATTTTAATAATATCTAATGAGATAAAAAAAGACCACAATTGCAATAGGAATAAAAAAGGCAGAATGTTTCTTACAGACTGCACTTCACTTACTTTTGTGTATATACTTTTCTGTCAGGGTTTGCCTTTTCATTCGGTGCATATGAAAGACAGGTTTCTGTCAGGCTCATTAGGAAGAAACTGTTTCTGCAGAGCAGAAATCTTTTTGAGCCCAGGTAATCTACTCGTCTTTGTGTGGATACTGTCCATACAAATTTCTACACTTGGCAAAACTTCCAGTGTCTGCTGTGGATTATAACTGGACACTTTTTCTGAAGCCCTTCCTGCAGGGGAAAAAAAATTATAATAAACTATTGCCTCTGAGAATTTGGATCTGAAGCATTCCTTTGTAGTATGCTCATGCCCTTTGGTATGACTTGCTTATACTCTTCTGCCATTTGCCATTCAGGCTTATTAAATCTGCATTTGTTTTCTTTTGTTGAGTACTGATCCATTAGTCATGGTTGCTACTTAAAAAATAAATATAAAAATATTCTCTGCATATAAAAATAGATACCCAGGCCTCCATATTGTGTTGATATCCACCGAGTAGTTTTTGTTTCTTGGTCTTATTTCTCCAGAACTGCAGTTGGCAGAGCTTGAACGTGCAGTCTACTCTCTAGTTGCCAAATACGGTCTTTTGAAAGTATGTTACGTTCTCTTTTAAATGAGGGCACTGAGAGCAGACCATTTTCTGGGAAAGTATTTTATGTTGGTCTCCCTCTCTCCCCTCTCCCCTTCTTTTTCCGTAAAATAGTTCTGTGCATTAAGAGAGACTCTTAAGTACTAGGGGAGCACAGAGGAAATGTCCCGTGTGGATAAACTTAAAATATTTGAGTCAAATTTGATTTGATAAGATCTGCTGGTATGTGGTTCAACTTGTGTTTAAGCACTGTAAGGGAGCAGTTTAACTACACTTCATCATAATCAGTGCTGCTCATCTGAAGGTGATGAAAGCCTTGTTTAGATGGATTTAGCATGAGTGCTGGCGATTAGTGTAAATGTCAAATAATTTGTCAATGCTCTTTTTTGCTACAATGAAATATGATAACATGGAGCTTGACTTATAAATTCCTCAGTAGGTTTGAAAGCATTTTTTTTCTTTATAATATTTCTTTCCAATACTTTTTAAAATAGTTTAGGTTCCTTATACAGATTAAATCTTGCAAGCAACTACAACGACTGTGAATGTCCTTGAAAAATTAGTGAGGCACAAACAGAACAGCGTAAAATCAAACAAACTGCGCTCAGATAGGACTTCTGATGAGCTGATGAATCCCTGTGGTGAACAGATGAAAGAGCAAGGGAACGAAAGTATTGTCCTTCAGTGGAGGTGTCTTCCTCTCTTCCCCCATCATGTTTGGTGGTAGGATAGGCAGTAATATTTTGTAGTAGTTTAAAGGTTTTGTATAAAAGCTGTTCTGATTAATCTTTCATGTTGAAGCTGTAGCAGTTTGATTCAGAGCAGAGTGGGAGCAGGGGGGGTGCATTTTCAGATAATAAATGGTACTGGATAGGTGTCTAGGAGGCAAATTTCAACAAAGCTGAAAATACAGCAGGGTTTTTTCAGGACTTCTAGCCGAAAGGTCTGACAAGTTCTAGCTGATAAAATATGTGTAATGTTTAAAAGCTCCATGGATTTCTCTGTCTGGGAAACAAATATGCACCTCAAACTTGGCATTCACATATGAATGACTTCTTTTTCAGTAGGGCTGGCTACTCGAGAGTGCTTTATGTGGTCTAAAGACGCAAACAAAAGCTGTTTCTGGTTCATGTAAATTAGCAGTTACAACAGGTGGTACTTGAAATCTGGTTTGCACCATGTGTGACTGAAAGGCATATGGTTTTGGCACGTTCGAAAAGACTAAATGGGGTTTTCAGCTTTCATTCCTTCTTTGTTTTTCTATCAGCTTTTTTAAAACATGACTTGGAACAAATGTATGGTAGAGCACAGTAGAATTGGATGGTCTTTTTGTTAAAGTGGAACTCGATCATATCTGGAGTTAAGAATTCTCTGTCTTCCGAGATGGAAGTGGATTGCTAGAAACTATTTGATGGCCTCTCATCAGTCTGATGCCAGGACAGTTAGTAGGGATTGAGCTGTTGACTTAGTAGTAATTGTGGTGTATGACACTGGTATTGGTTTTGAAGTTTTTTTAATTTTTTTTAATTCTCTGTATAGACCAAAACCTAATTGCTAACAGTTTATCTTTCTTGAGGCATTTTCTATGGTTTTTTATATCTGTGTATAGCTTATATGATGAAAGTTTAACATTGGATCAGTTGATTAATATACTGGTGTATGGATGTTACAGAAAGAAGAGAAAGTATCTTCTCTCAGAACTCTCCCATGATGCCACAAAATCAAAGATATTTAGTTTTCCAATCACCTCTTTGGCTATTTTAGTTCTGTCAGCTAAAGGATGGCAAAGAGTGAAGTCGTGCTTGACTCAGAGAGATACCTCTTTTGTACATGTGTGTCTTCTGGTCTTTCAGCCATCCTTTAGTAGGGCTTGCTTGGTTGTGATTTGGAGTAACAATATGCTGAACTTGAGTATGAAGGACTACTGAGAATGTGATACTCCTGAAGTGCATTCATTTTGCTTATGCTTGTATGCTAACATCAGGATTATTTTGTTATTACAGATATGCAAGCCTCTATTTCTGCTGTGCTATTGAAGATCAGGACAATGAACTAATAACTCTGGAAATAATTCATCGCTATGTAGAACTTCTTGACAAGTATTTTGGCAGTGTGAGTTAGTTTCTTTATATTTTGTCATTTTGTTTTTTGGCCACAGCACTTTTACAAGAACATAACGAACTAGTAATTGAAAAGGTGCATTTAATACATTTTGTGGCTTGCGTGGCCAAACTAAACTGATGGTCCTCTGTAAATGTTAAAATACAAAATTAAATTGCTGATTTGGAGAAGAGCTGTTATTAATCTGGTGTTAATTGCCTGTATTTATTTCATTTCACAGTAGTCTCACTTGGAGTCAGATAAAGTCTTACTCTTAGCAGCAAACTTTTCTTCTTCCTGGCACTGCTCTGCTGTGAGCACTTCTTACATCTGCTTCCAAAGGAGGCAGTTGGTTGTGAAGTAGCAGGAATGGTAAGGAAAGACAAGAGAGACATCTGCTTACCCAGACAGCAAACTCAAACATCTGTACTAATGTTCATGAGCACTCCTAGAAGAACTGCTGCTCATTCTGCCTTCATTTGTAGTCCTTCTGACTATGGAATGCACAGACTGAACAAGAAATTGGAGAGTATTGGTTTTCATATCTTTCTGTAAGATTGCGTGAGCTGCCTTAGGATACTGCAGGCAAGAAGAGAACTTTATAAGGAATATTCTCTTGCCTCTTGAAGAGCTGTGTCTTACAGACTGCTGTGAATTGAACCCTTTTTAACAGTGAAAGCATTTTTCAGAGGTTTTTGTAGCTGTTTTTAACTCAAGCAAAAAATAAAAATTTTCTTTTTTTTCCTCCAAGGACTGATTTTTATTGTTGCCCCAGTCCTTACAAGGTTGCAGCCTTAGGCTGACGTCTTGATTTGGTAAAGTTTGCTGAAGCCATGAGCAAGTTAAATTTTGTGAGAGGATATACCTCAAGTGAGAGTATCCTCCCACTTTGCAATAATACTTGATGTTCCTTTTAGGTATGTGAACTTGATATCATCTTCAATTTTGAAAAAGCCTATTTCATTCTGGATGAGTTCCTTTTAGGAGGGGAAGTTCAGGAGACTTCCAAGAAAAATGTTCTTAAAGCCATTGAACAAGCAGATCTTTTACAGGAGGTAAGCAAATCCAGCTTCTCTGGCCAAAGTGTCAGCATGGTAGGTTGTGACTTGAAAGCCTCCTGTTGCTCTAAGCTTTTAGAAGGTACATTTTAGCATGCTTAGCATGTAGTTTTAGCTAGTTGTCCTAAGTGTGCAATAGCGTGATGTTAGCTGCTCTTTTCGTTTGGTTTGGCATGCATATGTTGTAACCTACTGTGACTTCGCGTTCTGCTAGTAAATGCAAGTGGCTGTTTTATGTTTACACCTAGATAATTGTAGATCCTGCTAATTTAACTTAGTGTTGTTCACGTGTCTTTCATTTCTGCTTTTTATTAATTAACCATTAGTTTTTTGTCATACCTGATGCATGTTCACTTCTTTACTGTTTTGTTGCTGAAATCCAGAAGCTAGACTCTCTTCTTTGAGACTCATTCAGGTATAGTTCTAATTAGTTCTTACACCTGCTTTTCTGCTATAGGCTGCTTACTGTGGAACATTTTTAAGCTGACAAAGCAATAATAGTTGTGCCATAGAAACATACAGAATAAAGTATAAGAACATTGTTTTTTCACCTTGAATGCTTTTGTTGTTATTACTGTTGACGAATGACAGATTGCATGTCTACCGTTTTTTTTTAAAAACATTTGATGTGAAGGGGTTCAGTGGTATAGAGAAACTTAATATCATTTCTCCATATTTCTCCATCCTATGCTGGTTATTTTGGGTTTATTTGATTTTGTTTGTTTTTTTTTTTTTCTTACTGAACTGTACACTGTTAAGGTCCTTGAATGTCTAAATGGAAATCAAAAAATTCTGGTGTGTGGGGGAATCATCAGTCTTGTGTGCAAGTCAGTGGAATGTATGGTTTAACAGGGATGGTACACCTTTATTTTTTAAAGTGTCTTGAGGTTTACTGCCTAGATTCTGTATAGATCCAAGTTGCTCTTTTTTTCCCCCTATGTGAACCTTCAGTTTGTTATTTTGTCCTGTGAATTAATTGCTTCATTCTCTTACAAGCCTTCTGTGTTCCACTTGATAGTCTTTTGTTGGACATAATATTAGTAGGATGGGGAAACACACGATGTTCTTTACCCTTGTAGCTGTGTTTGTAATCCTTTCAGAGTACAGGCAGATCCACTTCATGTTAAAGGTCTTGTCATGAACAAGGACAGCTGTTACACACAGATTTGCTACCCTATTTTTCTAGAAGGGAAATGCATCCACCTCTTCTTGTGTTCTGATTCCATTTTTTTTTAAGTCCTTCTTTACTCTTTGAAGGAATTATCTTAACCAGAAGTCCTGTTTGAGTTTACAAAGAGGGGAGACAAATAATCTGCTTATTCTCATAAAATCTTCCAGTTTGTCTCCTGCAAATGCAGTTAATTGTACATAAAGTAGAATTACTGTATTCCTTCTCATTGGTACTCTTTCTGAATTTTATTTTCACTATTTTTATGGGGTTGTTCTAAAGAAAAAATCTATTCTATTTCTAGAAATTCATTACTCCTTTTTTTCCCCAGCAACAAACATTGTCCTTTTACAGAGAATATAATTTCATACTAATATAACTTCAAGATAAAAACCTTATGCAAAAGGAAATACCACTTTTTCAATGTGAGACTTTTTCCTAGCCCTCGTAGCTTTACTCTAATTACTCTTGCTTTCCCCATCTTTAGGAGATTTTCAGTTGTCAAGGATTATTAAATAATTCTGATTAATTTGAAATGTAGCAGTTTATCACAGCACCACTGGAATCCTATGGACTTCAATGATTTTCATTCTTAGTTATATTGACCATTGATCAAGTATAAAACTACTCCCTATATCTGACTTCTAGTTTATAAACCCTGTAAAAGTCTGGGTTCATATTTAAATTGAGCTTCCAATAAATTTGGCCTCTTTCCTGTAGAAGTTTGGTTTTGTATCAGGTGCTGCTATGTAAATACTGAGTTTGATGAAGAGAGTTGTTAAAATAACAGTTTCTCACATCTGGAGAATTTTTGGTGCTTTGAGTTGAGATCTGCTTCCCAGAGTACTTCAAAACTACCAGACTGAAACATGGTGTGATTACAGATGAAAAACATATTTCTAGCAGGGTCATCATGTATTTGTTTTTGACTATGTCAGATTTTAATTATGTGCAACAAAATGATTTTTATTTGGCCCTCAGTACTCATATTGCCGGATATATATATATATACATGTACATATGTACATATATACACACACATATATATAGTTGAATATATAATATTGTTAATTGAATATACAGCATTATTAATTAGTAACGCTACATGCACTGGTGTATGAAGTACCTTAAAGATGAAGAGCTGTACAGAGTACTTACACAAAAGAAAATCATTACAGATACATTAAGTGACTATTTGTGTAATATTAGGAGGAAATATGCAGAGGCACAAATTGCTGAGTAGTGAATTAATTCTTAATAGCCTTGCCAACTTGTATTTTCTGTGGAGGTTTTCCAGGATGTACTTTTGTGTCTGAGCACCTACTTCAGTTTGTGATTAAGTTCTTCGTGCTGTGAGGTCCCTTTACTAACTGCTACAGTTTGTGTGATTGAAACACACTAACTTTTTAAACCCTTCTCACCTTCAGGTTCTTGTTAGTTCTTCAGGAATGTGCTTAGTTCAATATTCATTCCCTAAACCCTCCCCCATATTTATTGCCACCTGATAACTTATCAACAGTCAGTCATCAATACTGGCAGTGGTACCCAGATGAAGGGTAATAAAAGGTAATTAACTCCAGTGCTTCCATACGTTCTTGTCGCTCTATTGTAGAAATGCTTTTGTTCAAAAGAATGCTGTTCCATGTCACTGATAATTTTATATCTTGTTTGCTAGAGAGATTTTAAATACTTAAATGGTGATTACAAAGGCACACACTACTGGAAAGGTGATTTTTGCTTGGGTGAACAACTCAATTATACTGAGAGAAATTGGCAGATGCAGTGTGTTGTTGCATGAGTTAAATATATACATGTGGCGTGTGGAACAGCTAAAAGATAACCATATGCATGATTTTGTGACACTTGAGTTTTTTAAGGCATGAAACTACCAATGATACATGTTTTATACAAAAGAGAGGATTTGATTTATTTCTCTCAAAAGCCTAATTGCTCTGGTTTTATTTGATGTCTTGAGTAATTCAGTATGGTGCTTGGAAGTTTGTGGTCATTTACTGTGCTAAAATGCTAAAATCAAGGAGTTAATAATTCTAATAGTTAAACCAAGCAGTTATGTATATATTTTAAAGCAAATCTGTACAGACTTGCTCATCTTCATGTGAAGTAAGAAAAATTTCCTAAACATTGGCTATGAATGAAAATGATGAAAATGGTTTTTGTTGATTATCCTACATAAATTTTAGAAAAGTATTTTGGAAATTATTCCCATTTTGCCCACCACTATTCTTTTGTAGGATGTTTGTATATTTTTTTTTAGTATTTGATTTCAGAACGTCTAAATACTTTTAAAAAAAAATCTATATTCTTAAGAGGTATCTAAATAAAAAGGCCAGTGAGTCTGTCCACAAATCACACTTGTTTGTTTCTCTCCCTACTTCACTAGTGATCAAAAAACTAAAAGCTATGTGAGTGTTGTTTTTTTTTTCTTAGGCTCTTGCAGTTTGGCCTCAGGCAGTATTTACTAGTCCTTCCACATGAAGAATAAGAGATAAGCTATCAATTAACCTTATTTTCTTTGGTATTTCAAACCCTTGCCTCATCCTAAATCCAGAAGGGTGCCGATAGTGTTCATGTTCATGCCTTAGATGCTTAGGGTTGCTCACAGATTTAAGCTTTTGGTTTTAGAATGAGCATCTTTGGAAATGAAACTCTGGTGAATTTCCTGCATATGCCATGAAAATTTTTTTCTTGGAGATGAAATGTGCTTATTGGGAACCATAGGTTTGAAGGTATGCATAATAGTAGGTATTAGGTTGTCTTTGAGATAGGCCAAAACTCCTTCATTTTGTCATTAGCACTGGCAAAAGAAAATTCTGATACTCCCACCCACTGGAGGCTTAAATATAAGGGATTTTGTCTGGTTTAGGAAACAGCCTTTCTAAGCAGCTGTTTCTTACCATTTGCCTGAGAAACTTACTATAGTGCATGCAATTAATTCAGCCTTCACTTAATGTTCTTTCTTAAATACAGACTGTTGAAATAGACTGCCTTCTTAAGTTGGCAGTGGCGTTATTTGCCTTGGCTGTACCTGTGTTCCTCTGAATGTGAAACAAGAATAAATAATGAAATCTTTATGATCATAGAGATCCAGCTACCTTGACTGCCATCTGCTCTTCATGTGTAACTTGCATCTCAGTTTCAGGTGGTCAGCTTTGTCAGTCGGTTGGTCACTGCAGTTTTAAGACGTATCAGCTTGATTTTAGGCACAGATAATGATCTACAATTGCATTTTAGAAGATGCATATATGGGGACCTATGAGAGTTACTGTGAATGAGAAGTGATAGATTGTTAGTTCATTATTTAAGGATTAGGAAATAGCTATGGATTTGGAATCCGTCCCAACTCACAGAAGAACAGGTTGTACTGTTTTGGTAGCTGATGCTTTTGTAAAATGCACTTCAGAGCTCAGTCTCTGAAGATGTATTTATAGAAGAAAGGGGTTATAGTGCTGTTAAGAGTGTTTGCCACTCTCCATGATACTCAAAAAGTCATGGCAGTCAGATGCAGTCCCAAATGACTGGGAAAAAGGAAGCTTTGTACCCATTTTTTAAAAAAGGGTAGAAAGGAGGACTGGAAATTACCAACCTGTCATCCTCACTGCTATACCTGGGAAGATCATGGAACAGATCCTCCTAGGAGCTGTGCTAAGGCGCATGGAGGACAGGGTGGTGATTTGGGACAGCCAGCATGGCTCCACCAAGAGTAAGTCCTGCCAACCCAGTGGCCTTCCATAATGGAGCAACTACATCAGTGGGTCGGGGGAAGGCTACAGATGTAATTTATCTGGACACAGCTCCCCATAACATTGTTCTCTCTAAATTCAAGAGAGGTGGATTTGATGGGTGGACAGTTACATCCAAAGGATAGTGGTCAATGGCTTGGTGTCCCGATGAATTTCAGTGGTGTTCCTTGGGGTCAGTAATGGGACCAGTGCTGTTTAATGTCTTGGTTAATGACATAGAGGGATTGAGTGCACCCTCAATAAATTTGCAGGTGACACCAAGCTGAGTGGTGCGGTTGACACACGTGAAGGATGGGATGCCATCCAGAGGGACCTGGACAGAGCTGGAGAAGTGGGCCCATAGGAATCTCACAAAGTTCCACAAGATCAAGTACAAGACGCTGCACCTGGGTCCAGGCAATCCCTGGTATCTGTACAGGCTGGAGGGTGAACAGAGCAAGAGCAGCTGAGAAGGACTTGGGGGTGCTGGTGGATGAGAGGCTGGACGTGACCTGGCAATGTGTGCTTGCAGCCCAGAAAGCCATTTGTACTCTGGGCTGCATCAGTAGCATTGTCCCAGCAGGTCCAGGCAGGGGTTTCTGCCCTTCTACCCTGCTCTGGTGAGACCCCACCTGAAGTGCTGCATCCAACTCTTAGGAATAAACCTCTAAAGACTGTGAATTTAATAGTAGCAGACAGCTCTGTAAACCTTGATATTTCTGTATTTTTAATAGATAATTTTAAACTGTCTGTCTTGCACTGTGGAGTAGGCTTTCCTGCAAGTACTTAGCAGATCATACTCTCATGTTTAAAGCGATAAGAAGTATTCCAGAAAATGAATAGTAGAACCTGCATCTCTTTTTCCAAGTCCTAATGGGGGAAGAGGAGGTTAACACTTCCAGATTTAAATATCATCTTGAAAAGTGGCACTGAGTATCCAGGAAGTTAGCATATCATGGTTTGACCTCTTCCCATGCTCAGTCTGATTTTTTTGTTGTTGTTGTTGTTTCTTTGTTTAAGTGTGTATGCATGTAAGATGCGACTAATTCTATTACATTAAAGAAATCAAAAGAAACCAAAATTAGAAGATCTTAAGACTCAACAAGTTGAGGAAGGAGTCTTCTCAGTGTTAAATATGCATTCATTAAGCTTTGCAAATTGAAACATCAGAAAGTTTCAATTATTAGTAAGACAAATTAGCATAAGCAGTCCTTGTTGTGTCATAACTATTCAGTACCCTCTCTGATGTGAATTCCAATACTGATCAGTTTGCAAACTGTGAGCTCAATCATTTATTGATATAAGTAATTCTTGTAGAACTGTTGAGGGTATATTAACAATACACTGAACTCTTTGTAGATTATAATTCTCATAAGGGTGTATTTATTCTGTACACTGAACTGATAGATTCTTTTTCAGAGACCTTCTCCTGTCCTTAGCAGTAGAAGCACTGTGTCAGGGTGACGCAATTAAAATTTTAGCACTGCTGCATATGCCATAGCTGCTTTCAGGAGTTTAGTCATGTGCTTCTTGTCAATAAACAGTAAATTCAATGAACAGTTGCAGAGGGCTGCTTGAGAGTAAGGAGTATCTTATCTTCAAAATCAGGTGCTCTTTCTTGAATGCTCACATTAATCTGCATTTTAATAGAACAAGTTCATTGGATGTGGCAGAATGTTGACAAGAGCAATGTTTATGTTTGGATCTTGAGATTGTGAGGAGAAAATTCCATTTTTACTCTGTTGTTTGAGATGATGTGTCATATTGCAGTGCTACTACCCTTTCCTAGAATTTTCACTGCCTGTGAGGATGGTTTTAGAGTACCAGAGAATATTAGGTGAGAAGAATACGAATGTCCCCAGGAGGCATCCTGTTGTGTTTGGTTTTTTGTTCTCATTTCTTTGTGGTCTTCTCTGTGTGTTGTACAGATGTTGGGGCACGTTGCTGGTATGTGTTTTAGGGCTTTTATTTATTTTTAAGGGAGAAGCTATATTTTTTGTTGCCAAGCTGTCTAGCAACAGTAGTAGTTCTGGTGATGGGTATCTAGATACAATGAAAGTGTGTATATTAAATTTTATGCTGAAAATTTGATACTAAAAGGCAAAAAAAAAGTCTGAGAAGATCTGTTTGTGACAATTCTTTGAGAATTCTAAGTATGTTTCATTAAGAGATGGATTGATTAAGTGAAAATGTTGAACTTTTTGCACTAAGCAATACGACATGAAAGTGACTGCTCAGCAAGTAACAATGGTGACTTAATAAATATGAATTTTGGATTAAATTGTTTAAATTACTGCAAGGATTATAGGTTGAATGAAACTTATTTTTCTTCATGGAACAAGTCTTATTTTAATAACAATGTTAATAATAATACTGTGTGACAGTTAATCACTGAATTAAATATATGTAAATTCGGTATCATCGTGTTCTATTACACTCTCAATTTGTTCCAATAATGAACAACTGCTTTTAAGTATCTTTTAAAAATAAAATCTTTGAATTAATATTCCTTCATGCACAACTGAAGCTTTCTAAAGAACTCTCTACAACTTACTCTTTTAAGGTACCATTGTCCTTTACCCTGGTTAAGAAATGAAAAACTATAGAGTTTTTTTTAATGCATCTACTTGAAATCTTTGAACAGATGTTTTCTTCCGATGCATTTCTATTTGCTTTCTTAACAGTAGACTTTTAGGAAGACCTATTAAAATTGTATTAACCTAAAGAATAACAATAGCTGAAACAGATTTGAGTGAAATAACTTAATTTACTTTTGTATATAGTTTAGAATATTTTTAAGTCTTACTTTAAATGTAAATAAGCTGTACATGATTGGGTGGATGTTGGGTTTTTATTTGCTTTTTTTTTTTTTATTTAGTAGTTGGTATTACATTTTCACTGCTGCTTGATTTTGTTTGTAGAGCCAGAATGAAGACTGGGGAGGTTTGTCTGAGGATATCTTATGATTAAGAGCAATCTAAGGCATTAGCCCTTTTGACCCCATCTAAATGATTGGTAACTACCAAGTTTACCATTTTGGTGGCATGGATTAAATGGGTGCTATGCAAAGACTGCTGCACGTGTAATTAAGTCCTTGCAAGGGTAAACAAAAAATGGGTGATGGGCTTAACTTTCTGCAACACTTGCATGATGATCTTTGAAGAGTGCTTTGAGTGTTTCCTTTTATTTTCCTTTTATGTACTAACCGCATCAACTTGAAATGTCTGACTTCTACTGGCTTTCTTTGGTGTTGATAATTAAGTGGGATAATGCAAGTTAGAGAAATGGATACCAAAGCTAATAACTAAACAGATGTTTGGCTTTGTTTACTTACAATCAGCCCATGTAAACATGTATTTATTGGAAAATGAGCTGTTTACATCTGCTGTGCAAAGAAAATGGGCCCTAAAGAGACTGGGTGCTGCTGCAATTGACTGTATATCAAATGCCGGATGCTGCATGACAGAACAAAGCTTATTTGCATATATAGTGCATTGCAACATATTTTTGTCCAAAGCATAAGTGGAATACGTTGTGGCAGTCCTACTAATAAAGGTAAGATTTTAATTTGCATAAAGCAAGTTTAAAACATACATGAAAATGATTTGCTGGAGAAAACTTAATTACTCTGCTGCTTATTTGATATAATGATAAACAAGTAGTTCAGTAAACAAATTGGCTTTTGTAACGGGGAACTTTGGTAATAGATCTAATTTCATATGCAGCTTTATAAATAGCAGGATTTAGTGTCCAGATAAAAGAAAATAATTATAGTAGGTAAAAATATTTGTAACGTTCAAAACCAAATTCACAGTTGGTGTACAGGTATTTTCACCATTTAAGAGTTTCCTAGTATATGATACAGCCATTGATCTGTGTTGGGAAGAGGGGAGCAGCCAATAACCTGCTTGCATATAAGACCTGAAGAATTAGGGCAGCCAACAAGTCGTTTGTTGAAAACATTTCTTGTATGAGCTTGGAGATATTCTAAAACAACTGTAAGAAAAACCTAAGTGCTTAAGCTTGATACTTCCCACATTTTTTCCCCAATTTTATTGCTTTTTCTATGCTCTTCGTGATAGAAAGTTCATGTACAAAGAGTGTGATTCTCATGGTGAGTTTAGAATTTAAACTGTGCCTGTAAAACTTTCCTTGCGATTAGAACTTTAAAAAGCTACCTATATTGTTTGGGACCTGTGCTACAAACAGAGCTGTTACTTAGGAGTCCTAATTTTTTTTTTTTGTTTGTTTGTTTGGGTCTCACATGGCTACAAAGACCAATTCTGGCACATACAAGCTCAGGCTTAGAGAATTCTGTGTGACTCAAATTTACTTGCTTACAGTATGTCCCTGGGTGAATTCTGTGTATGGGCATAGTTTTAGTTGAAGAAATGTGCTTTGTCCCCATTAAATTAAACACAGTGTCATTATCTGATGCCAATGGAATGCTACTTCTTGGCCTGTACTGTTCCCTGGAAGGAGTGAAGGAATAGTCACTGTGTTCAGACCTTAATTTACAAGGTTGTTGTGGTTCCTCAGAATATGGAGGAATGGAGGTGGCATCTGCTGGGCTGAGTGGAGAGGGACAGAGATGGTTGCACATAATAAGACATGGGGAATAGTTTACCTGCAGTAAGGAGCTGCAGCTTGTGTATAGGAATGAAGATCATCTGTGTTAAAGAAAGATCTCCTGAGGTAAAGGAGGTTGCCTTCGGGCAAGGGGAGGAGTTTGACTCATAGCTTTGGTGTTTGGATTAACCTGATATTTAACTAATAGGTTATACAACTTCAAATTACTTTAATCCTTGTTACTCTATGAGGCATAACCAAGCCCAGAATGAGTAGAATTTGGGTTTTTTGATGGCTGTTTTAGAGAGATTTTCTTGTAAACTAGGGTGTTGAGTACTACATGTTCCATGTGGCAATTGTAATAAGCCACATATTCAGAAGTAGTCAGTTCCACAGAGAATGTGGTGAAATTTGTGGTAAGTCTTGTGTAATATTGAAAAAACAGGTGAAATATTTATATTGTGCATTCAGATTGTACTGTGTAGAAATTCCTCTTTCTACTGAGAGCATTTTACAGGTGGTAAAGTCATGGTCTTGAGTAGGATGCATTTTCTCAACACCCAAACCCATGCTGACAGTGACTCTTGCTGAGAAAGCCAGATCCATCCCTACTGCCACCTTTGTGTTGTGTTGGTCCACTTGCCCTGTGGTTCTGGGGCTCCTAGATTATTAGCTAAAACTTGACCTCATGCAGGAGGAGCATGAGGGAAGTGCCAGGAGGAAGAAAGCAGTGGCATTGAAAAGGGAAGTAAAAAGCAGCTGCTTTTGGCAAGCCAGGACTTTGGTAAAGCTGATAGTGCAGCTTAAATTACATCCTATTTTTAAAAAATCACAGTATCTAAGTGTTTTAAAAAGCCGGTGTTCCACACATCTTGTCCTGACTCACTGTCTGCTGTGAACCCCCAAGTCAGCATGCATAGGTAGGGTCTAATTTACTTGTCATATGCGGCACCCCTGCTGTTGGCCTGAGTCATAGGAGTATAGCAAGGAGCTTCAGCAGCAGTATTGACTTTCGGAGTTTTCAGCTGTCCTTTCTCTCCCTCTTTCCTTTGTGCCAGAAAAACTATTTATACGACCATTCTGGAACTGTATTTCAGATCCATTTAAACTGATCCAATTCAAATTGCTCATTTCTAAAAACATATAGTCAGCAGCTTTTCTTTTCCATGTTTACAACTTGTGCCTGCAAACATTTGTCCAAACAATTGTAAGAACGCAAAGTGCTGCAGGACCAGGAAAGAAGGGGGATGCTTAAATGCCATTGCCATGGAAGCTGAATAATATTGGACGTGACATGGCTTGTTGCAGCAGTATATTCTGGTCATCCCTTCAAAGATAACAGCCCTGCAGTTTAAAAAATGCTTCCTTAAGCAAAGGAGAATAAGCAGTGCAGACCTGTATCTGCAGTGCTGGAGGAAAACATTAATGAATCCTTATGTGCATAGTTTGGCAGTTTGCCAAACATACAGACACCGTAAGATTATCTGATCGAGAACTCAGTGATTTTTAATAATTTTGGCTCTAACTTCACAATACAAAGTATTCAGCCGTAATACGTGCTTAAAGCATTTGTGTTTTTGTGCTGGCGAGGTTGAGCCTCTGATGGATTCTTAGAACCATCCTTACGGCTAAAGGCTGGGCTGTCGGTTGTTCCTGGCTCGCTGCGTAGCAACTGATTGGCACATGTGAAGCAGAGCCTCCCAGAGCGATTATCACCTCTGAGCCGGCAGATCAGAGTAGCAGCTAAGAGGCAGGAAGCACCTACTATTATCCGGTTATAGTACACAAAGCTTCAACTGATCTTTCCACTTCTGCTTTTGGGAGAGAGGCAGGCAGGCCACTGCTGTCATACCCTTCTGCTCTGGTCTGTTGAGGTGATGTTTTAGAGCCGAAGTCTGTGCATATACCAGGATGTTTTGCTGAATAACATTTGCAGGACAACTTGCTGTTTCATACTGCAGTTGAGAATTGTGTTGACTGATTGGCATCCATCTTGAAGATTGATTGTTTTCTCTGTATAGGAAGCTGCAGACAAGATCTTGACTAGGAGTTGGCATTGATGAAGAATTGTCCGTTTTATTTGTTTGTTTGTGGTTTTTTGTTCTTTTTTTGTAAGAGCATCATAGTTAATCCTTGTCTTTGTAGGTGTTCAAGACCTCATAAGTGTTTCTAGGTTCTCTGAGAAAACAGTTTGCCCTTCTTTGAAAGTACAAATAGAACTTCACAATAAAAATGCCTTAGAGGAAAATTTCAAGGCCAGGCTGAATGAGCCCTGAGCAACCTATTGGAAGGTGTCTTTGCCCATGGCACAAGTGCTGGAACTAAATGATCTAAAAGATCCCTTCCAACCCAAACCCTTCTATCTAATAGAAGTTTCTGAACAGTTAGCTAACCAAAGATTGGGAAACAGTTACTCTCCTGTTTTGAAATCCTTGAAGAGGCAAGTGAACAGCAGCAATTTCTTAAAGCAGCTGTTCGTTAGGAATATTTGCTAATAACAATTCAGAAGTAGAGTGTAAAAGTTGCTTCTGAAGCATTGCTAGGAAAGTGCTTGTTAAATGTTAAATCTCTTCCTACTGCAGAAACTTCATGTTTCTAAACATAAACCCTCATCCTCTGCTCTTGATTTCCCCAGAGCCTGCTTCTGTAGAATTGTTCCCAAACTTGTGTACACTCCATGGTCCCACATCTTGTCTGTTGTTTGAGCTAGGGTTTTGTTGGATGCTGAGTAAGGAAAAAAGCCAAGTGTTTATCAAAAAGTGGCAGTTGTAATTTTTGTCTGCAGTTTAACATGGCTTGCCTTCATAGGCTTTGTGCTGGTTTTGATGGGAAAAAAGTTAACAATAACCTGAGCAAACTTTCCCTGAAAAAGAGGTCATGCCAAGTACTCATGAAGTCTGTGTCACTGCCATGAGATGTCATCAGTGAAATGGCAGCCCTGCAACACACTGAACTTGAGACAGTTTGGTGTAGCCATAAAATAATTTCTTTTCTCTCTCTTGCCTGAGGAAATAACACAGTTTTCTTGTCCACTGCAGACATAAAATACCTTAAATTGCAGCAAGAAAATAATTCAAGGTAGATGTTAGGCAAATTTTCCAGTGGAGATGATAATGGAGCATTTAAGTAGATTGCCTGGGGCACAATAAAAAAGCATCACTGGATGGCTTTAATAGATGAAATATCTCTCAGGAAAGTTATAGGTATGCTGTTTGGGGGACTGGATTAAATGAAGTCCCTTCTAATTTTATTTTGGTTATGATTTTTAATTAGTTTGGGTCATGACAGAGTTGGCTGAGAAAATGTCAGTTGGGTTGGGCTGGCTAAATAGTTCTGTTTACTCAGATCAACTCTACCATTTTTCTAATTTAAAAAATCTCCAATGACTCAGGCTGACAATTTCAGAGAGTATTATTAGCTTTTTAAAATGAGTTGTAAACACAGATGTCGTTTTGAAAAAGATTAATTCTAGTAACTTTAAAATACTGCAATTCCACTGTGTGCAGCTTGTGTTGCAGAGCTGTTACTTTTCTGGCAATACTAGGATCTAAGACCTGTGTGTTAAAGTCAGATAAACAGTTTACATCCAGATTTTTAAATGATGATTTTTCAGGTTGATATTTTGTATTAGTTTGCCATTATATTGTGCTGTAAGGATATCATTGCCTCTTCCCTAGCTTCTAGATTAACTAATATATAAACTCATTAGATCTAGATTGTTATCTGAGCCTGTGAAGCATGTCCTTGAGATCTGCACATTCCCACCAAAGGAAGGCAAGGTAGTGTGGATACTGATTGTGGAATTTGACAGCTGTTCCTTCCCCATATTGTCTTTTCTGGTATTCAGACCAGCAGGCCAGCTGCTCTGGAGACAGTGTAGTGGGGAACACAAAAAAAAGTCAGTCATAGTTGAAAGTTGTGACATACCATAGTTCTGTGATGGCAAGCAATTTGTCAAAACTTCATTTTCCTTTCGGTTGTTTGTCAGGCTGCCCACAGTGCCAGGCCCTCTGGGTGGAACGGTCCCAGATGTCCTTGGTGGGGTACAAAGGCCTCACTGGAACTCCTCTGTTTTCCTTCTCAACATTGCTGTGTTATCACTTTGTATCTCCATTACTGTTGTCTTCCACTGAATCCTTTAGTTTCACCTCTACAAGGTCAGTTTATTGCTAGTCTAGTTGCAGGTGGTGTTTATATGTTCTGTAAACTAAAAAGCCACCAGGAGTGAAATAACCACTTTCTTCCTATTGTTATCTGACAATCTGTCTTGCTTTGTCTTCCTTTATCAGTAAACAATAAGTTTCTGTGAAGATGAGGCACTAATCCCACAACACATCTAATTTTGTGTACCATGATTTTAACATGAAAGAGAGCGAATTCCTCAAGTTGTAAACCGTTGAAAATACAAACAGGGTGGGGAATACCCCAGGACTGTGTGGGACTGTGCAAGTGTGGAAAGTACTGAAAAGGTAGTGAGTGGATAAACATGAAATGAGCACTTCCATGGCCTTATTTGTTGAAATTTACAGTTATGTTAAATGGGACATGGTCAGTGTTTCCAGGCCAAAGAGGGTGCTAAAGAACATGTACGCACATAATCCTTGAATACAACAACAGTGGGTTGTAATCAGCCTCATAAGACTGCCAGAAAATGAGCTGCTCTCATTCTTCTTTCTGTCCAGAGAGCTAATGTAAAATTAAGGAGAAATCTGTAATGAGATTTGACAGGCATTTCAGCGAAGACACCAACTTTGTTGGCTCCACATTTCCAATGGCGAACAGTGGAAGACAGAAGATTTTTTCAAGGAAGAGGGGAATCATGTGTATGCAAATATTTCCCAGATAAAAATTGGGCATTTTAGATTTTTACAGTATGCCTGTTTTTCAGTTGTTTTCATGAACAGTCACCAGTGTAAGTAAAGCAGGAGTTTTCCATAGGGGACCTCACTAGGAATATTTGTCTGTGGAGGCTCCAGGAATTCTAAAGTTAGTATTTTCTTCTTTTTAGTCAAGACTCCTACTCCCTAATAACACACACTGTCATCATGCAATGCCTTTTCCAGTTAAGAATATGCCTCAGCGTTTTGTTTTTAATGTAGACTGATGCTTTTTACTTATGCCATGCGAGAGGTGTTAAGTGCTAAAATTCACATTTGTAGTTCTTTATTATATACCAGATTCTTTTGAATTCTGAAAATTATAGCTTGCATTGTAGAACTTATTTGCAACTGTTAAAGAGTTATATAGGTGCTATTATTTTGTGAACTACTGGATTTGTAGTTAGCTTGGTCAGAATAATTTAAATGACCGTGACATGATCTTCAGATTACTTATACTGAAAAATAGTATAAAAACTGTAGAGCTTCTAGGATATTTTTGTTTGCTTTTTTTGTAATTCGAGAAGAGAATTTAAAAACATGCAAGCTTGGACATGGGAATAAACTGAGATGGCACAGAGGAGACAGTTTTAGAAGTCCATGGGAACTCAGTTTTGTTTTAAAACTTCTGTCATTCTGGAAAGTGGGATGCTAAAATAGATTGAAGATTGTAATTGGTACAGGATCAAAGACAGAAACTGACATGCAGAGAGTTGAGTTTTGTGTGTTTTCATCCCAGAAAAAGTTTAATGGGCATATATGGGGCTGATGCTCCTAAATTGCTATTACTCCATTAAAAATGTCATCTGTCTTCAGGGCCCTGATTTTGATACAGAAAATTGAGTGTTGCTTTCCTTCTAGCTCATCTTTCAGGAAATTGAATACTAACGTTCATGCCAATCGTACAAGAGTGTATTGAGTTCAGCAGCATAATCCAAAAGCAAAGGAAACTTTGAGAGGTGTATCAGATGCCTCCCTTTTTCTAAACAGACCCTCTTTCTACAAAATGTAATTTTTGTCACCAGTAATGCCACTGCTGTACTGCCCTGGCAGGGTGCTGCTCCCAGCCGTGTTCTGGAGGCCTGGTACCTCTAAATGTGTATTTTATTGGCACAGATGTGGTGGGTGATGTCAGGTGCCACTTAGGCCAGTGCCTGTCTCTGACAGAAGCCAACAGTTGATGCCTGATGCAGAGACAAGTAATAGATAGGGTGGTCCATCTCTGGAACAGTATCTCTGCTTCAGACATTTTTTGGCTAAGAAGAAACTCTGAGCTTATGTAATAAAGTATTTATGATGTGAAGTTGTTCTGTGTGTTGTTGGACACAGCATGCAAGTATGGGGGGGTAAAATGATGATTCTCCCCACTACCCTCACCCCCTGGAAATCTAAAATAGTAAAAAATACAATATTGTATTTCTGTATCAAATGTCCTTTTAATGTCAGAGATACAATAGTGAGATAATATTTTTATTTTCTTGCATATCTGTCCACCTTTCTATTATGTATAAGAATATGTACATTTCTTTTGTAGCCACGTCATGAATACTTTAATGTACCAGTGTACTAAATGGCTTCATTCATCATGCATGCAGAATTTCAGAGGAGATAGACCTGTGACTTACTCATGACAGAACATTATCATCAGCTTGCTGAATCCAGTCATCTTGAATCTAATAGAATGCCACAACCATTCTCTGCTGTTGTACTTTCCTCTTCCTCCTGTGTTTTACAGTGTTGTCTCTTCACATGTCTCATTTCAACAAAACTTGTGCTTGTTGGCATATGGTTTAACTTTTTTATTGTGTGTAAGCTTGAAGTCTTAATGCTTAAAAGTTCTGTAGCATTTTCTGAGCTAAACATCTATATACTGCAACACCTGTACTGTAACATTACTCAGCCCACGTTTATCTTTCAAATAGGTTGTGGTGGTATTTAAACATACGCCTAAAGTCTGTAGGTGAAGTTAAGACTTACACAGAAAGTAGTGAAGGAGTAGTATCATGTGAAACATGTATACACACAAGTATTAAATGATGTTGAATGAAATTCTATGTAGACCATGCATCTCAAAGGTGCAAATACCACTGTCCCTTTCTGAAGACTGGCACAATAGTGTGACTGACCTTACAAAAAGGAGGGAGGCAGAATTGATTAGGTCAAAGAGAATGATGGGTGAATCTGAAATTAAAACATTTGTATTTAGATGTTCAGAACACTCTTGTGAGTAGTTTTAACAGTTGCTGCCACTGAAAGAGAGAACAGTATCATTGCTTTACAAATGAATAATAGAATCATAGAACCATTAAGGTTGGAAAAGACCTCTAAGCTTATTGAGTCCAACCATTAATGGTTAGGGTTGCAAAGATCTAAGTCCATTAACAGTATACTTGTATTATGCCTTCTGAAATTGGCATTTCCAGTTCTAAGTGCAGGCTGCCTTGTGTATTGGAGTACTGCCACGAGAGTGAATATAAGTGCATTCACTTGAAAAGTGGGCAGAGTGAGAGGGTGTGTAATGCATCCTGTTTGTAACCTAAAACCAATGCTGATTCTGAAAATTGTTTCCATGAATTATCAAGGAGGTGGTTACTAAAATGAACCACAAACAAGCTAGTTCCATGTACTATATGTGGTAATGCACTACCTTCCAAATGTTAAACTGACATAAAAATGGGAGATTTAGGGGATTAGACAAAAGATTTGGATTGGATTTGCAGCATTCTGAAATCTTAGAAAACAAGATCATAGGAGTGGTTTTCCATTTCCAAGTTTGCCTTTTTTTTCTGTAAGCCATTAACAATGTGTTTGGATGTCTGGTTAATGCTGCTTTAGCCTGCATTATTTCATGCCTGTTGGCTTAAAATGCTGTGCATTGAGCTGTAATGAGATGCTGTTTTTCTTGTTATCTGTATACAGCTGCTTGCTTCTAAATGACTAGGTAATGAATTAGCTTTTCTGGCATGTTTGAAATAAAGTATTGCATGCACTTTTGTCTCATGTGAATGACTTTTTTCCTCATCTGTGTTCTGATATTTCAAATTTGTGTTGTTTGCCTTGGGTGATTCTGAGCTGCAGGTAGTACATAACACTGCAGAATGTTTTACATAAGAATTGGGTAAAATGTTTGACACTTACTAAAACAAATAATGTGAACAAAACATAACATAATTCATTCTGTTTGTTTCTTAAAAGTAATAATTGATGAAGTTATTCCTCTAGCAAAAGACATTAGCTTTTAGGTGTTCCTCGACATTATATTGTTGATGAGCACATAAGAAGGAACATCTGCCTCAAGGTTACTGCTTTAGTAGTAAAAAAATTAAAATATGTCTGAGTTGCATAGGTGAAGTATCTGTGGACAAGCAGCCAATGTCCTTGAAACAGGCTGCTTTTAAGGGTTAGCCAATGACCTTGATGTACTTGAAGAAATTTAATATTTAAGTATACGCCTGCTGAAAATCATCTCAGACTTTGAATTGGCAGTGAAGACAACAATACTAAAGTGCTCTAAAAAGTGGCAGCACTGCTCTGTATTTCTTCATAGCTATAAAGAACTTTGTTTTCAGGTAACTTTGTAAATATCCTGTTTCACTCCTGAGTAACTCTTAAGTGTCCACTGCTGTCTAATCAATTTAAAATTGAAAAGTGAATTTATTTCAAATATTTTGAAGACCCTGAAATGCTTGAGAAGTTGTATTCTTTTAGAATGCTCTTGAGTTCTGGTGCCATAGTTAGTTAACGTTGTAGGATTTCTTGAGTAAAATGCCTTACTTTGATAGATACGGGAGGTGGGTGTCTTCTAAAGGGAACGCAACAAAGTAATCTGGGAATCTGATACAGAAAGTTATATTAAAAATGCTACGTACCCATTTCTTCAGTCAGTGCCTTCTTTTGGGGATTTGTTAAAATACACATGTAAATCTTTAATCCTGCCATCCTGTCTGGCTTTGTCAAGGTCACTGCAGTTCTAAGAATATTTTTATATTGCATCAGTGAGGGGAAAAAAACCAAGACAACATTACATCTTTAATACACCAAGTATCTTGTTTTCAGATTTAACTTGCTTTTTTATTACAATTTCTTATTTGCTGCTGGATTTTAGAAGCCATCTCAAAATGCTGAGAGATGGCCTGTTCCAAGCTCTGACTTCTAAATGAAGTTGCCTTAAAGTATCATAGCTTGTTCCTTCACTGCTCAATCACCTTGTACATGAATACAAGGTGATTGACTATACTGATATGACTATAGTAAATTTGATCATTTTCTGCCACATAGTCAAGGTTGATAGAGACAATCTTCTGATGTTATTTGCAAGGTTTGAAGTGTTTAATTTTGTATTTTACAGACATTGTTCTAATAAATATTTGCAAAGCAGTTGAAAAATAATTAGTTGGCTGCCTTAACTGTTATCTGCCTTTTTTTTCTGCTGCATGACATGTCTTGTTTTAGGATGCTAAAGTAAGTTTATTCATACTCTTGATATTAAAGCTTTTGTTTTGATACGGACACAGTATCCCCTTTTATTTACTAGGGCGTTGTTAATAGTTATGGAAAAGGTCAGCCTAATGTTTCCAGTTTAAACTACTTCTTTTCAGATGCGATGGAAATAATTAATACAAAACTGATGATAATTCTTTGGAATTTGGTATTAAACAACTTTCTCTGAATCTAAGGAAAGCTTTCTAAGATTAGAATTAACCTAAAACTTTATGCCTGGTATAGAATAATAAAATTTCTGTTCCAAAAACTCCTCTTTCTCTGAAAGGGTTCAATTTGACACCAGGCATACCAAGGTACCTTGACCTGGTTTTATGGATTAAGCATATGATCACTGTTAAAAAAAAAAAAAAAAAGAAAAAAAAAAGACTTTTTATAAAGATCTGAAGGGATACTGTGTCTTAATTGCATCAGTAGTTTCATTTACCCATGTATTCATTCTACCCTAACAGATTTTTGAGACCCTTGAAACAATTCACCACAAAATTCACTGACTCCATTGCAAGAACCTTCCCCATCCCTCCCCAATTCCTACCTCTGTTACTCGGTTGTGATTTGTTCCCTGCTGGTACATCTAAATTGTTTTATTTTTATTATGCTTAAGGGCAATAAAATCTACCAGCTATTCCTGTGAACCATGACAATCTAATTAACAGCTCTTTGAGAAGTGCAGCTAATACCATGTTTGCAAACTGCAGTGCTTCCATGTTTTCATGTCTTTTCAGCTTGCTTTTTCAATTCAGCATCTTCCATACTAACTCATGTACGGCTCCACTCAACAGAAACACAGTGTTCATTTACTACTGTCTCAAATTTTCCCTCCATAGGAAGCAGAGACCCCACGTAGTGTACTTGAAGAAATTGGATTGACATAAATCTTCTCTTCAGCTGATGCCATCTCAGTGTTTCATACTGTAAATGTTCACTGCCTTCATTGTAATGTTTAGCTACTGGTGTAAGATGCTGTTTGTCAGTATTACTGTTTTGCTAAGCTGCTTCATTCAGGCCTACAAGAAAAATACTTTTTTTGAAAAGGGAACAAGAAACCTATGTCCAAAATTTATAAATGAAAGGGAATTAGATTTAAATTGACTCAGTGTTTCCCTTCACTGCATTTATAGGAAAATTGCATTTGACTTCGATAAGTCTACTGTTTTTTATAAGCGAACTTGACTTCAGGAAATAAGTGTACTATTATGACATAAGCATAGTCTATCTAAATGAAAAGAAACTACAGAGACAACTCCAAATGTGAAAAGTTACGGTGTAGAAATTGTGTTTATGCAACCAAAGAATTTGTTCATCTACATTTTAGTCACCACTTGTGATTATTCTGCTTATTTCAGTTGTTGCATAAAGATTGGAAATACCTGTTTACTACTGAATTTGTCATTATACCAAAGAATCCTGCCAGGATCTGCATATCAAACTGGTAAAAACTGTTAAGGTGATAACTGCTTTTTTAAGAAAACTGATCAACTCACTAGACATGAAGGTGTATTTTAGTGTAGCTACCTTGAGCAAAACTGTGCAAGTTACTATACTCAAAAGGGAATGCATGTAGGAGAAAAGGAAAAACAACCCAGACTGAATAAGGAAACTGTTTTTAGGTCTGATATTAGCTTGCTTTGACCATGAACACAAGAAAGGTCAGCTTTCTAACTGAATAGAGAGATGCATAATGAAAATTGAATACTTTCAGAGATGGGAAAGAAGAAGCTTTACAGAAGGGACCTTTTATTATTTTCTTTCAAAGTCTACCAATTAATTTGTATTTATTGGTGTTTTATAGTTACGCTTTATTGGATGTATAGGTACCTTTAGGACACACTAAGTGTCAAAGTCATTTAACTGCTTTTCTTGATCAACACGTTGAACATGTGACACATCCCTTACAAAACTCCTGCGTGATGTACAGTTGAACTAACTAATTTGCAATGAGAGCTCTTAAACATTAGATTTGTATAGTATATTCACTAAAAATCATGTAAACTGATATCCAGTAATATTTTGACACTTCGAGCAGACTTTCAGTAATTATAAACTAAGCCTGTTTCACTTGGGGAAATGTGATCCATGTGTGGTTTTGAGGAGACAGTGGGAGTCTATGCCTGGGAGTAGCCAAGTTCTGTTGCCTGTCCCCATGGAGGGGGGCTGTCCCTGTCCTCCCCTCCCACACACCTCCCCCTAGGAGTTTTGGCTTGTTCACCTGAGTGGTGCCATGTTTTCACAAAGCTTAGCTCTGGCAGTGCTGCTGGCAGCAGCACTTCTGTGGCCATGTGGAGAGTGGGTTGAGTAGCACCCAGCCAAAGGAAAAGTGCAGCGTTGCCACTTCTAAGGCCCCTGATCCAGACCCCAGCATCAATACTTGTGGCAACAGAACGGCCAGCCAGGGCCAGGCTGTGTGTGCCAGTCCTGTGGCAGTGCCAGGGCCGTGCCTGTGAACTCAAGCCATTAGAACTTGTCCACAGATGCCCACTGTAGGATTTACACACAGATTCCAGATGACCAGAGACTGTTTTTGTCCCAGGGCATCTCCCCAGTGCACACTGGGCAGGGAAAGATGAGGGTAGAGGGGTAGCGAAAGGACCCTGTGTGTGAGAATGAAGTGGTAAAACAGATTTAAGTCAAACCAGAAGCAATTTTATATGTATTAAACATGTTTTTAAAGTTTACACTGTCACTTGTATGTGCTTGGCTGGATTAAGCTTCGTTGTGATTGTGACAAACTGTTTGACCTCTGTCTGTCACATTGGTTTAGTTGTAATAAATGTCCATTTTTACACCATTGCTGTGTTTATATGTAATTAGTGCCTGTATTTGCAGAGGAAAGAAGAGGCCACTCAGTGCTGGCTTAAAAAAAAGGGAAATTTTATTACAGTGCTTAACCTGTTCTTGAGCACTTCATTAAAAAATGTTGAGGATACTGTGTCCAAGTTTAGTTATTTACATCCATTTAAATTGTAGAGAAAGCAATAAATTAGCAAGTTTTTTGAAAGCTTGCCACATTAATAATGAAATTTATTTAAGTGGATGTTAAATTGATGGGGTAGTACCACTTCATTTGAAAATTAAACCACACGTTGAGAGAGATTTCTGGATAATACAGACTGAATATTCAGTTCCTTTCATAGAATTCGGAGCATTCAATACAACATTTACAATCCTGGTCTCAACCAAAACTATGTCAGGTGAATCTGTTTTCAACCTTCCTAAAAGAACTGAACTGCTTGATGTTATCAGTAAAAGCGTGGGAAAAAATTAACATCTTCGGGTGTTTCTGAAATTAATTTGAAATGAAATTCTGGTTTTTGAAATTCCTGTCTTGTGGGGAAGGGTGGGGGGGAGCTAAATATCTTATTAAATAATTTCTGGATTGTTCAGGTAAGTTGATTGTTGTCTTGAGTGTCTTCAGCTTCACTGACTTAAGTCTTTAACTCAAAGAGGCCTTCCTAAACATCTGCTGTTCATTTTGGGGTAAGGCCACAGTGATGGTCACCCTGTGGCTGCCTCTGTCAAGTTCCCACATACCATGGGTTACGCTTGTCCAGCTTGCTTTGCAGTCTGTCCCATGGCTTGACAAAGTGTTACCTGTCCATGTCACACCAGTTTTGGTTTTCAACCATAGATATTCACCTGACACATCAGTGCTGAGCAAGAGTATGTGGAATAATTGGGATTTATTTTAATTGCAAGCTTACAGTGAAAGCAAAATGAGCTGCACTCTTTGGATGATGTAAGATAGTAAATTACTCTTTTAAGTTATTAACTACCATAGACTTCCATCTTTCATGTTTTGTAAGAAGTGCTGACCCAGGACAGGAAGCAATAGCTTTTTTTAGCAGGCTCTTGCATGTCTTTAGAAAAAAACCAAGTTATTTAGCGCACAGGAATGTCACTGGTAAACCTGAGGGCAGTTTCCGATAGACTGAACGTGCTAACACAAAACCAGATGCAAAACAGCCATGCTGCCATCACAGGGCATAAAACTGGGAGAGGAGTCACTTGGGATGCATTTTGGACAACGTGCCCCATACACAAGGGCTGGGGCAGAGGGAAGGCCTGGTTGGGTGTCCCTAAGGAATGCCTTGCATTCAACACACAGACACGTGCCACCCCTCCTCAGCCCCTGATGGGGGTTTGCTACTCTGGACAGGCAGACAGGGAATGAAATCCCACAGAAGTGGCCACCAGCTATAGTTGGAGGGAAGGCACTCTGCTGCCAGGGGGCAAGCCCAGTTCCCTGATGCCTTAATTCTGCTGGGCAGCAACAGTGCCGTGCCTCCAGGGGTTCCCACTGCACTGCCACTGTTCCCCTTGTGCTGCTGAACAAGGCAGCGTTGCTGCCTGGCTGGGCTGTTCCTCCTCCACTGAAGGGCAGGAGCAGCACCTGCTCCCCATCGTGACCAAAATGGGGCATCTGGCAGGCTCTGGCACTGCCGTCCTGAACCTCTGTGTAAATGCCAGAATTACTCCAAAGCACCTCCGTGATCCCTGCAGAATTCACAACTGAAAAAAAGTATTTTGAAACCTGCTGCTTTTAAGTAGTTAAAGTCAAAACAAAACTTGGCCCCTATTAATTAATTTTATAAGGTCCTTTTTTGTGAATATGTAGAATAACACGCAGTAGGAACAGGCTATTCGTTACAAATTTAAATCCTTTCTGTGTACCTCTGGGGCTTTTTCCCTTTGGGAAAGAAAATAATTAAGCTTAACATTAAAAAACTTCTAGTCTGTTTGTCTCTCCAGAATAAAATAGCTCACTCAGATAATAATAAGGAAACACAAAACCATGCATATAACACTACTTAAGGTTATGAAGCAGAGAATACTGAAAAGTACGAACTCAGAAGTTAGAAAACTGGTAGAATCCCAGGTTTCATGCTAACAAATGCAAGCTAAATGTCAGATCTACAGCACTCAAACTCTGTGTAATAAACAGACTGTGTGAAAGTGAAGGGCAATCACAGCTACCAATCCTACACTGAACAGGTACAGCCAGCGAGTTTGGGTCCAGACCTCAAGAAAAACAAGCTGAAGCTTCAGCCATTGTAGTAGCAGAAATAAAGTATATTTAAATTTTTACATGCATTTCTGAGCAGGTTTGGTTTTTTGTTTTTTTCTTAAATACAGCCACTCAGCTTCCCAGATCCTGTTACAAAACTGTGGGGACAAGGAGCCTAATTACCCATGGAATTCTCACATGGGTGTTAGTGGGCACTTAGTTTCTAATACCATGGAGGCCTGGTGTGCTTATTTCACCTGACTGGTCACAGGTTCCCACCAGCCCCTGCACCACTTTTCCGTGACAGCTGATTTTGCTGGGATAATGCTCCGCGCGTGACGCGGGATGCACAGCGTCTGCACAGGCACAAGGCAGCTCTCACAGCAGAGCTGTGGGAAGCAGGGCAGCCCCAGGGAACGGAAGATGTTACCGGCCTGCTGGTGGCAAACTGAACCAGAGTTTGCCACATGCTGTGCAAGTGACCCAGCGAGACAACTGAGCATCTATGAAAAAAAATAGAAACCTCAGGGAAAATTTGTTGCTAAGGTGTAGTGAGAAAAGTACATTATAAGAAACTGGCGGTCACACATTTCTCAAATGGAATTAAAAACTTAGTGCTGTCTATCCTTTGAAATATGCCTTTCAAAAAAGTTATTATTTCAAAAGTTATGCTATTAAATTACAACTTCTACATCTGTTAATAACTAAAACATTTAATCAAATTAACTAAGCTACAGCTCTGCCTACAGTTATGACAATATATAGTGAAAGTCGGGTTTGAACTGAACATCACTTTTGTTGTATTACTCCATATTGGACAAGTTACACATGAAAAAAGAAGGAAAAATGTATAATCAGCATGCTAGGTGCAGTATGCATTTAGAAAAGCAAAAATATATATATATTATATCCAGAAGCAATGTTCACTTGATCTTAACTATCCTGGGGAAAAACGTTCTTGCTATGAGGAATGCTATTGGAAAAATTTAGATACTCAGATTTTTTAAGGGAGTTTATGTTACACTGTTGGGAGTTGTAATGAATTCCTATTTGGGAGCACTTCATGCCTACTTTAGGCTTCTAACTCATGGGGTCTGATCAGTTCTCTAAAGGCAGGAGCCCATTTCTTTGGAGAGGCTAAAGACAGGGAGTTACCTCTACAGACCATTAGGGCACCTGCACCTTCAGTGCCACAAGCTCTCTCCAAGTGTCTGAGGACACTGAGGTGCCCAAGTTAAAAACCTGAAGATAAGCCATGTGAAATACAGTACATCTAACAGCACAAATCTTTTATTTAAAAGTGAAAAAATACTGGTAAGGATTTATCCAACTGCAGGTACTTTGCTAATATAGCTGTCATTTCCAAAGGGTTTTGTCCCAGTAATTTCATTTTTATGTACCCTACTCCTCACCTTAACCGTAGGAAAACAAGGCAGTAAGTAAGGTGCCTTAAACTGTTCATAAAATAAACCTAAAAAGGCTCTAAGTCAAGTCCTCCTCTCCCAAAAACATAGAGTATTCTTGCATGTATAGACCCTTCAGTTTCTTCAGCCACTCTGCAGCCATCTTGATTGAGCCTTCACAATCACATCTTTGGTTCCCAGATGGACACTTTCCACCCCTCCAGCACAGGTTAGGCAGGTTGTTTTCACCTAAAAATGGTGTGCAACCAAGAGGTATGCGAAGTATTTCTAACCTCACTCGAGGATTACAGTTGCGTGGTCTCCACTCTTGCTTGGGGATTAAGGTACTGAATAAACTGATTGTTTCTCTGTGTACTTGCTACTTGGTTTTAGTCTACTGCAATCCCTACAAGCCATCAGCTCAGCAGCTCAGTCAGGGCAGAGAAAAATCCAACACTCATGACCAAAAAGCTCCTACTGGCGAAGTATTGTACAATCAAACAGTGATGTCTTTGAGATCCCTTTTCTCCAATTTATAAAACGATTATATTTTGTCTAGAAAGAGATTTCCCATAAACAGATGAAAAATACAAATGGCAGTCATCTACACAGACCTGGATCTGCAGTGTGCTGGGGTGTGGATTTACTGCACACTGGCTGTTCTGTACTAACTCCTTACAGGGACAGTAAACACTTAACACACACATAACAGAAATAAGCATATACCAAAGAGGCTTCACTGCTCTATTTGTACTCCGTGTGCATCCAGATGTTGCAGCAGTTCAGAGGGACAGAGTAGCTAGAGTACTTGACATTCACACCTTCTATAGGACTTAAAACTTAATTTTCTCAAGCTTCGCACACAGTAAACTACGTTCCTTTATTAGGAAGAAACATTTTAATGTGCAAGAACACTTTATTTGAAATCCATATATATCTGGTGCCCTATTGGAAAGATTTCTTTGTCAGCTCTATTTTTATCAATTAGTGATTTCTGAAAGTAATTCTCACTTCGTTTTGGGAGTTTCACTATTTTTTCCTCTGCTGCTTGATCTCTTTTTACCCCTGCTCCTGGATCGAGAGGAACTCCTGCTTCTGCTCCTGCTGCGTGTCCGACTGTGACTCCTGCTGCGACTGTGGCCTCTCCTTTTCCTGCCCCTGCTGTGAGACCTCCTCTTTTCTCGACTTCTCGACCTCCCCGAGCGGCGCCGCCTCTTGCTTTTGCGGCGACTCTTTTTTCTCTCAGACTCTCCGTTTCTCCGGTAGGAATGGTCTGGGCTCGGGCTGCTCCTTCTCCTGGACCGGCTGTAATAGTCGTCACGATGGCTCGATCTGTTTCTCCTCTCAGAGTTTTTAGACGACTGATGAGTCCGTTCAGGAGAAATACGTATGTCTCTATTGGCCTCCCAAAACTCATTGTTTGGATTTTTGAATACATGAAGAAAGTTGCAGTGTTTCCCTCTCGGACACTTCTGCCTTTCAAATAAGCCTGCAACAGATTAGGGTTTGCTTTTTTATGAACCAGACCCGTTAAATCTCTTTCTTCATTATGTGCCTACTGGAAGAAACTTGATAAACTGAATTTTGCTTCTCCCAACAGAAGAACATGCATCTGACCACCTATCAATTTAATTCGCACAAGATTAATTTCACTGTGTACTTTTCTTGGAATTAGCTTTTTAACAGCTATGAATATTTGGTTTTAGCTTAGAACAAACTTAATTTTTCATTTAATTTCATTAAATTTAGTTTATCTTAATGTAAGAAGGTAAATCTGGATAAGTCAAATGTTATAATTACTGCTAAGAACTGCTGATAGTCCAGAAACCGCTGTTGCTTCTCAAGAGATAAATTAGTACTTCCTGTAGTTTCACCTTAAGATTATTATTTCCAAAGCTAGAATCCAAGCCTTCATTTCTAGACCATGGTAAATTCGCTAGAACAATTCAGACACTTACATGACATGATGTAATACTCCCTTTCTTTCCTGGATCTACACAAGCAAGTTAGCTCATTTGTCTTCCAAACAGAAATGAATACAACATTAGACAGATCTGAAAGCTAGAGACTCATCCCTCCTTTTCACTTCCATGAGTGAGTATTCTTTCAATAACACATATTCTCTTTTCCAAGACTCACCACATATGGCAGTTTTCCACCTCGTCACAGGACAGAATTCACAATGAAGCTGTCTGCCTGCATACCATCGTCCACTGAACAGAGCCAGAGCTGCCTGACAGTCCTTCTCCCTTTAAAAAGTAAAAACAACAGACAGCATTACCATCACACAATTATTTCAGACACCCCTTACCAATTCTGGGCTGCCATTACAGTATGAGAATGAACTGCATGGATGATACAAACACTTCTCATTGATTACTCAGCTCTGGAGTTCAGTTCTAACACTTGGTAAGACTGCGAGTACTTACGACTGGTACTGGACGTACACATTTCCTCGCAGGTGAGGCTCATAGTTGCAACTGACCTGAGGGGATGGAAACAGGAAGTCAGGGCAGTGGAAGGTTTATGCTGTACAGCAGCTCACACACTCTGAGATGGGCAATTCTCATTTATGACAGTTCATCCGTATCAACTTAGAGATGGTTTTNAAAAAAAAGAAAAAAGAAAAAAAAAAAGTCTTTCTGGCTTATGTTTGACGGTTTCCAGCATTATGCTTTGATTAACTCTGGGACCTTGGCTTCACTTAGTCCACAAGACAGCTTGTACTCCATTGTCTTGCACTTGTCTGGGCTAACCGTACTGTGCAAACAGCCAAATCCTGCTCTGACAACAATTAGTAGTATCCTCAAGTGGAAATGCGGGATTCATTACAGTAAGAGACTCTACAGCAGTGTATCTTCACAGCATCCCTGTGAAATGGCTTAGAAAAGCTGAAGACACCATCTTTCACTGTACAGTTCTGAAAAACCTTTTTTTGTAATGATTTAGCATTCAAAGTATATTTACAGCTCTCAAAAATACACAAATTACCTTTGAAAAAGCTTGCTGCTAGTTACAAAAGATTCTGAGCTGGGCAGGTCCAAGCAGGTGGAACCCAGTTCTCCAGGGCAGAACTGCAATTCCAGCCTCTGCTGCCCACAGGCCTCGTCCAATATCCGCAGCAAACGAGATTAGTGGCTCCTTTCATCCCTGAACCCTGACTGACCCTCAGGGAATACCTCTTTGTATGCTGGATCAGGAAAGGGCTTTGGCCACAGTAACGAGCAGTTGTACAATTAAGTATTACAGGATAAGGAGTCAAACTATTTGAGATAAACAATGTTGACACAAGAACAAGTGAGAATGATTTTGCCATAGCCATTTTTGGGTAAGAAAAGAACCCTAGTGTTCTAGGGTAGTGTTTTATCAGGATCTCCCAGATTCTGGAGCAGCTTCCCAGAAAAAACAGCCAGAATAAAACCTTGGGCTACACTGGAAAAGGAAGTCAGCTGAAAGAGGGGCATGTATAATCTGATTCTGAACAGTCACAGAGTCTCAGCTCACTCACAGTTAAGATCCCTGCAGCCAACATGTCATTCCGAAGCATCTCTAATGTAGTGAAAATGTCCATGAGAATCACCTTGCTGTTGCACAATTCCCTCAGAAGCTGAGGAATGCCACACTAACAGTCACAGGGACCCAAGCAGGTGCAGCTTAGCACAGCTGCACAGAACTCCGGTACAAAGCCAAGGACCTGACTTTGCTGATAAGGCTTTTCAAGCCATGCTCCATAGGGAATCTGCATCCTGTCTTCTACTAGAGGACAGCCTGCTAATATCCCATGACTCAAAATATGGAGGCAATACTCCACTCCTCCAAACAAGTGAAGGTTTCTTACCTATACAGCTCATAATACAACTACTGAAAACTCACTCTTTTTATTTTCCTCTTGCTTGAAATGCTAATGCCATCTCAGTCCTGAGGCAGCTGTCAGTAGATGAACACAAAAGGAGAAAAGGCACTATGTGCCTCCTGGTGACCGCAGGGAAATGCTCAGGAATGGCAAACAGAAAGGGATGCTGCAATGGATTCTGATACAAGGAGATTGCACCATCCAAGCTGCATATTTTGGGGCAACATGGGACAGTTAATACACATTATTCATCTCTGAGATCTCCATTTACAGATCCCTCTTTTTCCCCGTAAGAAATCACAATATAAATGGGAAAAACATCAGTACAAAGCAGTCCGAAAACCAAATGCACAAACTAAGGATGGATGACAAATCTCGAGACCAAAATATCTACTATCTTTTCAGTTCACTGTAATCTGATTTTATTTTATTCAGCCAGTCCTAAAATGACATTGTTTGGGTGTACACTCCAAATACATTTCACACCCCACTATTTCATTCCTTAGGCGCAAATATAGTAGCTCAGATATTTTTTTATTGTCTAACAGTCTTAGTGGAACCTCTGGGGCTTAGCACAGGATAAGAAAGGAAAGGACTATGAGGTAAGTGGACTGTTGAGCAGTGTGAATAACTTGCAATATAGAAGCACAAGCTTTTGTAACAGTTCAGGGGAATGGGAGAGAAGATTCACCCAGAGTAAGATGGTGCTCTGTAAGAGCAGTGACAAGTTTACAGGTGACATGAGAGATGCACAGTTTGTTTTAGGGACACTGCATAGTTCCCTAGTGCACACAGGATTTAGCTGGGGCATGCTGGACAGAACTTCTCTTAAACCTCATAAACTGCACTTTGATGCATACCTTGAATTGAACCACCTTCCCCACATTCTGAAATTCGGGGAGCACGTCCTCGTAGAACTCCAGGAACTGCTGGTAGGTCTCCTCGTCACTGTACTCGAGACTGGCATCTGTGTCATAGTCGTCTCTCCGGCACTGCTCCATGCCAAAAGTGATGAACATCCCTCGCACGAGCAGTGTCTTGCTAGATGTGGGGTAGTTATGCTTGCGAGAACACCTGGACAGGTGTAGTGAAGAAAGAGAAGTGGAAAGATTGGCGCTTTCAGCAGAAAATACACTTGTTGAAGCTTCAAACATTTGCCATTTTCACTTACAGTTATTATAAAAGAAAATCCATTAGTGGAAGATCAAGATATTTCAATTGCTAAACCAAATCTTCTGAAGTGAGTTTGTACATAACCTTAATGCTTCCTTAATGCCATTAACAAACACATTCTTGCTTAAGAAATCACAACTACAAAAGCTATAGATACCAGTGTCACAATGAGAGCTGAAGTAATTTCTTTTAGGCTGCTAGGGTTAATGTTTTCCCATTTTCTGAAGGGCTTAAAAGATTGTCAGGAGTCTTTCTATAGAGATTTTAAAGCAAGTTCCTGCTCTTCTTTTTGCAAACTGAACAACTTTTACTGAAGTTGTTCTCATCATACTGGGGTGGAAAGCAGGAATGAGGGAAGAACAGCACCTTTAGACTTGCACCTGGATGAGTACAAGACCAGTATTTTTCCACTTCTAAGAACAACAAAAAAAACCAAAACCAAAAAACCACACCAAACAACAACAAAAAAAGATTCTTCTATGTCAGTCTTATCTTGATCTGCATCTTCTTGGCAGCCATAAAAGTATTAGGTCTCCCTCACTGTCCATCATATTCAGGCTACCTCACTAACATGCTGAAATACAGTTCTCTCCTAGACACCTTTAGATTCAGTGAGAACACAGATGTTCTCCATGCTTATTTCACTGTGCTTTACAATTCCAATTCAATACTTCCCCAAGGAACTGTGTCACGCACTCTCCAACACATTTCTCCTTTTCATGATGATCAGAAAAACATCCAGACTATTCTAGTCTCTTTGTGTCACTGGACAGCAAAGACAAACTGCAGGGAGGTCAGGTCTCAAAATGGGCAATTACAACCTGGACTCCAGCTAGGAAGTTTTTCTGCACCCAGTCAGTCAGAAACAGACTCTCACCTTCCGGTTGACACCTTAGACTTCAAAAAGCAAAAAACAACAACAAAATAATCCAATCTCCAAACCAAAAACTAAACCAGGAGACAATTAATTTGATGATTATTATTTTTTTACATTTTAGAAGCTGCCTCCTTTTGCTGTTCAGTTTTAATAATAGAACACAAAATATTAAACCCAACCAATATTGTCTGTACATAAAATGATATATTCACATGACAGAACAAAAGGAACCCCAAGGAAAATGAATGACCCAAGAATCCAATATTACTGCAAAATGTTAGGGTTTGAATTACTGGGGAAATTGGTAGTAGCAAACTCGGCCTGTTTTAAGTTTCTTCAAGACATGGTGAGCTTTGACAAGATTCAACAGTTGTTTATTGATAATACTGGCTCTTAGTTTTTCACAACTTCTTCCAACCCATCCTTCCAGTCATACCCTAGCTGTACCAGTCCTTCAACTCACAGACAGCAGCAGACATTAAAATGATCAGATTATGAAGGAAGCAGGTATGTGAGGAAAAAGACAGATGATGAAAGTGAGGTAGTTGAGATCAACAGGGGTGAAAGAAGAAGGGCAGAATATGATGTTTCTCAGTATTTATTTTTCAAGGGTTATTCATAGTTCAAATGCAAAGTTCAAAGCAAAACTGAATTTTATGCAATCCATAAATAATCCATGGAGGCTATCTCCATTAAAGACCACTGAAACAAAAACACTGCAAAGATTACAGAGACCTAGACATTTGAAAAAAAATGCTGTCTGCAGTGACATAGCTGGTGAAATTTTTATTATGGAATTCAACACATATTTAAGAATAGAAAAAAAAAAAAAGATGTGAACTTGAAGCTTCCATCTAGTTGAATTATCTTATAATTATCCACAATATACATCACACTGGAACAAATTACTCCTAGGATAAAGAAAACTACAATGGCTAGACCACACACATTTCAGTGATACAAGTTAGTAAAATAACCTCATAAGCTTTTGCTGAAGATTCAGGTAATAAATATCAGAGTCCTTCCCTGCTAAGCTGTTGTTTCTCCTTAGCACAAAAAAAATCAGGGATTTTCCAGCCAGAAGCTGCATTTGGGTCATCATTGTCCCTGGCTGGCGATGAACGTGTACTCCATAAACTCATTTATACTCCTGGCTTCCTCTACATCCTCTGGCAACACATTTGCCATTTGTTTCATATCAGAAAGTCCTTTCTTTTTCAAAGCCAGTAAACATTCAGAGATGCCTGACTAAACTGCAAATAATCATTCCCACCCTACTCCTGAGTTTACTGTTCATCTGCCACAGTCCTCCTCCATCCCCCTGTTTGAAAGCAGAATCTGGACTTGTCAGCCACTTCTATGGAGGTGTTGCTCATCTTTCATCATCCTGATGAGATTCGCTGTTCTTGCCTTTTACTACACTTCCCTCCTGTGATAGGGCACCCTGTCAGTGTACCAGAATCATGAATGAATGTATCACACATTTAAACAGTGAGAACTCTGGAAGCTACATGACAACTTTCCCAACTGTGCAGATTTACCTTAACTTAAGTCCATCTGGGATTCGAACATATGCAAATTAGAAAATATAAAAAAAGTAACACCTGACATATCAGACCTGTACTAATAACAGACCACATACATTCTGTCAGAATGTATCTGTGCATGTGTCTAAGCTAAGGAAAACTCAAGTCTGACCAATGTAACCAGAATGCACCATCAATAACATGCCGTAACAATAAACAGCTCAATTCCAGCCAGGCAATGCTCTGCTCTCAATCCACATCCAAATACACGAAAGTATTTTATGCAGCAATTTTTCCTCAGTTTGCTTATGACCTAATTAAGTTGCCTCTCTTTCATCTCCCCAACACACTTCTATCCTGGTAAATATTCAATGGATTACCTGTCTCCAAATCGGCAGGAACCCGTTTTAATATAGAATGGGCAGTTTGCTCTATCCTTCTCTGTTCCCAGATTCTCTGGGGGCTCTGGGTTATGCCAACTCACACCATTCTCCAGCTGTGGAAGAAACATTAAAATAGACAGAAGTTAGAAAACAGTAAAGAAATGGAGTGGCAAAAATAAAACTAACAGCTAAATTCACATGCAGTTATGAGCACTGTGTTTCTATAAAGCAAGCTGAACCTATTTAAAGCATTGTTTTTCAAATCTGCCCTGTGCCTTGGGTCTCACTTTATACACCTGTATAAAGGTGTATAAACCTTTATTAACCCCAGCCAGCAGCCAAACCCCACATAGCCCCACTCATTCATGATGCCACCAGCGGGATCAGGGAAAGAATGGAAGGGTAAAAGCTGGAAAGAATGGAAGGGCAAAAGCTGGAACACTCATAGGTTGAAATAAAGACAGTTTAACAGGGAAAGCAAAAGCCAGGCACACAAGCAAAGGAAACCCAGGAATTAATTCACTGTGTCCCATGGGCAGGGAGGTGTTCAGCCATCTCCAGGACAGCAGGGCCCCATCACGTGTTAACGGTGACTTGGGAAGACAAACTCCGTCTCTCCAAATGTCCCCCCCTTCAACCTTCTTCCCCCCACTTCCCCCCACTGAGCATGATGTCAAATGGTCTGGAATATCCCTTTGGTCAGTTGGGGTCACCTGTCC
>VWZT01003936.1:64659-83169 GCA_013397055.1 Pachycephala philippinensis | reverse complement strand
GTTCTTCCTCATGTTCAAGTGGAACTTCCTGTACATCAGTTTCTGCCCGTTGTGTCTTATCCTATTGCTCGGCACCACCGAGAATATGGTCCACCGCTGAATCCATCATCTGACACCCCCCCTTTTGATATTTGAATGTGTTGATGAGGTCTCCTCTCAGTTGTCTGTTCTCAAGACTGAACAGGCCCAATTCGCTCAGCCTTTCCTGATTCTGTGTGATGTCCTCAGTTGTGCTGGGTAGCTGGGTGCCTGTGCAGTGGTGTCTCAGCTCGCCTGGGGTGTTGCTGCTCACGGCAGTATCTGACTGACGCTCCGGGCAATGACTGGCTGCCCACAGCCTGTGCTCTGTGAGCTGTCTTGGTTGTGGGAACTTGTGGGAACCGGGTGTTCAGTGCCTGCCATGAAGTGAACTTTTAGTGTGTCCCTTGGCTGCTGTGAGCATGGCTGCCCTGGCCCACAGCCTCTCAGAGTTGAGGGAAGTCACAGCTCCAGTGCAGTAGCAGCAGCAGCACGCCGGAGTGGTATATTGATCAATTTAGCTCACACTGCTGATGTATTCCCACCATCGTCTCTGAGGCATAGTACCTGACCTGATTATAAATGCATTTCATGGCAGGAAACTACTCCACACAGACCCTCATGGGTATGATGGGTGGAAATATGCAGGTTGTCAGTAATCAATTCCTCTGTGACAGGAGTGATAGATTGCAGCCTTCCGAGGCAGTGTATTTGTAGCTTTCATTTGGGCATGTTTTGCATAGCTATTAATAATGTACATTGTTGACTAAGGTCTAAATTATTCTCCTAAAGCACAATGCAGGAGCTTATTTCCTGTATCCTAGAGGTACTACACTGCATAAACAGCCAGAGCTGCTGACGGTGAAGCACACCACAGCAGGCTCTGTCAAAATCTGACTAATTGACTGTGCTGTTCATTAACAGCATAATGAGTATCCTCTTAGTCTGAAGCTCAGTGAAGTTACTCAAAGCAAGCATGTGACTGCTATAGTCAGCAGTTACATTTGCCACTTGACCAATGAATATTCAGACCATGATCTCTCTGCTGTTGCTTAACCATGTGCCAGATCTTAGACTCTTTTCAAATGAAGGAGTTGTCATCAGCACTACTTTCACTGTTCCTGTGCAGAACATACATGTAAAATAACACATAATTTGCTGTTTCTTGGATACAGAAGATGGCAGTATTGTGCATTTAACAACTGACGACCCATTGACACCCATGAAAGTTTTGAAAAAAAACAACCAAATGTGTTTCGTAATCTTACTTCATTAGGAAATTATAACTTTCATCCTCCCTTCAACAGAGGAAGTGCCATAATATTAACCTTCCTTTAAACTATTAAAAAGTCTAAATTGAGAAATTCAATAATTTCTTTCTTTGGTATTCTGCATTTCATCATGGCATTTTTCCAATGTTCTAAGGGAAGGCACCATCTTAAGCTTATCTATTTCAGCAATGAAAAGTAGGATCTCATTTTAAGAAAACACAAAACCTAACAGCTATTACAGATATCCATAATGATTCTGGAAAAATGATACCCATAATGATTCTGGGAAAAGCAGTCATTCTCTTCAAAATGGGAATACAATAGTTGTGCTTTTCTCCATTTTGTTTATTAATAATTTATACACATACAGCAACTTGATCTTCAAGTCCAGGTGCAGATTTCCATACAATTTAATTAATACAGTGTCAGAAAGAAAAAAATATAGCCATTCCAGGAAAGAGCCATTCACATATCCAAAGTAATACTGCATTCCAGTCAGTAGCTGTTAGTCCTTACACTGGAATTATAGACTGCAGGCCTTCACAAGCAGAGTTTATTTTTGTGGCAACCTTCAGGTTGTGGAACTCACTTTTCCATATTTTATAAAGAAAAGTACTCCTGCATGATCCAGTGCCACATGAACCCCATCATGAGAAGGTCAATATTGGATGCACAGATTATACTTCATGGAATAGCCCAGTATCTTACAACTTGTAGTTATGTACCATGAGTTACGTACCACGAGTTATGTACCACATTGTGATATAGATCTCTGTATGTCTTTCCAGATGTATGCTCAGGACTGTGCATGCCCAGTAGAGCAGCTCTGAGTTAAAGTGCAGTGACTCTGTTTGGCACACATTTGAACTTCCTTTCCCTGTGGCTCTTCTGGTTTCCATTTCTTGTATTTTCTGCCATTTTAGACTGACATAAGCAGATAAGAAGGGTTCATTTTCTTTGTTGTATGCCCAAGCCCTCTGTGGAGAAAAGAAGGATACATTTTATAAAAATACAGATTATGTAAAAGTTGTCCTCACCATATTTGCCATATGCTCCAGAAGAAGAGTAGCACCTTTCCTTATGGAATTGTACATATTTTTTTTCATGGATTATACAAATGGACATAAGAGAACACGAGGGAAATGGCAGTCAATCACTAGCCTGGATTTGTTGGACCCAGAAAATATATGCTAAGTAGGAGACATCCAGGAGGTGTGGGTTTGGGATGGGTCAGTTTTCACTGACACTTCAGGGCTCTTGTTGTTTGATGATGAAGTGGTGGCAGCAGCACCATCCTCCCACCCCCTCCATGCTGGAAGTCTCTGTGTGCTCACTCTCAGTGCCAGCCCCGCCCTGGGCTGTCCTTGGTGCTTTCCGCTGCAAAGTGCCCTTTCCAAGGCAATATTTGGAAATGCTGGAGAGTGTGTCCTTCCCCCAGCTACACTACTGTCTCGAGAGCTAAATGATTTCTCACACATTGTCTGCTTCTGAGAGCACTGATAAAAACTTGGTGACATCCAAGTCACGTCTGCTCTGTTACAGTGATGACAGTGGTGGCAGTCCTCATTCAACGCCCTGTTTCCCCAAAACCTTCTGGAAAAGATCTTCAGTGTTTGTTATTTCCACTGCACCCAGGAAACTGCACAGCACTCTGCACAACTGGGTCTGCAGTTTGCCAGGTACATTTCCATGAGTGACTAATGCTGACAGTCACACATTGACTCTTTTCCTCATAAGAGTTTGGCACAACTGTTTAAGACTAAAGATTAACTTTCTCAGAGTTTAAAACAGTTAATTTGTCAAATTTGAAAACTGAGGTTAAGTTTAGCCATAGCTGTTAATTAACTTATACAATAGCTATCAATATTTTACTTCCCTGGGATTTTCCATTTCCAAGACATTGAAAGGAGAAGAAAAAGTACCTTGCTAATCACATGGAGAAGATGGAACGGGTTTGTTTGTTTGTTTTACCGAGTCATATGCTTTGTTGAAGTTTCAGTCCTCTCCTGATTTGTTTGGTAGTCCAAATTTTGATGTATTTTTAAATATCTACATACAGATAATACGTGAACTTCTGTAGACTAAAAGCATTGGAAAAAATTACAGAGATACTCTTGTTTTCAACCAGGCAGACAAATTCATTTGGTACAATAAGAGAAATAATTCTTTGCACTAGTTCATTGATATTTCTGGAATGCAGATCGTGCATGAAATTCTGCATGGCTATGACCTGTAGCTCCACAGTAGTTAGGAAAAACAAAGATGCTATAAAAGAGGAACTACTTAGAAATCTAACACCTCACAAAGTTAAAAACATACCTTGCATATGTGCATGAAGATTGTAATTTGTTCAAGCAAACTGATGCCTGACTGATTAATCAGTGGCAAACAAATGCAGACATGCTTAAACAGTGCTATGTATCTGGCCAAAATGGGAACAGAAAGTTATCCATGCATGTAGATTTATTACAAAGATACAAAGTGGCAGAATGTCTGTCTGTCTTCTTAGATTATGCAGATATACTCCATTTATAAAAGCTGCAGTGCTTTTTAAGACAGTATTTAAAAATATTAATTTGGAGCAAAGTTATCTTCCTACTAACACCTGGTGTAGTCTTGCATGTCCACCTGGCTTATTTAAATAACATGCTGGCTTTGGGAAAAGATTTATAGATGTGTAGCAATTGGTTGCTTATGTGCAGCACTCTGTGTGTGTACAAATGGATAAGCACATGGGCCTTCAGCTGGATGCATTTAGCACACATCCACGTCGCTGTGCACGTATATATCAACTGCACGATGCTCTCCCTGTGAGCTCTGAGCTGGGGTGTTTATCACACTGCTGCTTCTCCTGGCCTCCTCCCCTCTCTGCTGGAAAAAATCATTCGTCTTGCTTCTTGCCAGAAGACAAATTGGGGAAAATCAGCCATCCTGGCTGGAATTCAGCAGCTCTGATCAGGGAATCCAGTCATGTCCTCTGAGTTTGTTCCTGCTGGGCGTCGTGTGCCTTCAATGTACTTTGACACTAGCCCCGTGCAATTCTGAGGGGATGAAATGATTTTTGGGGTTTTACAGCAGTGAGAAGTGGTTATGCTGTTTATCATGCTCAGTTCCATTTGCCTTCTGGCAGCAGGGAAAGTGTGCTTGGCTTTTCTCCTCTCTTCCCAAGTTCTTCAGTATTTCCCCCAAAGGTACAAAAACGTTCACGTGTTCACTATTGAAGCAGTGCACGTGAATTTACCATGAAACTGATTGCATTCACATTCTTTTAACATTTTCTTTTTAAGTTACAAATGTTACAGGAACCCGATAGTCCTTCATACATCTGTACATTTTTCAGTGCACTCCTTTTGATGTGCATATATACAGCATGTTAATTTAAGCTGTCATTAGAAATGAATGCGTCACTTTTTTTGTTTTCATAGGCATATATTGAACATCTAAGCAGATAATGTGTCCAATAGTTTTGTACCCAGACTGGGTTGCCTAGTGAGAGTAAAGCGGTGCCTGGGAATTAGCCTGGTTTCAAAGATGGGATATCAAGTCCTTTAACAGTGGCTTCTAAAAATAGTTTAAATTACTGGAACAGTAAGTTCTCTGTTACCCAAAAGTCCAAGTATCTAATGTAGTAAATACTGGTTGTTTTTCATAAATTCAGTCCGACAGTTAAATCAGATTTTCTCACTGTTTGTTGTTTGTGTGAAGCTCTTTGGGTTTGCAGTCTCGAGACACACTTCTTAGTACTAAAGGACCAAATGAAAGTAATTCTGAAGCGATCGTCAATGTAGGAACTAGCCATTAATCAGAAAGGCTACAGGAGGAGTACAGCAACAGAAAGAAATAAAGTAATCCTGTCTTGCTGCTTAGATTGCAGAGACTGTTCAAATACCTGCAATACATTTCAGTTTCTGAATTGTTTTTCATCCACATTTATTTATTTGTCTTGGTAAACATTTGATTAATAGCGTAGAGTGCATTAAAATATTTCCACACGTGTGTGCACACGTATACACAGTGGGTCATGTCTACAAAACAAAAATACGTTTCTATACAACGTGCTTCCTGCTAAGTCCTTTTATTGCACCTCTGCTTATTTTAGTTGCTACCGTAACGAGCCTCTAACAGGAAAAAAGTATTTCTCCATACACATAACAGTTCTTTTCATGCAAAGCAATGCCTCAGATGTGGGATGTTTTTGTGCTGGACACTGCATTTGCTCTGCTGGGCTCAGACCAGCTCCTGAGCCAGGACACGGGAGTGGGACTGGGGTGGGGATGGGGGGACATGGCACTGTGCTCATCAGGCTGGCCCTTCACAAGTGCTGTGAGTTCAAAGGCAAGCGAGGGGCAATGCCTGAGCCCTGTTTTTTGGGTCCGGGGATTCTGTGTTCATCACACATTTTTTTTGGTGGGATGAAAAGGGTGCCCAATCTTCTTTTATCCTCAAGGACCCTCAGTGGGGCCAGACAGTTTCCCAGGGAAGAGAGGTGGCAGCTTTCTTTGGGATCTAGTGGCAGTCAAGCTTCAGTTTCACCTGCTGTGGGTAACAGTTGCCAGCTACTCTGGTGTGACATCCCACAGACGCCTCCTCTGTCTGTCTGACACTATGCCTGTGAGAAAAAAATATTGGCCTGGAGCACTCTGTAAAATTTTATATTTTTCTAAAAAGGAGGAAGGAAAACTAAATACTTATTGCAGCTTTTTTTTTTTCCTATGGAGAAAAGTAGTAAATAACTAACAGAAGACAGTTGTTTCTAGTGCCTGTTTTTAGCTAAAATAATGGGGGTTAATTATTAAACCTTTTACTTGGTCGCTCACTTGTGCTCCTGATGCTTTAATCCTGGGTCACAGAAAGTTTAAAGAGTGCTTTACAGGGGAGACTCACTTCTTTTTGCCTCAACCTTTCCATGCTGACGGGATGTTACGGGCTTTGCTGCTTACACTCTCTGTAGCTGCCATTGCTCATGCTGAGCTCTGCAAGCCAGGTAAGATTTGGAGATGATTCCCATCCTTTTTTACGTAAAGTAGCTATCAGTTTAGACAAAGCTGCCAGCTTCTCAGATTTTTATTTTAACTGTTTGTCTTCGGTTTGAAGATTGAAACGCTGAGCATTCAGTTCCTTTATGAGTTTGCAAATTAAGTATGGAAGTTGATCTCACCTAAAGAGGTCATGGTAAACCTCACTGAGACTCTGTAGGGCTTTTTTCATGCAAGTAACTTGTGTTCTCCTAAGCGGGTGATCTCTTAAGACATGTTTAGAAACTGACATTTGTGAAATAATCAGGGAAGTAAATGATTTAGAATCCTATTTTGACTGACTATCAAGATATGCTTGTTTTTTTCTGTTTGTGTCAGATGCACAGAATGCTTTCAAAGTACGGATTAGTATCAAAACAGCCTTGGGAGATAATGCAGTAAGTAATGTATCTTCACGTATTCTTCCTAACTCCATATCTGCCAAAATAGAAGTAATATATACTGTAAAATTTCTGAAGGCAACACAAGCAATTTGTTCTGCAGTGTTAATTGTAGTAGTTTGCCCAAGTCATGATCCAGGCATCCATTTCTTGACATTTGACTAACCCACTCCTTAAAATGGCATTCTTTAGGAGAAATATAAAGCTCTCTTGTTCATAAAGATAATTTTCTGTCAAAGATTTTCTTTCCCCTGGAAAAGCAGTAGGGATGTTACACTTTATGCATGAGAAGTGCTGCATAAATGTAAGCCTGTATTTTGGGAAAAGCACTTCTGCTCAAGAGTGCTAATTGTAAAGTCAAGCATGTCTAGGAAGAGAAGCAGGAAAATATTTTTAGGTCTTTATGAAATGGGACTTTATATCAGGCTCTCCGACAAGCATTAACTGTAGAGATCATTCAAGCATGTCTCATCAATTCCCTGCTAATGGAGGGCTTCAGATAGTGGCCTTTCTTCTCTGCCTGTGGTGCCCAGGCTTGTCTCATGAGGACTGAAATGCTTTGGCTTAATTCAGATCTTTGGGCTTAATGTAGAAGTACTGGTGTGAGCAATGAGAGATACGTAAGAGATTGGGACATTAGATCACTGAGTGGTCCTTCCTGGTCTAAGGCACTATTTAATATGTCAGAACCCAGTACTTTGTTAGTAGTTTTGAATACTTAGAGCAAATCTGCAGCATGGTAACAGGGCTCAGCAGGAAATTAGGTATGAAACATCCTGGACAGTCATCTCCACTTGTGAGTCTGGTGCGTGATTATGTTATGAGCCCTGGGAAACAAAGCAGTAGGTTACATGTTATAAAAGATTGGTGATATGAGAAACTCCCTGTGACTGTAGAAGCTGTTCTAAAATTACCCTGAAAGATCAGGTAATTTAAACTAACATTAGCAGGGACCTAAATTTCACTGGTAACTTCATAAACCAAAGTACAAAGAAATATTCAATATACCTGCTAAAGTAAATGCCTGGAAATTCATACTGAAGTCAATTCTCTTGGGTGGGAGACTTTAATTAAACAGTAGTGCGAGCCTAGTTTCTTTTTAAATTCTTAAAAGTAGTATTATACTATGGCTGAAAATACGTCAAAATAATTATTAAAGCTCTCCTTGATGATAACTGCTAATATTTTGATTTAATCTAAGTTCAACATAGTAGCAAAGAACAAAAATTGCAGTTCCCAGTAATGCCCTTTTTTAATGCCTTTTCCTTCTTTAGCTGTAGTAGAATAAGGGGAGCTTGTTTGATCATTTATATTTTTTTTGTTTTTCATTCAAAAAGGGTATGAGACAAATCATTACCCTTGAAGGCACTTTATATTGCAAGAAAAAAGCAATAACTGAGGAGTCTATGTCTATTTTTTTTTATTCGTTTATTTCATATAACAAAGTGTGTGGAAGCGCAAAGAATGGTACAATCGAGAACAGCATTTTAGAACAACAGCTTGCTGAAAGTGGTATGATGCCATAGAAAATCACCCAGAAATAATAACCAATTTATTAGGTACAGAGGTAGTAGTAGTTCTTTTTCATAGCCATTGCAGTCTTCTCTGTGAATGACTGAAATTGAAACTGAAACTACTATTAAACTGAAATTCATTTTCGTTAAAGAATTTGGGACACTTTACATTTTTGTGTTATCCATTTTATCAAAGAAAAGTGTAGTACTGTCATTGTGTCACAGTAGGACACGGTCAGCTTTGTTCATTTCCAAGTCACTTCAAGCTCCATGATAACAGAAAGCCCTGATACTGTGGGAGTTTTTCTCTAGGAGTGGCAGGATAACTCCAGTGTACATTCAGGGGCATAGGAAGTAGGTTGATGCAGCTTTTCACATGGTTTAGTGCACGCCATCCACTGTGTGTGAAGCTGATGAAAACAGGACACCATTTTTTAATTTGTACACCAGATGAGCTGTACTCTGAGGCAGGGAGTTCCATTTAGTGTATTTATTTAGTTCTTATCACAATGGAGCTGGACAGAGCAGCTCAGATGCAGTAGGTATTCAGCTGTTATCATTTTATTTTCAAATAATGGGTGTACTTGACAGAGACATTGTTTGCTGATCAGTGGGAGGAGACATGCTGCCTGTAGGCCTAAATGGAAGGTGATTTATGAGTCTCTCTGAGGATGATTTTGACTTCATGAGTGGCGTCTGGAATAGCTGCTAGTCACTAGCTGCTTTCTGTTCCTGGAGTCAGCAGAGGGGTAGAGAGTTAATTCAAAAGAGACAGAGGAAAATAGAGAGTGAGAAGAAGTGGTGGGCACTGACAAGTCTGTGTAACTTAGTGTCACCACTCATTTGAACCGTAAGAGTCAAAGTGTTGGCCCCTCAGGGGTGCGGCCAGGTGAAGTAGAAAGTGCGCTTGCTTCTGGCTCATGTATTCAGGCTGCTTCCAGGGTAGAGGATGAAGAGGAGGAATGCTGACATACACCTTGTCTTGCCACAAGATGGGATCCAGAAGTGTGTTTGTGTAGCCACTCTGCAGTCTGAATGGCTGTATAGTTAAGCACAGAACCATTTAGGAGGGAAGAGGTCTTGGAGGGTCCCTAGTCCTCTGCTGCTCCAAGCCAGGTCAATACTGAAATCAGGTCAGGTGCTCAGAGCAATCTTGTAATATTATATTCTCATATCTTAAATTTTGTCTTTTAGAGTACTATTATAGCATTTCACCCTATTTAGCAACCTACACTCATCATCTTTCACACATTATCTCATCATCTTCTTCATTCAGTAAGAGGCATTTAAGAGCAGCTTTCACAGTCAGCTGTGTCCAATTCTGCTCCTCCTTAACATATAAAGGATGGCAAGTGCAACTGAGCTAAAGTCTTTGTGTTGGTTCCTTTGTGGCGCCATAAAGTTGGTAAACATTATTAGTCCTGATACCATCATGTAGTGTTTCATTGATAAGTTATGTTTATAGGTTGTGGTTGCAAATGGTATTTAATGTTTCCTCTAAAGCAGCAGAAAGTGTGCATTAATAGCTGTACTGCATAGGAACATCCTCAGTCATCAGCTGCACTCCAGGCCTTTGCATTTGGAGGATAAAAGATGAAGCTGATAAAGCCCTATAGCAGAACAAATCAGGTCTAGTGGAAGTGTCCCTGCCCATGGCAGGAGAGTTGGAACCAGGTGATCTTTAGAGTCCTTCCAATCCAAATCATTCAAGGTTTCTTTGCACCTATCCCTCTGATTGGAGAAAGCTTCTGATTAGAAACTGTTTTTGGAAATTCATGCCCACCTGTTCTGAGTTCATACAGTTTGTTAGCTTGAAGTTGTTCTTGCCTTACTTTTCCTCCTCATTATGTTGCCTTCGCCTTGTATGTTCCTGTATGCAGTCCTGTACAGAGGTTCTTGTTCACCTGGAGCCCACAGCCATCTCCATCTCCTCTACTTCCTGTTTAATCTCCATTTTCCTGGGGCTTCTTGCCCTTTGGCCCAGAGGATTGTCTGCAATATCTTCTCCTAACTCAGGCAGACCCCTGATTTCTGCTGAGCTTTCTCTGCCAATCTCCTTCCCCTCTTTCTAGCAGTTTTCTGTTTATTCTGTCTCTTTTCAAGTGCTTACCCTTTCAGCTGGGCCTGGAATTCCTCACTGCAAATTATTTTCTCTGATTTGAGATACCCTTTTTGTTACTCTGACTTAAAGAAGTGCTAGGCTACTGCATTATTTATGAAAACTCTGACAAATTGTGCATGTATATATGCACTGTACTAAACATAAACATATCAAGTACACGTACTTGGTACTGCGGCATTGTATTTGTGTCCATGTAAGCATGAAATAGACTGTGCTTCATCATTATCCATTTTCAAGACAACTGATTAAATTATCCCTACAGCTAGTTTAATCCACTGGCTAACAAATGATTTTTTTCTCTGTCCTCTTGGACCTGTTCTCAAAGACTGCAGATGGCATGTAGGGATTCAGTCAATAGTGCCACACACGGAAAAAAGAGATTTTCCATTTTAGTACTGCAAATTGTGCTTCATGGTTTAAATACAGATATCTTTAAAATGATGATAAATAGTTTTATGGCTCCGATCTGTATTAATTCCTTTACTACATGATCTCTTTTAGTATTAGTTGCTCTCATTACTGTCACGTTTTCATCAGTGCAGTGGGATCAAAACACAAGCTTTTATAAATTTTTTCCAAAGAGTTTCTTTCTGGGCTTTTTTTTTTTTTTTCAGTTTAAGTTCCCAGGCTGGCAAGCAATATCACAGTATGCTCATGACCCCCTTCATTCCTGAGGCAAGAGTGGTGAGTCAGAACCCAGGTTCTCAGCCCTGCAGCTGCACTTTAATGCTGCTCAAGTTGTCTGCTGCCTCAGCTTTGCTGACCCTGTCCTATCTCATCTCAGAGAGCCCATTTCACTCAACATTCATCTAGGGATGATAAACAAGATCACTTTCTGCCCTTTAAATGACTGCCTCCTTCCCTGTTTAGTTTCCCAGTCCCCAGGATGCCAGCACAACATGAGGGCTGCAGATACCTGAAAGTTGGATTCTCTTTTTTTGTGAAGATGTTGCATCTCCATGCACCCAAAATCAGAATTTAAAAACCAGAATTAAGATTTGGAATTTTCAATGCTATTTACTTCTTTTTTATGTACAGTGCTCTTTTTTGAATGTGTTACAAAGGACTATGAAAAAGCAGGTCCAAGTTGACAACAGAGTTAAGTATCCACACCACTGGGTTTCTGGTTTGGATGATTACAGAGCAGATTTTTTTAATGCTGAAAGTTAAAGATTAGATTTGTGTTCTGATTGACTGAAGAAAGCTGTTTCTAACCTCCCTTAATATAATTCCAAGAAACTAATAATCTTTGTAATCTGCTGAAAGGGGAAGAAATTCAATCAGTATGCCTCAGTCATGGCTCCTGTTATAAAAATGTAATAGATGCAGTTCTTACAGGTCATTAGAATTGCATATGTGAATGAAAGCCCAGGGGAACCCAGTGAAGCTGTCTCAAAAAACTTAAATTATGAAAGCATGATTTTTCATCAAGACAACAGAGAACAGTTTTTGGAGCCTACATGCTCCTTCTTATTGAAGGAGTAAGGATGCTATTTTCTTTCTTTTATCTCACATGCAATATAATAATTTGTAATATAGTTGGGTCTTCCTGTAATCAGAACAGTGTGCAGCAGTAAGGCTGCAATCTCATTTTATTTCCTGGTGTCCTGATGTCCAACTCCCAGAGACCACATTCAACATTAGGGGTTTTTTTATTGTTATTTTTGGGCAGAGCCAAATAGTCTTTGAGGGTGGATTTAAACCTTATACTTTAACTGAGTTTATCTGGCAAAAGAGGCAAGGCCATGAAAGCAGATGTATGGGGAGAATTCTAGTCTTTGGTATAAGAAACTTTACATCTCCAGTTTGGTCATCTTTCGTAAATACTCAATTTAATTTTTGGAAACATTCTTTGCAGTTTATATTATTTATATTACAACTTATACTGCACTTTTATTTTTTTTCCATTAGAAGAAGTCCTTTGTCCATACTAAAAAATGGGCATTTATTTTCTTAGCACAACCAGAGAATTTATTCATTTTCTTGATCAATACAGCATTTCAAGTTCAGCGACTCTTTTCCCTCTCTGTACTGCCAGCACTGGTGCTGAAACTAATTATTTTCCATCTTCCTTTACAGTATGCCTGGGATGCTAATGAAGAGTACCTCTTCAAAGCAATGGTGGCTTTTGCAATGAGAAGATATTCCAGCAAGAGCACAACTCAGTAAGCATCTGCTTGGATATGCCTTATACATATTAACAATGCTGCATGTAGTGACCTGTCCTCTGCTGTACTGAGCTGTGGAAATCATTATATAGATATTCTAAAAGCAGGCTGTTCCAGTATTCTTCTGACACCCAGATACATATTCAACATCACACTGTCTCTGTCTTAAGCAATGTTCAATCTTTGAACCAGTGTCCCTGTGGATGTGAAGTGACACAGCTGTGGAGCTCAGTGGGACGGTGCCAGTTCACTTTAAGCAGAATGCGGCAGGAAGATTTGACACCTTCTGGAGACTATCCTGGGAGGAGGCAAAGGGACACACTGGGAGGTCAGGAAAGGCAGCATAGATCTTTGAGTAAGCAGCTCAGGTGCACGCTTCCTTAGAGCTCAGCTTCAGCAATGTGCTGAAGATGAGCTGACTCAGAGCCCTGGGAGGTGGATATGCCAGTGCTGTGCTCTGCTGGGCGTTCCTATCCCTGATATCATAGCGGTTGAGTTACCTACCATCAAGAAGTTTCAGATGTTGCAGTGCAGATAGAAATCAGCCTTTAATTGGTTTTGGGATTAAATCTACCCTGAGGTACTGAATATTCTTTTCAGGCTTCTGATCCTTGCTACTCTATGAAATTAGATACCAGATTAGACAGACAGAGCAAGCTGTATTTTCAGGATGTTCTTATCTTCCTTAAATGAAAAACCTTGTAAGTGCATTTCCATAGACCTATTATTTTTTTCATTGTTTTTCGACCTGAAATGAAAGATTGATGATTCTGGTAGGCTAGTGAGGATAAGGTTTTCAATTTACTCAAAACTGCTTCAGGCTGTCATTTAATCAGGTGAAGCATATTCCACATTTGCAAAGATATTAGTTAACTTTAGTCACATGATGATTATTGTGGCTGCTGCACTTCTCTTAAGTAAAAGGGGATTTCCCCCTCCATGTGACAGGAGTGTTTGATTCCTGGTGTTTCATTTTTATTCCTCAGAAGTGGTCTCCTTTGAGCAAGAGAGCTGTTACATCAAGCTTAACAAAAACAGCCAAGTGTGCTACTCAACCCAATTAAAATGACACTTTAAAAAATGAGTTCAAGACACAAGCTAATTACAGATGATTATGTAGGACTTTCTCTCAGGTTTTCAAAGGAGAAGAGTTTTCATTCAGTATCTGATCCATAAAGATTCACTTTTGTATACTTATTTTAGTCCTGGGTCCTTTTTTAAAATTATTCTCTTCCTTCAAAGTCATGGTACTTTCACACAGCAAAAGACTTGTGTCAGAAGCCAGTGATCTTTTTCCTCTTCAAGCACTGTGATTTTCTGCAGACTAAAATAAGGTTGATGCAGGAATGGGAAAAAGTCAAGCCAATATGGAAGGAGTAGAAGTTTTAATGGCAGTTACCTGTACCCACTCTGGGCAATCATAGAATTTATACTCATTAATTTAGTTTCCTACGAAGAGAATTTTCCCTATGGATGAATATGATGATGCTAGTGTTACTGCAGTTTGGAGGTGGTTTTGCACACATCAGTAATTCCCTGCTACTAAGTTGGTCAGAAAAGTCAGTATAATACTTGGAATCAGCCACCTGTGGGCATTTTCACCTCTTTTTAATATGGTATCAGACTTTCTCATGGGGGTGTATGTTGGAGGTATAACTGATAACTCACCTAGGACTTAGAGACACCTTTGGGGTCATTACAGACAGCATGTCACCTGAAGGAGAGCTGTGCAGCTCTGAGATCTGGCACAACTTCCTAGGCAACAGGCTGAGGAGTTCCCTATGCATAAATCTCTCCCAAATCCCAAGGGACCTTGGAGTCCCCATTTAGTGATGGAGAGGCTGGATGAACCTCCCAATATACCTCAAATAATCTGCCTTTTACATGGGAGGCTGTGAAAGCCTTTGTCCTGTTAGATGCCCTGGAAATAACACACTCCCCAGCCTTGTGGCTGGCAGCTGGAAGGAAGGAGTGCAGCCCTGCTCCATCCCCTCTGCAGCGGGCATGGAGGTGTGGGAGCACCCAGCATCCCCGAGGGTACAGCAGCATGCTGTGCACAGGAACAGCATGAGCCAGCCCTGGCAGGGCTGGTGAAGAGACTTCACTGTGGTGAAGAGGGAGGCACAAGCACGAGCTTGTAGCAAATAAATTACATTGCACTGCTGGCAAATAAATTGCGTTTCACTACAGGAGCTTTTGCAGGAAAATGCCAACAGATTTTCTTCAGGAGATGTAAAAGACCAATGACCAATTATTCTGTCATATAAGAACAAACAAATTGCCTGTGACTGCATTCTGGTAGCATCTAAACTTACGGAAATTTTGCATCTGGTTAAATGAAGTTTTTTGTCAAAATAGAACCGGTGAAAAAATCACTATTATTTTACATAATTAAATACTGGTTCTGCCAGGGTATAAATTACACACATGGCCATAGCCAGGATGTGACAAACCTCCCCTTTGACATCCCAGTAATTTGTAACATACCCACATCCCTGAAGTAACTCACAGCCACAACTACCTTCCACACGAGACACAAATGTCATTAACTTCAGCAAGCTCTATCAGGCCCCAAAATAATTTGTCTGGTGGATAAGGATAACCATTGTTGCAGTCTGCCCCATCATCTTTGATATTTAAAGTCACCTCTTGTTAGGCTTCTGAACCTGGATAAAAGCCAGCCTGTGATGACAAGCATTTCAATGTGCTGCTGCAAACAGCAGTTGATGCTGTTGTTGCCCTTGTGTAACCACTGAGCGATCCAGCGCAGACTGGGGGGGATTGCATGTTACATCTCGGATTCTCTACAGTTAATTTCCAAACTGAAATTTAATAAATCATGGAGCAGTGTTTAATATTTGAAAGGCTTGTCAAATTTTCAAGTTTGTGCGAAACAGAAGAAAGGCACAATCAATCAAATTACTCAGTAACTAATAATATAGATACAAATAAATACTTCTTTTTCAGTGGAGAATTAATACCCCTTTATTTCCTTCTTTATATATGGCCTTTCAATTGATTCTCAATACTTATGGTCATGAACTACGTAAGCCAACCTTTGATCTCTCAGTGTTAAAAAATTATTGTTGTAGCCTTTGTTAGTAACCCTGGTTTCTCTAATCTGTAACTCATTTGAAATAATGTGCATCTCTTTTGGGCCTGAGACTAGTTAATCTTTAGAGCAGAAAGAATGTCAACCCATTTGTTTTCATTCAAATAACAGAATCTACTTTTGGTACATCTTCCCCCCATTTATAGATAAAAAAAAGCTGACATTTTTCTTACAAAGTGACCAGAAAAAAATTCATCAACATTATCCATCTTCCTAAGACTAGCCTTTTTGATACTAAAAATGTTGTGACCATTTAGAACAACAAAATAAGACTGTGGAGTAAAGCTGGTACATCAAGGTGATCCCATGGCTGCTGGGAAGAAAATAACGTTCCTCTGCAGGAGCAGCTGCAGAGCCCTGAGTTGGAAGAGGCGTGATGCTTTTGGGAGAGCTGGAGTTATGCACCTGAGACTTGGGGCTGTGGTTCTTTCATGAGCTAACAGCCATTGTGGGCACTCAGCTCCCTTTGGCTCTCTGACAGCTCTATCTTACCCCTAAGCTATCCTTTAAATCTCCAGAAGGAGCAATGATGGTGTTTCAGGCCAAGGAATTGCTAGGGTTTCCTGCACTCTGCTCACCGGTGTTTGTGTATATTAAAGGAAATGCAGTTTTGGACTTTTGCCATGGTGCCATAAGGCCGAACCAGGGTCTTGTCATTCTGATGATAACAGTCTGCTATAATCCCATGTCAAAAGTCTATCAACTGCTAAGGAAAGAAAAAAATGTCCACATATATATTTACAAATACACTTCATTAGTGCCTGGAGAAGCCAGGTTTCTCAGATCTATACAGTGTGACGTCATAGTTGCAATGGTTCTGCGTGCTGTGAATCAAACCTGCATGCAAATGGCATGGGAGAAAAAAAAGTGAACCACTGCACAGAAATTGCCACATTGGTGTTTGTTGAACCAGTCTGTTCTGGTGTTTACTCATCCCCTTTGAGCTTCTCATGAGTGGGATTATTCTCTTGGGGCCTGGAAGGGTTTATGGCATTTGGATTCCACTGATGAAAAAGTGGTGGCTTGTAATGAAGAAGGATATTAGAAACAACAGGGAGAAGAAATGAAGCCAAATGTACATATCCTAGTGCAATCCTTGCTGCCTCTTGTTTCAGTGCTGTTTGTTCTAGAGACAGATGTTACCCCCATGGTGACTGACTGCCTTGTCTCATGCTAAAACCTTGGCACTTTAGGGAAGACCCTAGCTGGAAGAGTCTTTGAATGAGGGTGTGAAAGTCAGGGTCTTCTGCCAGTCCTTGTCTACCTTTATCTTTCTCTTTGGGGATCAATCTTTCTTCACTTGCCCCATGTCAAGAACATCTGTAGGGCAACACCAGCTCAGATTTTCCACCTGGCCCAGTTTTTGATTGCACCACAGGAACTGCAGCTTTAGGAACTTTGGCAACATGAAGTTTTGGGTCCTACTGTTATAAACGCCCAGATAGAAAACTTCCTCTGCAGTTACAATTTTAGATGTTCTGTAAAGTCAGCAGGAGTTTGTCAGCCACCGGCCAAAAGTAGGCATTTTTTCCCCTCTTCTGTAAATTTTGTGCTTTCCTTTTATTTTGCAAAGAATAAATCCGCTTTCATCTTCTGACTGTTGCCAGCAAACTGATGTGAACATGTTTTCAAATTCCAGAGGATGGAATTTGAAAAAAATTCCTCTTTTATCCATAAAAATTGTCTGTATTTGCAAAATTGATACTGTTCTAGAGAGGTAAAAGTGGTCATTTTGGCTCAGCAAAATCATTGCTTTCCATTATATTGCATATCGCTCTGGAATGTGCGCTTATAGCCCAGAAAACCAGCTGCATCATGGGCTGCAGCAAGATCAGTGTGGCCAGCAGGGCAAGGGAAGGGATTCTGCCCCTCTGCTCTGCTCTGGTGAGACCCCACCTGCAGTGCTGCTTCCAGCTCTGGGGTCCTCAACACAGGAAAGACATGGACCTGTTGGAGCGAGCTCCAAAGAGCCAGAATGAAATCAGCTCAGTTGGTTGGAGCATGGTGCTAATAATGCCAAGGTTGTGGCTTCAATCCCTGTATGGATCACTCCCATAAGAGTTGGACTTAATGATCCTTATGGGTCCCTTCCAACTCAGAATATTCTGTGATTAGAGGACTGGAGCATCTCTCCTGCCAGGAAAAGATGAGACAATTTGGTCTGTTCACCCTGGAGAAGAGAGAGCTCTGGCGTGACCTTACAGCACCTACCAGTACTTGAAGGGAGCCTATGAGAAAGATGGAAAGAGGCTTTTGACAAGGGCATGTGACAGGACAAGGGGGAATGTCTTCAATCTGAGAGTAGGTTTAGTTCAGATATTAGGAAGAAATTCTTTGCTGGTGGTGAGTCACTGGCACAGGTTGCCCAGAGAAGCTGTGGATGCCCCATGCCTGGCAGTATGCAAAGCCAGGCTGGATGGAGCTCTGAGCAGCCTGGCCTAGTGGGAGGTTCACTGCCCATGGCAGGAGGGTTGGAACAAATCTCTAAGGTCCTTTCCAGCCCAAGCCATTTTGTGATTCCATGAGATAGATAGATGATAGATAGATAGATAGATAGATAGATAGATAGATAGATAGATAGATAGATAGAGAGATGGTAGATAGACCTCTGTAAAACAAGATGTTGCACTACCTGGGACACCTGAAACATCACTTAGAAAAAGCTTTCATCAGGAAGTAAAACATTTCTACAAAATATCCAATAATGAGGTACTGTGATCTGCCTTACATGCAGATCCCTGGCTGGATGGGGACTGCCCAGGCGTGGGCATTAGCATTCCCTCTCGCCCCTCTCACCCCCAATCCCACCAGACCCACCAATCCCACCAGTCCCACCAGTCCCACCAATCCCACCAGTCCCCCCAGTGCCCCCAGTCCCCCCAGTGCCGC
>VWZT01003936.1:0-64627 GCA_013397055.1 Pachycephala philippinensis | reverse complement strand
TGCCCCCAGTCCCGGCTCCGCGGGCCGGGGCGGTGCTGCGGGCGGCCGGCAGGTGGCGGTGCCCAGCAGAGCGCGGGGCGCTCGGGCCCTGGCACGGACCTGAAATGGATCGGCTTTCACTCCCTCCGTTTGAATGCTCGTGATTGTGTCATTCACTAAGGGTTTTCTGATGTATCCACCATTTATTAGCAGAGATCTGAAAAAAATGGCGTTTGAAAGGCATTTCGCACACTGTTTACGTCCTATGCCGTGAGAAGCCGCCTGCCTGTGCCCCTCCACATTTAACTTCACATAAAGCTGAGCAATCTTCCTTTAAAATAGATAATATAAATATTTGACACAGTATAAGCTAAAGGGCAGAGGCCAGTGCCAGTAGAAGGACTAAGTTTAGCTTGTTCCCTCCACTCTGTGCCTGGCTCTGTGAACAAAGATGTCAAAAAAAATAACATCAATTCCACTGATCTTCCCTCCAAGTGTATCTTGTAGAAGAACTGCACTCACTTGACAATCATGTGGGCAATTCTCAATGACTGGTTCCTGTGGTATTTGCTATCAAAACCAGAATTCTTAGTTCACCAACGCATTGGCTCCATTATATGGCCTTTGTCACAGCCAATGATGATTGTTATTCAAATATGTATTTTTCCATTTGATTACACTGAATGTATGTCCAAGACCATGCAAGTTTATAACAGATCTAGAAATTTGTTTGAAGACTCATTTGTTCTTCATAAGCTTGATTTTTTAAAATCATATTGGGAAATGGGAAATGATGTGAGTGGTATTTCTTTCTTGAGTATTAACTGTTAACTTTTTTTAAAATAAGAATTTCCCCCCCTTGGGTGAGAGTAATATTTTACGAAAATATTTCAATAATTCCTTCCATGCTTCTTTAATGATGATTTTTATCTTAACTATCTGCAGAATTTCCAATGTGCTGCTCTGCAATGTGACAGACCGGGTGTCATTTTGGTTTGTGGTCACAGATTCTTCCAAAAATGTGACAACTGTTCCTGGAAGCGAGGTAGAGGCAGCCATCAGGTACAGTCACAGCTTTTGCAATGTTTTCTTCCTTGTTTACTGAGAATGTTTTCTCTCTCTGGGCCTTGTATGAATGAGCACTCTGCGTCTTTAAGGATGAACTAATCCAAGTTGCTAAAACACTGAGGGGTCAGTACTCTTTAATGAATGGGAGATAAGAGGATTTTTACCAGTCCCACAGAATTCAAAGCATGTGAGCCTTGGGATTATAACTTTGGAAGGAGTCTCTGTTGATGCTGGAGACTCAGAAGAAATCTAGTCCCTTTCCAGAGCCCTACCTGTGATGTGCTGTCCAGTGTGTGGCACACTGCTCTCATCCAGCTGCTACATTTCCCAGTGAGACAGCCTTCTTCCTGAGATGATGGAAGGGCACACTTTCTAGGTGGGATTAATATAATTTAGCTGTCACTGCATGCTACATGCACATCTACACCTGGGCTAATGACTGTAGGCTCCCTTTCAGTGCTTCTCACTAACAGTTCATCTGACTTAATTAAGAAGTCAGCTTTCACATGAGAAGAGCTCGTGTGAACTCCTCATGAGCAGAGCTGGCTGTGTTCCAGCTTGGTTTAAACAATCTTATGCTCACATTCTTTTCATACCAGCTCATTCTAGAATGCCAGTCAATATCACAGCTGAGCAGTGCTTGTACAAAGTACAGTGCACTACAAATCACTTCACTTTCTACTATCACATTCTGTAGCAAGTAAAAGGAAAAATGTGGAGCTGACAAGGAAAAAAGAAAAAAACAGGTAATCTGACTTCAATGGTCCAAAAAAACCTGCACCAGGGATTTATAGGGATGAGTCCCTCAAGCAGCAGAACACACATATATTTCTCAAGCATGAAGTGGAAAAGGGATCTCTTTGTTTTCAGGCATTCTGTGCTCTGTCTTGAAAATTCGTGTTATCTCTATGGAGGTGTAATGCCTAATTCCTGATGAATGAGTATGCGTTCTTTTGGAAAGATTAATTTAAGCTTATGAGCAGATTAAACTATTTCCTACAGAGACACCAAACAATAGCTTCATAGCATTAGTGGAGGAAGCAGATTATTTATTCACTGAAGCTCTCTGTAAGAGTGCTGGAATGCGGGGGTTTTGCATTTCTGTTATTCTTTGATACGTTCAGTAGCATAAGCTGATTTATTTAAGTCTTTTATGTGCCCCGTTTGGCACAGAAATTGGATGCTGTTATTGTTTGGTTTTTAACTGTTGTCTGTCACCTGATAAATAATATGCTATTTATAAAAAGTTTTAATTCCTGCCTAATTTAAAAACAAGAAATAAAATGGTCTATAAAATTACAATGCTTTTTGTTCAATTGCTTCTGATTGCACACTTCCATACAAAACCTTTATTATAATTCTTCATACTACAGTAGCACATAACACTAGTTGTGGGCTAGAATTTTGTTGTATGAGATTCCTACAAAGTAAGAATAAAGAGGAAGGTAAACCATGACAGAGCTCTGTATGATACTCAAGATTTTGCATAAATATGCACAAGATATAGTTATGCATATACAAACATGAAATGCACCTGTAGTTGCCTGTTTCAGCACATAATTCTGAAACTCAAGCCATTAGATGAGGGTAAACAATGCTTATTTCAGCTGTTTACAATGATCCTTTCATATCAGTAAGGAAATCTTTTCTAAAGGGCAGACAGCTTACGGTATTAAGAGTCTTAAAACATGCCATGGCTTTCATTCCTGTCCAGGAATGCTGACTTTCCATTAAGGCTAAGAACTTCCTGTTTAAGGGACAGCCAAACTTATGATTTCCAAGAAGAGAAATTTACAAAATCGTACCTGTGTTTCCCATACATCTTTTCTTCAGAAGCACTTGCTCTGTGGTAAATAAATTGAATTTTATACAAAAAAGAGCTGCATTAATTCGTACAGCTGCTATCAAAAAGAATCTCTCAAGACCAATATATGTAATCCATTTGCTTAAAAATTTTTAACGTTTTGAAAAAGTTAATGAAAGATTCTTCTAAAGCCTCTTAAGCCTGCTTAGATTTAGATCCAGAAATATCTTACAGGCAGTGAAATGCTTACAGGCAGTGAAAATGGGTGAAGATGTCCACTAAAGGGTAGCAGTTGTACTACTTCTGTGAAAAAGCATATTTCTCAGACTTATGGTTTCTCATAATGGAAAAGATGTGCAAAGCCCAAGCCCAAATCCCTTTAGCTGCATCCTGCAGGGAAGAAGGACATGTTGGCAATAGGTGTGGATTCTTCCAGATCAAATTGTATCCTGTGCCTCATGGATCTAAGAAAATCTACAGCAGCAGGGGCAGATGTACCAGCCCATAACATGCAGGATGGTTCAGTTTGAGGGACGAGGGGGCACTGTAAGTAAATCCTCTGAGCATTGAAGGGTATATCTGCCACTCCTGTGCTAATCTCGAATGCTGCATGAGCAAGGCAACAGAGCCAGCCTTACAGCTTACAACCTGCTATGTCTTCAGGACATGGTACAAACCAGAAATAAATAATAACACTGTACTTCAGGTCTCATCTGTATTTCCCAGTTTTTCAGATGAACGCATTCGAAAGTCTGGTGTTCGAAATGTTCTAAGTGTGTGGGTGTCTCTGGATTACTGAGGTCTGTGTTATCCAGGTCTTTGTAATCCTGCCAACATAGAATCACAAAATCATAAAGTCATAGAATCACAGAATCCTTTAGGTTGGAAAAGACCTCCAAAGTCATCAAGTCCAACCTTTGACTAAACACCACCGTGTCAAGCAGACGGTGGCACTAAGTGCCATGTACAGTCATGTCTTGAACATCTGCAGGGATGGTGACTCCACCACTCCCTGGGCAGTCCATTCCAATGCTTAACCACCCTTGCAGTGAGGAAATTCTTCCTGTTGTCCAACCTGAACCTCCACAGGTGCAGTTTGAGGCTATATCCTCTTGTCCTGTTGCCTGAGAGAAGAGGCTGACCCCCACTAAAGATAGACAATATTCACAGCATTTTCTTCGTCATGATGGATGACATTCAGCCGTGCCAAACTTGCAGCACATTCATGAAAAATCCTTTTATTTTCTACAATATTTTTCACTTGCAAAATACCTTTATAAAGAGTTGTGATGTTTTTCTGTTTTGTTTTTTTTTCCTGAAGGATGAACCGGAACAGAATCAACAGTGCCTTCTTACTGAGTGACAAAACACTGCAGTTCCTGAAGATAACCTCAACCTTATCACCTCCCGTTGAACCCTCTACGCCTGTCTGGCTTATTGTATTTGGTGTTGTTCTTTGTCTCATTGTGGCTGGGATTGTTTTCCTCGTTGTTTCAGGGATTCAGAAACACAAGAAGTAAGCAGCTTAGTCTTTCTTCTGTTTTAATGGAATATTGGCTAGTTAGGTCAGCTGGGCTGGTTTTGTGTTTCAGAGCAGTCTCAGACAGATTAATGCCATGCTCCCTTCCCTAACTAGGTAAAGATAACCCATGTCTCCTTTACTGGGGAAAAGGCTTACAATTTTTAACTGTGAAGTATAGATGCCTTAGTAATTTTGGAATGTAATGAGGAAATGGAGAGTGTAAGAATATGATCCTGGAGTCCACCTCACTAGAGATGAGCTTTAAAAAGACAATTGATGTCATACTTGTGAAGGTTTATTGTGCCACAGGTGAGTGTCCTCTCACAGACCACCCACATAGCTACCAAGAGGGAGAAGGCTGGCAGTGACTGTGTCACTTCCAGGGCAGTAGTGTCAAAAGCTGGCAGAGCTAAAAAAACTGTGCTGCTGCAGCTCAAGAGGACTCAGTAGAGTACACAGTGATGATTAGTGTATGGCTGAAGAGGGCCTGCTCACTGGAACCGTGCAGGGTTTCACCTACCATTCATGACCTGATGAGCCCAAAATACCCAGCCCTTCACAGGTTCATGGGCAGATCTCCCTGTCAGCTTAGGAGTTTTTCTAGTGGTAGGGGAGGAGAGAGATACTCTCTTTTCCTCTCTGTTTCTACCCTGGTGCCACTGGTGAAAAAGAGAAGGGTATTCATATTTCACTAGTGTAAGCATGTGGGGGCAACACAGAGAGAAGGTGGAGTTTTGATCCTGCCATCTCTGCTGGCTCTGAGTTGGGCGTAAGGAATAGAAATTTCTCAGCTGAGTTGAGATTCTGCCATAGAAGTTCAGCTTCTACCATGGTTTTGGCTGCCACAGAATTTAGGTTTACACAAAATTATGACTTCAGCAATAGATTCATACAGGAACAGCAGAACAACCGAAAAAGGGTAAATTCCTGCTGATAAGTAGATAATATCAAAATTATTGACTGTATAATGGATTGTATCCCCAAATATATCAGAACAAGGAATTAATATATGAAAAGTGGTATGTTGCAGAGACATTTCCTTTCTGCCTTTTTATTACCTTAAAGAATGTTAAAAGACCACAGCAGAACAGCACTTGTGAAGGTTAAGTGCTTCTCATAGAGAACCTTTAGTAATGTAGTCAGAATCCCTTCAGTTATATTTTGCATTCAGAGGAGTTGCATGAATTTCCAAAACCCCTCTTCTGTTTTCATAAAAGCCCCCACAAAATTCAGCAAACAATAGATGAAAGATGCTGTTGGGAAAAGAGTCCGGGAAGGTATTTGGAATCTGTGGATAATTTAAGCCCTATCACAACCATATTGTATGGACTGAATTATTTCATGCCTTAAACATAGACAACCTCTTCTTTAAAACTGAATGATGTTGCTACCTGAAGCCCATACCTGCCTTGTGTAGTATCATGGCTCTGTGTTTCTTTATAGTGCCTAACTTAAAGGGGGTCTTCGAACATTTCACATAAGTGTAATATAAATAAACTATGATTTTCTATGATAATAGCTATGATTTTCTAGCTAAAATAATCACTTGTGCTTCATATCATGCTAAAAGACAGGATTCCCCCCTGTATTTTCAAAATAACTCAGCTGAGCCCGAGCAGTTCCCCTCAATATCGTGTGAACTCCGTGCTGTTATCATCACACTGCCATTAACGTGGCTTCTTGCTGCCTGCCTGTGCGCACTTCGCACCCTCTCTGTCTCATGCTCTTGTCCTTTTAGTTGCTATGCTTTTTTCACTTCTCCCTCTGTTTCCCTACTCTACCATTACATATAACCTTTCCTCAGAGCAGGTTCATCGGTGGCTGAACTCTAACCCTCCTTTCACATCAATAACATCTGCAGGCTGGGGTGGGGAAGTGAGAGAGAGGGTAAACCAAGCATATATTTCTTCTATCTACTGTCACGAGAACTGGAGAAGTAAAAGGGATGGTCTGGGTTATTTGGCTTCTTGGAAAAAAAAAAAAAAGCCAGACATCAGAGAAAAGAATTTCAAAAGGGCTGATCTCTTTTTCAGGCACTGAAGTAAGTGACCAGGTTTTCAAAGACTTCAGTGTATCCAATAATTAGTTTTCTTGGAAGCCTGTCCAGAGCTTACGTAATGGGAACCCTGTTGCCTAGTAAGCTATGTTGGAAATCTGGCCCCAAGGATGGTGTTGAGTTCTCATAAATCTGGCATTTTGTCTTTAAAGTACCATTTAAATACCTTGGTTCAGATAAGACCAAAAGCACGTGCTCCAGGCTGTCCATGTTCAGGGTGTCAGGGAAGGGGAGTTGGCCTATACAGGAGTTTCAGTATTGAGTTAGACTCATGCATCATTTATTGAACTGGGAGATTTGTTTAATTCAGTGCCTACAGTGGTCTGGCTCAGACACACTGTCTCCCAGCCTTATGTTTGTTCTCCTATCCTTGCAGCAAGAGGACACCTCCCTCTACAGCAATAGATTTGCCACAAGCCCAGGGCAGGACCACCCTCTACTGTCTGTCCTGAACTAGCCCAAAGTCTCCCTCTGTCCCCCAAAATCCCACCTGCAGCAGGGGCCATAAACATTTGCCTTGGGAAGAGTGAACACAGAGTAAACACACAGTCTTTCCCTCTGTTAGTCTCCCAGCATTTATTTTGCAGTTGTGGGCCTTCCTGAGCTGAATTTGGTCTTCTTCTGTTGGGTAACACACAATGTTTTCTCTTCCCTTAACTTGTTGAGTAACTCCTTGGATTCATGAACATTTTTAGCTTCTCTGAATTCCTCTGGTAATGAGTTTCACACATCTTCTCTCATTCCTTTTGAACCTCCTTCTTAGTAACTTTTATGTTCTGTCCCCACAGTTTTTTATTAAAGAACTCTTCTTTTTATCAGCGTAAGAGCAGCCAGAGGTCAGAGGTTTCTGCTACTACACCCCAAGTTTATTTTAACAAGTGTGTAATGCCAAGAATCTTCCAAAGGCCAATAAAATTTTATTATTGTTAGTATCTCTGTTGTTAGCAGTTACACTGAGTCAGATTTTTACAGTTGTCCTGAGTCAGATTGTTACAGTACATGTTGTGGGATAGGAAGAAGCAGTGCAGCTGACCTTTGAGTTTCTTATCCTCTGAAACCGCTGATGCTGCAGGCTGTAAAGTACAGCAGGTTTTTCAACTATGAACTATTTGTTCTCAAGGTCAGAATAAATCTGGAGTTAAAGGAACATCATGACCTGTTGACTGATACTTGGTTATTACATCTTCTCATGATTGTATTTTAGATAATTTTTTTTAGATTTTTCTTTTAAATGTAGATAATTTTATTCAACCACTATTATAATATGGTTCTGGGAAAACTGGAGCCTGGAAAAGTGAAAGCTGTACTACAGCAAGGAAGTATGCCAGATTTTGTCTTTAGGAGCATAACCTATGACAAACTTCTAACTAAATATGCAGTTTTCTGTCTGTTGAATCATGGTGGAGTGCTGCAGGTCAACAGAATAAGATGATCTTTTCTTTCTTGTTTTTAGAAAGAATAAAGAGTCAACAGAGAGAGAAAATTTAGAAGAGAAAGTTGAAGTGACACTAGAAAATGGGATTCCTTGTGAAGCACTGGATTTAAAACCAGGCCACATTAATGGAGTCTTTGCAGCAGATGATGAACGGTTCACATCCCTATGAAATGCTGCCCCTGCTCTCTGGTGTTTTCCTGAAAGACTCCTGTGCCTACCTTTTCGCGTCACTACTCCTGAATGTCAAACATGAAGACAAGAAAAATGTCCTTTCACGTAATTTCCCTTGAGAGAACCTTTTGCTGATAACACATACACCTGAACCTCCATTACAGTTCTTTTTTCATAAGCAACGCAAATGAGAAGGCCTCAGATAATATCCAGAAAATATTTCCAGAAGATGTGTGACAGAACAGGGTTGGAACCTGCCTTGTGTCAGGCATCTCATTTTTAATGATTATTTAAATATGTCCATTTCTTGTTTTTTCCTGACATAAATGTGAAACTTCATTATTCCTGAATGTCACAGGGGAGATCATCTATCATTGTCCGTTCTTGATGGGTTTTCTCTCAAGCCATATGCAAAAGTTTCTCTGTAAAATTACTTCTGTTTGCTGCTATGTAGTATGCCTTTGGATGGAACAGTGATCAGTGCATGAGAGTTTTCATTTATTGAAAACGAAAAAAGCTTTCACAGTCTCTGTAAGACCAGGTCAGAATAACTGGATCATCTATAGCTCTGGGGGCAGCAAAGATCTGGTACTAGAAGTGTTTTTCACTTAACTGTCAAAGTTACAGATTATGTGAGCTGGAAATTAAAAGCTGCAAAACTCTGAAATTTGTTGAAATTGAAAGTCAACAAAGGGCACATTTTCCACAGGTGCAGTCAGTGTTTAGTGGCCCAGCTCTCATTAAATCGTAGAATTACAGGACACCCTGGGTTGGAAGGAACCTTAAAGATCATCTAGTTCCAATCCCCCTGTCATGGGCAGGGGCACCTTCCACGAGACCAGGTTACACAGAGTCCCATCCAGTCCAGCCTTGAACACTTTCAGGGATGGGACATCAACAGCTTCTCTGGGCACTCTGTTCCAGTGCCTCACCACCCTCACAGTGAAGGATTTTTTCCAAATATCTAATCTAAACTTGTCCTCTTTCAGTTTGAAGCCATTCTCCCTTGTCCTGCCAGTACATGCCCTTGTAAATAATCTTTCACAACCCTCTGGAAAAATCTTCCTTACATTTTTTCATAATAAAGGTAGAGTGATTTCCAGCATAGTCAGGCTGGGGTCAAAAGAACCTTCATGTGACAGGTGGATAATTTTTGAAGGGATTCAAGGTGTGAAACACCAGCTGCTGGGTTTGGTGCACCTGACCTGGATAAGTGATAAAATTCAGAAGCCCTGGCCTACAGAAAAGGGGAGTTTTGTGTGTAGGTACTTGTAAAAAAGAATGGAAATGTGTTGAAGCAAAATACAATATCTGCAGTCACCAAGCATCTGCCCACATCACTGGAGGCAGGATTTGACCATTAGCCATCCTTTTTCCAGTGTCATGTTTAGAGGCAATATTAGAAAACCTCTTTGCTTATTAGAATTATTTCATCAGACTCCTCACCAACAGGAACAGGCTTAAACAGAGTAAAAGCTACTTGTTTTTACAGGACCATCCAGTGTCCTGAAGGTACAAAGGTTTCTTGTTTCCCAGGGTAGAAATCCTTCAGCCTTTCGGCTGTATTGAGCACCTTTGACTTGTCTCTACTGGCTCTTAGGACCAGTGTCAGCAGAAAGGGAGGAATGGGAAGGAGAAGGGAAAGCAGCAGGGTGAGGGGGGAAAGCTGAGCAGGGGAAGCCCAAAACCAGGGCAGGCAGGGGAGAGTAAGGCTAAATGCAAAATAAAACTATGGAACCCACTGATCATTTGCTTTATGTGGTCTCATTTGTCACAGTTGTCTTTGATGTCCTGCTGGTGGGTCCCTCTGGACAAGGACTGCATCTTTTCTGTGTCCCAGTGTGTGCTGCTCCAGTCTGAAAAGGACTAATAAAGTCAGATATTAGTGATAATATCTCAGTGCTTCAAAATTCCCATCCACAACATGTGGATGTATTTCTCACAGGAATGTCAAAGATGAAGCTTGCCAGTGTTGGAGGGGAAATATAGAGTACATTGTTATTATTACTGCCTCAGTCGTTGCGCCAAGGTCTCTCATGCAGGCAAAGTTTTATTGAGGTAATTCAAATCCCATCATTTCTAAACCTTCACACTTATCCCGTTCTTTGTATGACAGATAGCTACACCTCAGTGTGACCGCAATGGATTGCTGTGACTGCAGCACCTCTGCAAGAACCTGTGAGAGATTTTGGTGAGAACAGTTTAGTGGTGCAAAAGTAACCCCAAGCTACAGATTAAGAATTGCTGTTATCCTGTATTTTACTATATGATACTGAAATAAAATTCACTTGAGATGAAAAAGGGCCAAGCTTCTCTGAGCATGCTTCTCAAGGCCTGAGTGAATGTTCAGTTCAGCCCATGGCACTGGCCACCAATTTGAAAATAGACTGAAAGCCTCTGAACAAAACATTATGCGATGTGGGCTGACTGTGGTGGTAAGTATTTAATCAGTGTCTTCCTTACAGCTCACCTTTTAGCTGCATAATTACTTTACAGCTGTTTGGCTTAATTTTCTGCTAATGATGATATGGGATTCACCCAGAACATACATCTAGCTTGCCTCTCTTATGACAGAAAATGGCTTGAGAGAAGCAAATGATACACGAGCAGCCATACACCACACTTAGCAGCACTTTGAAGTCAGTGTAGGTATTAGCTCTTTCACTGAAATAGATAGCACAAATGAGGTTAATCAAGGGCACAGTGCTACAGAAGAAATAAATCTCTTTTCTAGTCTGTGCAGTAGGATCATATTAGAAAACAAAGAACACTTTGATTTGGTACAGCCTGTCCTCCAGAGCCTGCAAATGGTACAACAACAATTTATATCCCTTGAGGATCTGGCCCAGATGTTTTATGTAACTTAGACTTTTTTTTTTTCTCTCTAAAACACCTGCATCCAACAGCTGATAAGAAACAGAAAAGTGAGTAACAAGAAGTATAGACTATAGCGTGAACTGCTTCCTAAAACAATGAGTTAGTTCTGCTTTTAGTTACATTTTTACTGTGCCAATGAATTTTGAAAAAAGGTACATGGTGTGCCCAAGACTGAACTGCTTCATTTTCAAGAGCAGTGTTTGAGAAAAGAGAGGAGAAAGGAAAATTAAATTAAATGAAGCAATATACCCAGAGAAGTTCTGTTTTAAGAAAATCTGCAACGTTTATCACTAGCTCCACATTCCTAGCAAGTCAACATTTCAGAAAGGACATTTACAGTTCTGTTCAGCTTACTTGAGAGAGAGCATTGATATCTACACTAGAATGAGCACAAATCATGCACAAGTAAGTTGTTTACACTGTCAGTCATTAGCTACACGTTTGGAGTGCTGAAGAACGTCGGTATAAAGAGTCTGTCTGTGGTACTCAGCCCTAAACTTCTCTGTCAGCCCACCTTGAAGCCTGGTACTCACAACTGGACCCAATATTCCCCTGGGGCTCTGCCAGTGCTGAAGAGCCTGCAGGGATGAACTCACGGGCCTCATGCACACTATATGCTCCTGTTTGTCTGTCCAGGTACAACATTTGCTTCTGTCATACTGATCTTCATGGAGAACCCTTTCCTGGCTGAGCCTTCATAAAGGGGCACCTTTATTATACGTTTTGAGGGAAGTCAGTCCATTGTTTCTGCTGTTGTTCACAAAAGAGATGGGTGAAGTGGGCTCAAGAAGCCTCAGGGCAGGATTCAAGTCCTGTTCCTTCATCACTGTGAGAACAAAATAATTCCCAAATTAATACAAATCACAGTATTAGCACAAGAGCTTTTGGTTTGATAATTTCTTTCAAGGACTGGGTGCCAGTTTTGACCAAGCAAGGAGAGTTATCACATCTTGACAGAAAGCGTTTTTTGTGTGTAAACTCCCACATCTGGGAAAATAAAAGAAATTACTTTCAAGCTCAGGGCAGAAGTGTAAGAAAGACGTGAAATAACTCAGTGAATAGCGGGAGTCTGTGATTCTAGACACTCTTAAAACATGGCTCAGATGCTCCCAGAAATGTGGTCAGTTCATCAGTGCAGTAACCTGTGACTCATGAAATGAGCTGCTTTAAATACGCCAAGTTTTTATAGAAAATGCATTGTCCAACTGTCCACAATCCGTTAGCAATGAGCAATCTGTGCTTGGTTTTCTGTGAGCAGCTCCTTTTGGCCTCTCGTGGTTTTTGTTTCCTTTTAATGTGGCGTGCAAGAAGGGATGTGTGCAGTGGAGTGACACCAGAGCTTCCTATGCAAACAGACAATTGCTAATGAAAAATTTGCACAGTTAGATACGCCTAATTTGACGGACTGAACTTGCTATTTTTCAAATCACATAAAGCTAAAGTACATCGACAGTGATGAGTGGTACACTCTTGCCAGCACAAATGTGTCAGTACGTTCAGTTTTGTGAATAGATTAAGCACCGTGGATGCATTCCACATAATAGACTTGTGTTTTAACTGGATATTTTGTGTCTGGATTCATGTTTGCATCAGTCCAGAGGAATTTTGCTCTTAGAGCCCAGATTCAACTTTGTTCTAAAGTAAATAAATAAAGTAAGCCGGTTCAGTAGGAACTGAATTTGACTGACGATCAAAAAGTAAAGTTTGATTTTGTTAATCTGTCCTCTTCCTTCCTACCATGTTTCCCTTTCCCTTGGAGGTGGCGATTTGAAGCTGTCCAAGCATCTTGTTAGCTATAGCAATGACTGAATGGAAAGCATTTAATGTTGGAGAAAGTGCAAGAGTGGTCTTGCATTATTTCTCTATCACCTTTGCTTCTCTCCTATTGAATTCCAACTGCTACAAATTACAGTATGTAGCTTTTATCAGTTGTGGACGAACAGGAATTTTAGACTTTGGACTAACATTCTTGATGATATTGTATCTAAACAACTTTGCAGGTGCTGATGTGCGAACACATGGTCCCTGTAAAATGAACTGGTACCACTCAGTAAAACTGAAGTGAGAAACACACGTTGCCTGGATGCAAAGCCATGTTTCAGAGGATCAATTCCTTTCCCTTCGGTGTTGGGGCAAGATGGCTTTTTGTAAAGGCCAAGGTGTAAGGGATGCAGAATATTGGGCCCCTGAGTGGTTGCCTCTCCTCTGCCTTTGTAACATATGATTTTGATTTTGACTGTAGCCTTCAAAGTAACACTTTATGATAAGNTTTGTAAAGGCCAAGGTGTAAGGGTAACACTTTATGATTCCCTAATTTAACCTGCCAGTTTGTACACTCATCTGCCTGAAAATCATTCAGCTTCTAAGCTTTCTCCTAAACTTTGCAAAATCACTTAAATTTCCTGATTATTTGGGAAATTGACAGCATCTTTACACAGTTCCTGATGTCCTCAGATCTGGGGCTGGCCCCTGTGCATGGGACACTGTCCCTGTGGCAATGCTGAGCACTCTTTGACTTGTGAAACAGCCATCAGCCTGTGGCAACCTTCGAGGGCAGAAGGGCTGTGTGGAGGCGACAGCATTTTTAGGTCTGAAAAAGAAAAACAGGGAGCGAATCAGCCTGTCTTGGGACAGGAGGTTATGGAGAGGTATGGATTAGTTGTCCACGGCATTGGTCCCAGTCTCGGAGCAGTGGGGTACACAGCACTCCGTGCTTCGGGAGGTGGCTGGCCTGTGGCTGGGCAGTGGAACTGGCTGCAGGAGGTGGGTGCTCTCCAGGCAGCAGTCTCCCCTCGCTTCTTCCCCTCAGAGACAGAGGTCCTGAGAGTGGGGCAGCAGGTGGGGAGTCTCTGTGCTCTGCATTTGCTGCCTTCACCTCCGTTCCTGCTGGGCAATGGGGAATTAATCCGAGCAGCCACTGATCTGCCCTTTCTCGCTCCTGCAGGGGAAGAGCCAGCTAAGCCCAAACTGCTGATGCTCGAGTTGAGACTTTGTGCTGCTACGTGCCTTTGGTGGCTCAGATGTCCAGCTGGACAGGCTGTGCCTGCCTGCAGAGGAGCAGAGATGCCCACCCTCCTCGCTGTCACACAGCTCCGGTCCCCGCCGAGAGACCGGACACGAGGATCTCAGGAAAGCTTCCCCGTGCAGACGGGGATGTGTCCCAGCGTGGGGACAGCCCCTGTCGCACGGGCTGAAGCTCGCAGCTGGTGAGCCAGGGAGCCAGCATCCCAGTGCCAGCACTGGCGGGAGGGCTTTCAGTGAGAAAAGGCGGATGTCACGCATGCAGAAGAGTTAGTCATGTGGGGAAAAGGCTGCTCAGGGGATTAAAATGACTGTTTGCCCAGCCCCCAGTTCGAAGCACGAGAAAGAGGGAGAGGATGGGGGATTGCCCCCAGCGATGCCCAGGTGCAGCACGGCCCCTCTCCAGGCGGTACTGCAGGGAGATGTGCGGCGGGGCTGAAGCCGCCCCTGGGCTGGTCACTGCCTCCGCAAAGCCGCTTTACGGGAGTCCTCAGAGCAAGGATTTGCCAGGTATTTCACTGAAGTGAGCTGCTCTTTGGCAAAGGGCAGAGCAGTGGCAGAGAGCGGGGCGGCCGCAGCCGTGTGCAGGCGGTGAGGTGGCTCTGCCACGGCCGCTCGTTCTCCCTGGGGATGCTCCAGGCCAGGCAATCCCGGCGCCGTGCAGCCACAGCCTTTCAGAGCCCTCTTCACAAAGTGGCCACCGAGTAACGCTTCTGTCTGTCTTTTATGCACTAGGCAGAAAGACAAAGTGTAGCAGAGAGCTTAAACAGCGCTCCTGTGTGGAAAAATTGTCCTGATAATGGTATTTTAAGCCATTTTAAGGGTGTGTGGTGCCCAATACACAACACAGAGGGTTTTTATTGAGGCATGTCCTAACTGCAATTCTCTGTTATTGCAGTCCCAGTTTCATAGCACAGCTCAGCCAACAACATGAGTGGTGAGGCAGAAAACTGCTCTAACAGAGCCAGGGTACAGATGAACATCGGTGGGCAGCTCTTTCAGCAGATGTCAGACAACTCGGACCCTGGGGACAGGACTGGGAGTACCAGGTAGGAGCTGGGAGCCACAGCTCCCGCTGCAGACGGGAGGGGTGGAGGGGAGGACTGGCTCACCGGAGGAGAAGGAGCCAGTGTCAGCACGTCAGGTCACAGGCAGCCTTTGTGCTGTGGCAGTGGCAAAGTGACACAGCCCTTGGCTCCTGCCAAGCAGGCTGGCTGCCATCGCACACAGCAGCGGATTTCACTGAGACATGGCTTAAACCCCAGCTGCTCTTCTCCTATCACCCAAACCCATGGCTGCTGCCTTGCTGCCCTTGGAGGTTTGAATTTCCTGAAAAAGGTCGAGGTACTTCCCTTTCTCAGCTGTTTGCTGTTTCCTTTTTGCTGTGCTACAAGCTGTCTCCATGCTCTCACCAGCTTTCCAGACCAGCATGAAGGTCCACCGCAAGAAATGCTCCTCACCCAGGCATGGATGGCCATCACCATCTCTGGCTGTATAAATCACTCCCAGCTAAGAGCCTGGCCAGTCTGCAGAAAGCCTGCCATGGTAGTAAGGCTGACACAAACAAGTCTGTATTGCCCCAGGGGGTGGTTGGGCACTGGAACAGGCTCTCCAGGGAAATGATCACAGTACCAACCCTGTCAGAGTTCAAGAAGGACATGGATAATTCTCTCAGGCACATGGTGTGAGCCTTGGACCTGTCCTGTGCAGGGCCAGGAGTTGGCTTTGATGATCCTTGTGAATCCCTTCAATTTCAGGATATTCTAGGATTCTATGATTCTACAAATCTAGTGTCTCCCATATGTCTTCTCAGTGGGAACAAATCCATCCGTGAAAGTTTGATGTGCTTGAGGCTCAGTGACTCCTCACTGTTCTTACACAGTTTTTCAAAACATAGCTTTGTGCTAATTCATCTTGCAGCTTATTTTTTTCTCTTGTGTAAAGGCAATGGCAAGAAAGGTGGAGTGTAGTTATTGGATTATTCCTCAAATACGATATCAAGGTTTGCATTTAAGTGTGCAATAGAAAAAAAACTTAGAAATAGGGCTGAGAATTTGCAGCATAATTCAGTATGACTCTACCTGCTCCATTTTCAGCTCACTGCAGTGCTTGCACACACATTTAAATGCAGGTGCAGAGGCAAACCCTATAGGAAATGAGGTGACACCCTTCTCTGCCCTACAGGTATCCTCTAGAAGTATCCTACTATTTGGTGGCTCCGGGGTCATGCATGTACCCCTCGGGGTTTGAGGCTGTGCACAGACAGGTGGCAGCAGCAGGTGGGAGTGAGGAGCAGAGGTGATTCCTGCACCATGGCAGGGAGGTGACAGCTACCAGGGCTGCCTCTGGGGAAGCAGAGCATTGTAAAGGGGGAAAAATAACACCTGCATGTAAAAATGGAGCTTTGGATCAGCCAGCCCTGTTTCAGTACCCTAAAAAGTACCCAGTTCAGTGATTGTGCAATTAACTTGCCAGCATAGAAGAGAAAATAGTAGAGTTGAAGTGAAGGGTCAACATAGTCCCTGATCTCTACTGAAGAAGAAGAAATCAAGGTAATAATAGGCATAATTCTCTGCTCTGACAGAAAACAGCTGAAACAACAGCACAAAAACCTTTCATCATTTCACCATGTGACAGTCTCACTGGCAAATTGAGAAGTGATGAGCAAGACAAGAATCACAAAAGGCACATAATTACTTAGAAAACAGGCTTTGTGGTTCTCAGTCAAGAAGAGGGGTCATTTTAATACCTCTCCTGGGCCTTACTGTATCCCATATCATCTGGATGTGGGAAGAGAATATCTATCTATTAACAGGTTTTTGGGCATTGCCGAGCACTGCCAAGGGAGTCCTTCGAAGGATTACAATTCCAAATGGTCGTAAAATTTTGAAAAATGGTCTGAAATGAGTGGGATGTGCTTCAGCCCAGACAAATTCACAATGCAGTAATTGGTGCCAGCCTAGAACCAGGTGTACAGAGACAAAAAAGGGAATGGCTGAGCAAGTAGCACTACTGGAAATGTCCCACCTGGAACATGAGTTGATGTTGGCAAATGCCGCCAGAAGGAAGGTGTGTATCAGTGAGGCACAGCATGTAAAATGTGTTTGGGTTACTGGTCATTGATACAGTTTCAGTTGTGTTCAGATATGGACACCCTTGCTGACCAAGCATGAAACAAGCAAGTCTGGATGGCACCAAGAAGAGCAACATGAAATTTAGGGAACATGACCTCTGGGGCTGAGTGAATGTTGTTAACTTTCACTTGAAAGAAACAATTGTTAGAGGATTGCACGTGGATGAGAGGTCACTCACCCCGGGGTACCACAAGGCATTGAAGCCAGGTGTTTCCTCAAGGGCCCTGGTTTCTGGCTGTGCCTGCCAGATGCTTGTTGCTAGTGGCCCTGCTGAGGCTGTGCTGGGCTCCCAAGGGCTCCCAAGGGCTGGAGCTCTTCTCCAGGCTTTGGGGCTGATTCCTGCTGCTCCCATGGAGGCAGACTCATAGTGGTTTTGGAGAAACTCTGCTGGGAATGGGAAACCAACCCCGTGGATGTGGCTTCAGAGCTGCATCTCAAAAAAGCCCCCACAAGACCCAAAACAAAACCAACCACGTGATCCTGAGCAGAAATAGGCTAATTTAAAAAGTACTAAGGCATTGTGTGATCAATAACACTCAACCCAAGCTGCATTTCCAGAGCTAATTCATGCATTGATTTTCCCATTGATTTGCAGTAACTGCTGGGTTCCTAGCTAGATTAGCAAAGGTATTTAAATATTAAGATGGAGTCATTTTAGTAGCCTTAGTCACCTTAGTACTTAAATCCAGTTGATTTATAGTTCAGATTAGGTCTCTACACAAGATGCTGGGATCCCACGAAGTCTCTTGCTGCTTTTTGATGGCTCAGTGAACACATTTAAAATTCAGGTTTTATATGCCCCGATTGCTTTGAAAATGAGGTCCGTTCCCCAAATCACCTGGGCTTTGCAAAGCCTTTAAAAACATGGCCCTAAACACCCAACCAGGTGCCCTATCTCAGACTAACTGGGGTTTCTTCCTGCCTGGGAGTTAAGGTTCTTGGCTTGGTGTTTCAGTGAAGTTTCTAAATATTTTTACAGCTTATCACCAACCTGTTAAAGGATTGACAGATTCTGAGCTACCAGAGACACGGGTAGGCTATAGATAAAGTGACCAGCTGTATCATTGACAGCACATTTGGGAAACATTAACCAAAAGTAAAAGCCTTTTATAAGAAGGCCATAAAATGGCAGGACTAATTATGTTTTTCCAAAGTTAATCATTGACTTTTGTTTATTTGGCTTTTTATAAAAAACTTTTTCCTTTCTCTCCTATAATGAATAAAACCTATAAAAGGTGCACCAAATTGGATTCAGCCTTTCTTCGTCACACTGGCCATGCTTGAAGGCTGATGAGGCAGAGGCTGACAGAGAAGCTTCCCTGAGGAAACCTACTTTGTTGGGAGGTTCTCATCTTGAACATGAATATGTTGGTCCACTTCTGGCTTCTCTGCAGCCTGAGTGCTGTTGTGACCCCTCAGAATTTCACACAACAAGCCCAAATGTTGTTAGAAGAGTTTAACGGGAAGGCAGAAGATCTCAGCTATAACAGCTCTATTGCCTCATGGAACTACAACACCAACATCACTGAGGAGAATGCCAAAAAAATGGTGAGTGCTCCATCCTGTGGGCTTTACTGTTGTCTTAAGAATCTGACATTTTCTGGTTTGTTTTGGTTCTACCAAGCTTGGCTGAAATTGGAGTGTTACTTCTCTGGTAGCTGTGTTTTAGTTTGGGGAGGGTAGAGCAGCTTGCTTTAACATAGCAATGCTCACTGGGTGTGCCTGGGCCACTACCAGCCTCTACAGCCTTGGGTTAGTACCTGGATTACCTGCACTGCACAGGGGTGTCCAGTGCAGGGGACTGCCCCTAGCCATCACTTCAGGTCACCCCAGTGAGTGGAGGGAAAAGCACTGCATGTTCATCCCTAAAATCTCTGTTGGATGGAGAGAGACACTTTCTTAGGCTGAGTCCAACACCACCAGTGCCTCCTGGTGTAGTGTTTCTCTGCAGGGTTTCCCTTTCCAAGAGCAAAGCAATTCCCTTTCCTCTTGGAGAGGGCACATCCCAGAGGGGATGATCTTCCCTGAGGGTCTGGGGTGCTGCCCTGTAGAGCAAGGAAACAGGATTTGAATCTTGCACCCACGTGAGCTCAGGTCTCCACTTTCCCGAAGACCAAACGAACACTGGGCTTTTTGCTGACACAGGCAATTGTTTTACTTCTCAGTGAATATGCAAATATTTTCTGGATGCAGGCAATCTGTCAAATGTTTGCTGATGGATTTATGTAGCAGCCCACACCAGTTACCCAGTAGTGGGCCTTTTCCCCTTCCCCCATCACTCTTCTCTTAGTCAGGGATGTTGGTAGACTGCCTGGAGGTATTGGACTGGGAAAAATGAAGTGAGATCACAGACTAACAAATGCCAGCAGTGGAGTTTCTAGTACAGTGGTCTAGTACGTTGGTTTGAAAGTCCATTTCTATCTGCAGGAAGGACCACAGCATTTTTACTTCCAGCTGTCTTCCAACACAATTCTTGCTTCTCAACACCAGCCTCTGTCTGCCCCAGCCCCAGGGGTCTCTAGGCAAGAACTTGTCAAGAGCAGGCAGCCATAGTCTGGCTGGTTACTGATATTGCCATGCCTCAGCTCAGCATTTCAAAATGAACAAAACCACCTTGAATTTTGCCTTGTTTTGTTTTGAAGCTGCATGTTTTTTAAAGTAAACTCAAGCCTTAGGGAAAACAATCCAGAGCATAAAAATGAAGCTGAACATCCTACATCTATTTTTGCATAATGGCTGGTCTTTCACTTTGTGGTCATATAACTTAATTAAAACATGTTTTAATTATCATATTTCTTAATTAAAGCAAGGAGACTGGTTGCTGGAAGAAATCCTAATGACTAATCATTGTCAATCTGGAATTTTTTCCAAGGCACCAGATACTTAAACTGTAATGTTTCCAAACACATAAAGTGAAAGCCCTATATAGTATTTTCAGCATTAATGAGATGATAATAAAATAAATGAGGAGATACCAGCAATAAAAACCAATTAGTCTAGTGTTCAGAGAGAACTTTTTCTCTTGCTTGATCTCTTCAGCAGCACTGGTAATAAACCCACTGATTCCCCTCCTCCCATTCTGCTGGAGGAGAGTTAATGAATATTGTCCCTTCTGGCTCCTTCACATCCATTTTCCGTGTAAATTGTGTCACAAACCCTACAACTATTCCTCTGACTTATCAACCGATTCCTCTAATTGTGGAAATATCAGACAGCAAGATAACTTCTTTCCCATGGCTTTTGTAGCCAAGGAGCCCCTGCTTCTGCCCTGCCACTCCTGAGGCGCCTCTCTGTTCCTGCTCAGGGCAAGGAGCTCAGGAGCACATTTGGACAGCGATGCTCTTCCTCCGGATTCTTATCAGGCTCTTGCCCACTGAGCTTTGCAAGCTGCTGAGGAGTGTCAGGACTGTTTGCTCCCATGAAGGAGAGAGTTTGGAAAGTTTCGCAGTGATGGCTGCCCTCCTGCAGCCAGGGTGGAGGAGATGTGGGGATGGGATTACCACGGGTTTACATCTGCCACCACCTCTCTCTGCTGGAGCCTGGAGCAGGAGCAGTGGGTGCTGTGCCCCTGTCACACACGGGGCTGGACAACCCAGGCACAGCCCTGCAGAAAGTGTTGGCCTTGCCGTGTGTCTGCACAGGAGTGATGGGTGCCTGAAAGAGCTCTTCAGGCCCAATATGACATTTGAGTTCCCTGACGCCTCAGCAGGGAGGGATGGGTGTTGCAGGTGCCCTCTTCCATTAGCTGGGAAGCTCTGGCATAAGCACAATTAAATAAACTGTCCCAAGGACCCAGGTTAATTAGTACTGTTCTTGTTGCCGTTTGGAATGGGTGCTGGTGTGCTAAACTGTGTAAAATCACATTAGAAAAAGCTGAATAAGACAGTCCCAACTCCAAATTGTGTTCTAATGCTGCTACTTTGTGCACTGAAGTTTGGGAGTTTCACATGTAATTGCAGAAGTGTTAAAAGCAATCTCGTGCAAAATGTTGAGATTTTGCATGCCCAGTTTGGGCACCTGTTTAGAACCTCCTTTGCCCAAGTATAATCTTTTATTTACCAGCATTTCAGAAGAAAGTGATATTTGCCTTACAAACAGACTCAGTATCAATATCTTGGCTGCTGAGTGTTCCTGCTTCTGCAACAGAAATGGGGATTGACATCTGGGTCACAGATCTCTGTGCCCTGGCTCGTTTCTTCACAAGTGGGTGAAGAAAAGCACTAAGGGAAGGAAATTTGATTTAGAGTAGCAGGAGACACAGCAAAGTGATGCTGGATCAATTATAAGAAGCAAGGTGTGAGTAGACAATCATGCTTTTTGCTGTTCCCAAAGATAAATGGTTATCTGGATGTGTGAATAAAACAAAGCCAAAAAGCTCTCCAGCCATTTCACCATGCGGTGCAAGTGCTCAGCCTGCAATCCACAGGTGTTCTTCACAAACGAAGTTCTTCCCAGAAATGATATTTTTGTCCCCTGAGTTCATCAGGCCACTCCACTCCTTTGGAGAGGGTAATTCAGGGTTGTGTGAACCCCTTGCAGAATGAAGAGGCTGCCAAGTGGGTCTCGTTTTACGAGGAGTACTCCGGGTATGCCAACAGAATCCCAGCAGGCAGCATCACGGATGAACTCACCGAGCTCCAGATCCAGATTCTCCGGGACAGAGGATCATCTGTGCTGTCACCAGAAAAATATAACAGAGTAAGTTGTTGAATGTAGTTCATCCTTTTCAGTGGGTGAGTTTAGCTGCCTCCCACAACACCCTCAAGCCAGGGCACAGTGCTGTCTCCACTCTGCTTGTTTTGGGATGATGCTGTGTATGGTGTGGAAGTGTCCCTGTTCTAGGTGCTCATAGCAATACAGGACTAGAGGACTGATCTGGCCTAGAAAGCTGCTTGCTGTTTCAGTCAGCAGTTTTGCCATGGAATAAATTTCAAGCACATGTACATACACACGCCTCAGAGCAGTCCTTGCACTTATAGCTGGATTAGCCATAAAACCAAGAAAGGACATGTGGTAAGTGCTTGGTGAAGTCCAGACCTAGGTCAATGAGCAGAAAGAGGTGGTAAAAGGCCATTGAATGAGTCAAAAAGGTGGAGATGGAGGAAGTCTTTCTTTCTCTGAACATGGTACATTATCAAGCTGTGAAAAAGAAGGAATGTTTCATTGCACTGGGCACCTTGGGATGCTTGTGAATGGGGAGGGTTCCACAGAAAGCTCATGAAGGCCAACAAGATTTGGCAAGAATCATAATGAGATTTGACATTTGCACTGACAAGTTCACCTAAGAGGCAGATACATGGATAATGCCTATATGTGAAATTGGGAGTGAGCAGCTATGCAGACTCAAAAGGGATTTATAACCAAACGCTTATAACCAAACACTTGAGAGTTAAAATACTTTCCTTTTGCTGAATATCAAATTGAAACACAGCATTAAGTCATGGGAACCTACAGTCAGGATCCTACAGTCCTGATTACAGAAGAATCCTGAGATTTTTCTGCTAAGGTCAGCAGTGCTAACCACCATGCAAGGGAAAGAGCACTTTGGCTGGATCTCTTGTCTGATCCAAATAAGATGCATTTCTAAAAAACAGGTTGTGTTGGTGGGAATGCTGGCAGTTCATACAAACTTATATTTATTTTGGATCGCAACAGTGCACTGACGGTAATGTTGTCTCTGTTGAGGAGGTATGTTCTTCAGTACCCTTCCTGTTTAGACATTTAGAATTTCCTAGATAATGGCCTTTGGGGCTGAAGTTGTTGATTCATATTTGAAAAGTGACTTTTTTTTATACAGTCTGATGGGATTCCATAGGAATATTTAAATATTTTTCACTGAAACAAAAATTTGCCTGGGCATCCATTTATTTTAATGCTGACAGAGATAAAGTTAGAGCTACTCACTAACTACCCCTCCCACTGACAGCTCTTCATTGTTCTGATTTAAAACTCTAAGTGAGAAAAAGGGAAAGCTAAAAGTGGTACATGTTTTCTTCGAGGCATGAAGATGTGAAAACATTAAAAGGTATTTAAGACAAAGCTATGTAGCATAGGTTCTGAGATAGAGCTGAATGATTTCAGATGCATTTTGGCCTTCAGCTGGCCCAAGACATGAACCACAGCTTCTCTGTGATGGAGTCTAAGCAGATCCATGCAATCAGTGTGGTGTGATGTTAAAACCCACAGGCAACAGTCAGCCTGGCAGCACCTGCCAAAGGGGCCCTTTTTGCTGCCACTCAAAGCCACAACCCCCCTGCAAAATTTGTGTGGGTTCATGCTTTTGTAAGCACATTGCTAAACTTTATTTTTTTTATTGCTGCTGTGTATTGATAGCTCTCTAGTTACAGTCAGTGCTCATTGAATCCAGAGGTCTGTCTTACTGGATATCAAGAACCTGTAGGTTACATCATATATTTGGGAGATTATCTGTCTTTTCTAGCTAGGTCTGGTTCAGTAATGCATTTAGGCAAATTCTTTCATTAATCTCTACTGAGCTCAAACATATGCTTAAATATTAAGCTGGTGGGTGAAGTGTTGATTCTAGCTCTTAAGGAATTACCATAATTGGCTGTTATTTTGCACAGAGTGGGTTTCTAATAGGCTTTCTTGCATCTAACTTGCAGCTGGGCACTGTGCTAAATACAATGAGTACCATCTACAGCACTGGGACCGTCTGTAAAATCAACAATCCGACTGAGTGTTTGGTGCTGGAGCCAGGTATGACACCAACCACTGCCCCTACTGTGTCCTTCACCCTGAGGATGTAAAAAGAGAAAGCCCAAGGGTGGCTCCTGACTGCAAAAGAACAGGCTGTAATTTCAACAGATATCTCCTGCTATCTAAAGCTTAGTCATAATTTAATTGCACCTTGCAGTTCAGGGACCTCCACTGGACCTTCTGCCCACGAGACATACTGTCTCCTGCTTGTAGCAAACAAAATTTGGGAAGGGCTGCTCTGCTTGTGTGGCAGCCTGCCTGTCACCTGCGGTTTGCCTATGTCACAGAAAATCTACTTTTTTATTCCCTGCCATCAGTCTTGTTGGACTCAATGTCACATTGAGGCCAGTCCTGAGAATTCTACCAACTTAAAGGAAGCTAATGTGGAGAGAGCGTTTAAGAGACTCATGTAGTGCTCCATGCTTCTTAAAGACAAGAGGAAAACCTTGGATTAGGAAAGGATGCAATGAAATAATGGGATATTTCAGTATATCAAATACAAAGTGTTTTCTTCTCCATTCATGAATTTCTTTCACTTTGGTTCGTTTGCCTGCTGTGAAAGAAAAATTCTGCTTTTACAAAGCCTAATAGTTACTTTTTTGTTCTGACAGGTCTAGATGCTATTATGGCTGAGAGCACTGATTATCATGAGAGACTGTGGGCCTGGGAAGGCTGGAGAGCTGATGTTGGCAGCATGATGAGACCATTATATGAAGAGTATGTTGAACTTGAAAATGAGGCTGCAAGGCTTAATAGTAAGTAACTTTTTTTTTGTTTGTTTTGTTTTGTTTGTTTCTTTTAGTTTCCTTTTTTTTTTTCTTCTGGCTTCCAGAAACTAGTAAACATACTGCAGTCTTACACAATTTTCCCAAGAATTCAAAACACATACATAATTTGCACATAATTTGCTCTTGGTGTGCATGTCTCAACATAAGAGGCAATGCAGACAGCTGCCATTGACCAGTTCAGAGGTTTCTTCCCAGCCTGGAACAAGAGGCACCTTTTTGTTGGGACCCTTCCTTGTTGGCACTTTTCCCAAAGGCCATGATGCATCAGGGCCCCTCATTACATACCACCCAGAACTGCACCATTTGTGATTTATAGACAAGCACACTCCATTTAAGCAACTTCTGAGTGTTGCTGAGTTTTGGCGACATCTCCTCTTTCCTATGGGCCTTGACCTTCTTGCAGCAGCCACAATCATTTGGTACATTTATAAACATTATTCCCTAGCTGGAATGATCAGATTTGGTAGGCCTGGGACAGCAGGTGCAGTTGGCTGTTCAAAAAGGATTTGGTACTATGGGAAGTGTGCTTCCAGTGTGAGATCTCCACACAAGTCATATGGAACTGTCTTTTCAAGGAACAATAGCAGCTGCCTTCTAATTTTCTTTTGGTGTCTTCTAAGATAGCTTCTGAAGTAGCTACATCATCAGTCTCTTGGCCAGCCTGCAGCTGTGTCACCTGCAGCTGTGCCACCTGCTTTCCTGTGCTCCTTGTTTTGCAAAAACTGTCAAGCTGGAGCTAGATAAGAAAATATGGTCCAAATAGTAACACAGGAAAAAAGCCAAACATTAAGAAATGGTCATTATGGCCTTGCTCCGTACCACTAAGGAAGAGATTTCAGCTAGGAGCCGTTTTTACTTCAGGCTTGATGGAGCTCACTGGACTGGAAGGCTTAGTGGAACTGGGAGCTGAATGTCACTTCTGGTGTCTACATCTGTCCTGGTGCTTTAGTTTCTGCAAGAGCAGGCTCATATTCAATGCCCACCAGTTTATACCTTCTGTGGGAATCCCTTAGCATCCAGCCTGAGCAGAGGCTGCTGTCCCTCATAGCTGCAGGGGCTCCAGTCAGGATTCCTGATTTCCTTTGACCTCCATCTCCAGACAGAATGACCTTAACTAGCAGATAACTGCGTCTGCAATTTCTGAATTTCTTGGAAATCTCCCATACCTGCATGTTCATGAGACAGACCCTCAGGGAAGCTTTTTCCTCTCTGCTAAACCCAAACTATCTTGCACTTTGCTGCTTTGCTTTGGGGAAAGGCTGCAGGTCTGCATGGGATCAGCAGGGAGCTGCACTTCTCCTGCAGACCAAAGCAGTGCCACGTCTGGTGTCCTCATGAGATGCATCCATGCTTTACAGATTATGCTGACTATGGAGACTACTGGAGAGCCAATTATGAAGCAAAGTCTCCAGAAGATTACAAATACAGCCGTGACCAGCTGGTCGAAGATGTGGAGAAGACATTTGAGCAGGTAGAGGCAGGAAAAGCTCTCACCTGGGCTGCAGGGTTGTGTTTTGAAATGGTGGGCTCATACGCTGATGTTATGAAGGAAGATGAAACCTTTAAACTGGCTGATCTCAGTCTACATGGGTTTAACAGAAACAGATGTGAGGAGGCATACATGACATTTCTACCTCTGTAGCCGTTCAAGCACCAGCTTGGTCCCCAAAGGCTGGGAAAGAGGGAGCTCTGCCCATCCATGTCTCTCCTCCAGGTAGGGTCCATGGGGTAGATGGCATCCTTGATACTCCATCTCCAAAGTTTGCAATGCTGCCTCCCTCATCCCTGAACAGGACTTCTGTGGCTGGAATCTGGACTCAGTGCCTGAGCCCTGAGGCAGGAGGCAAAGCTCAGCTACAGGTTTGGGGTGCACTTACCTGCCAGGAGAATTTTGTCAGAGACAGTTTGGAAGCTCTCTGTTTAGGAGTGATGAGCAGAATAGTGCAAAGTGAAAAAAAAAAAAAATTGTTTCCTTCTCTTCCTCTGCCTCCAGATAAGACCTCTGTATGAGCAGCTGCATGCCTACGTGAGACACAAGCTGGAGCAAGTGTATGGCTCCGAGCTCATCAGCTCCACAGGATGCCTCCCTGCTCACTTACTGGGTATGCCAACGCGTCCATGTCGTGCAAACCTGACTTTATACACAGGACAATCACCTTCAGGGCACATGGGAGGAGAGTAATCTGACTGTTTAATTGGGATATTAATGAAAAGGTTACAGATAAGAGAAAGGTAGAGAAGAAATGGATAAATTCCTAGCAGAGATGACACCAATGCTTAGCAGCAGTGGCAGGAAGGGAAGGCAGGTGTTCTCATCCTTGCCAAACCTCACACAGCACAAAACTCTAGCACTGGGCTGGGACATTTCCCTCCCCTCTGCAGTGCTTGTCTTCCTTAGAAATGAGAGTTTCAGAGAGGCTTGTTTTTCCTTTCAAATTTTACTCTAAGATCCCACATTTCCTGACTTTGCTTTCAAAGCATGCAGCATTAAGCTGCTGTAACTGTTGTGTACCTGAACATGGCACAACAATCATGTGGACTGACAAAAAGGATGTTCAGTTTTCATACTCCTCTAGGAATGCGATCAGTCCTGAAACTATATTATAGAAGAATAGCTGATACTGGATAATAGAAGGATCCTTGATCTGAGTTTGACCTATGCATGGCCTTTCAGAACTGCTCCCATCCACATCTGGATCGGGCCTGGTTAGATGTATAGGAGTCCCTATTCTTGACACTGCACAATTTATAGACCTGTCTGGCACCTTTGAGCAATACATAATAAATAATTTAAAGTATTTCTTTGTTTCTCTCTTTTTATGAAGGTGATATGTGGGGTAGATTCTGGACAAATCTGTATGCCTTGACTGTTCCCTATCCAGCCAAACCAAACATTGATGTAACTTCTGCAATGGTTGAAAAGGTAAGACATGCTTTATGCAATATGCATTATGTAACAAATCTAGATGGTATGAAAATTATGCACCACATATCAGCTGCTCTCTAGAAATCCATGGCTGCCCTCAGGCAGACACACTGCCAACAAAGTGTTGCTTTTTTGCATTCTTTTTTTGATTTTCACCGTAAAGTGTTTATGCATTTTTCACTTTACCTAACCCCTTAGCTGTTCTCTTTTTTCCTCCACCCTCTCTGACTCCCTTAATCTTGTCTCCAAGTCTATTTTCCTCAGAGACACTTATCCATTAAGAGATATATTTTGTACTTATAAATATTTCAGGACTCCTGGAGTGGGCTGGTATCAAATATGACCTTTGCCAGTCATTACCATAATCAAATAGTTTGTATATCAGAGTTTGTTTTATTTTTGCCAGTCTTGTTTATTTGGATACAGCTAGAGAAACTGCAATGCTGCCTGTTATCTTTTGATAACTGCAGAGCACCATAAAGTCTGTGTTTGAGATCTGTAGAGCTAGCAGCTGTGACAGCACCTTTACCAGACCAAGAACATGGGTGAAGATAATTCCCTGTAGTCTTGCCAAAGCCTCACTCCTTTCATAAACTAGAGTGATAGGTAGAATTTGATTTCTGAAATGGAATTATTCACCAGAAATCTACTCTCCTGTCATAGGCAGCACTCCATGAAAATGTTATGCTGGTAAGAGAAGGAATAGTTTAATTTGATTCATTAGCAGTTGGCACAAGTCTGCATTAATTTCACCTCTGTTTTACACCACTGACCTCCTTGTAGTCATAAATTTGTGTGTGTTGAAGTACCACTTCAAGAAGGGAAGCATTATTTACCGAGCCTTTGAGCGATGGGTGGGCTCATCCTTGTTGGTGGGTGTGCCCAATTTGGGATTTTCATCCAGATGAGCTGTTTGCCAGCCAGGTCTGTGTGAGAGCTCAGTCCTGTAAATGCAGAGCTCCTGCTGCGTAGAATAATAAAACTGCTGAATGGCAGAATTATCCTGGACATTGCCATGCAGTTACAATCTGATAAGCAACTCCTACAGATACATTTGCTAGGTTTTATGGTTCTGGCTGAAACCTCTCATGCTCATCTGCTGGGAATGCAGCTCCACTTCCTCAAGAGAGTTGTGCCCAAGTTGACTGAAGTGGCTGAAGGGTTGAATCGCAGATCTGACTACTACTGACAGGAATGCATTTTTTGTCTTAGCTTATCTTTTACTGAGAGCTTCTCTGGTCTGGGTCAGGTGCTATATGCTGAACCTCTGACTGCAGAAACCTATTTTGTTTGCAGGGAAAACACTGAATTCCAGTTCCCAGCAGAATTTACAGAAGTGCCAAAGGCAGTACTGACTTACTCTCAATAGGCCAGGTGCAGGTGTGAAGCTCCTGGGAAATAAATATGAAGTCAGCTGCCCTGCATTAAGCAGGACATTGGGAACAGGCTCCATGCAGAAGCAGTGGTTAATGGGTGGCGTTGTCTCTTTCAGAACTGGGATGCAATTAAAATATTCGAAGCTGCTGAGGCCTTCTTTGTTTCCATTGGCCTTGATAACATGACTGATGGCTTCTGGAAAAACTCGATGCTCACAGAGCCGACCGACAACAGGAAGGTTGTGTGCCATCCTACAGCGTGGGACCTGGGCAAAGGCGATTTCAGGTACTGGAATTGCTATGACCCCTTTTTATACCACCTCCTAGAACAAACATATTTTCTCTAAAGGAGCACCATGCTGGTTTAAGTTAGAATTTCTTCTTTATTTTTTTTCTGGCTGATAAGAGGGGGAAGGAAGACAAAAAAGCTGGGATCCTGTGTGACTGTAAGCCTTTCTGAGTAACTTTTCCTGTGAAGATCTACTCAAATTTACTGGTAGATCTACTCAAGATCTACTCTCAAATTTTAGTGGAGAAGTGACTAATATTTGTATGAATTAGAGAAATAATGACTATGTCTTAGGCCTTAAGGAATAAGCAGAAATGTGGGTGGATACCAGGGAGATTGTGGAAAACTGCACATTTTGCAGCAATGGCAGTGGGTCCCTGGGTAGCAAGGGAAAATCTCCTGAGAGCCCACTTTCTATCTTCAGCAGAGTGATCCAGTTTCATGAAAATCCATCAGTCTCTGCCATATTTGGGAAAGGAGTGGGACAGCAAGTTCCCACACAATGACCACTTCTCGCAGAAATTCTGACCCCACTTGCAGTTACCCAAAGAAGCTGGTTCCCAGCAGAGCCTTAGTGAAACACCTCAGCAGTCTGGGGAAGGTGGAAAGAAACCCTATTTGGAAGACATTCCTTTAGTAAATAGTACCTACACGAGGATGAAGCAGCAGGAGTCACCAACACACAGGGTTTTATACATTACTATCTTCCTGAGATTGGCGGTGGTTGCTCCCTCCCACACATACAGTGAGTTTATCGCCAGGTTTCAGGGAACAGCTGTTCTCACAAAACAGCAGTTTCCTCTTACTCCCTGGACAATTTCAAGGCAGCTGAAGGTGTTTTGCTGAGTTGCCCATGAAGTCTTGCTGTAGCAGGAGGATCTGCACTGCATACCAGGATGTAGGTGCCCAGGTTTTGCAAGGGGCAAGAGGCATTTGCAAGCCTGGAGGGGCTTTGCCCCACAGCTGTGGCAGACAGGGCTCGGGCAGCCTCCCTCTGGGCCACTGTCTCTCTAACCACAGACACTTTGTTCTGGTGTGCAGGATCAAGATGTGCACCCAAGTGACCATGGATGACTTCCTGACTGCACACCACGAGATGGGCCACATTGAGTACGACATGGCATACGAGAGGCAGCCCTACCTGCTGAGGGGTGGTGCCAATGAGGGCTTCCATGAAGCTGTGGGTGAAATTATGTCACTTTCTGCAGCCACTCCTCAGCACTTGAAATCTCTTGATCTCCTAGAGCCAACTTTTCAAGACGATGAAGGTAAATAAATCATAAATATTAAATATTTATGTGAAAGCACTTGCTGGCCTTATTTTGTAGCAGAAGATTGTGTCTGCAAACTCAACAATCAACTGACAGGCTTCTGAAAATCTTACTCCTCTAATTTACCAGAAATACTATTTTTTCCCCAAATCACATTGAGAAGCAAGGATCTCTGCTTTACAATGCTGCTACATAATTTAAAAAGAAATAGCTAGCACTTCATTATCTTCAGTGCTGAACAACTCATCCTTAAATCTCTGTAGTTCATTTAGATGAGTCTCCAAAACTCTTTTCAATCTCTGTTGCATGAATCTGTACATATCTCCAACAAGATATGTATTTAGCAGTTCAAATGAAACTGAAACCTCAAGATTTACATCTTCCACTTAAGTGAATATTGAGCGACAACATAGGTAGGCCCTCATTATAATGCAGTTCATCTGGCTTCTGAGTACTGCCTGAGATGGATGAAGATGCACATTTTATACATTTTGAGGTGTCTTCAGCTCAGAATTCCCCGGAGACTGGAAAGGTTCTCAGTGATGGGTAATTAAAGGTAAATGTCAAAGGACTAGGTTATTTAAGAGTTTGGGGGAAAGAAAGAGAGACAAAACTGTGTACAATTCCTAAATTAGCTTATCTCGTGGGTTTTTTTTCAGTAGTGTTCTTCCTTTCACTTTTTCTTTAGTGAAAATCTGTAATTCAAACAAGATGTAAGCATTAGCTGTAAAGGGAAGTAACTTTAGCCATCTAATCAGATACTAATTGCTACCATAACCATTACCTTAACTGCTTCTCTCTTCAGAAACTGAAATCAACTTTCTGCTCAAACAAGCACTAACGATTGTTGGAACAATGCCTTTTACTTACATGCTGGAGAAGTGGAGGTGGATGGTGTTTAGGGGTGAGATTACAAAGCAGGAATGGACCAAACGGTGGTGGGAGATGAAGTAAGTGAGAAACAAAGGGGATTTTTTTTGTATGAACCTGCAAACTCAACCTTAGTTACTCAACATACTGAGGTGCTTGTGCCCCCATAGGGCAGGATCTGTGTCTCTGGGTGTTTCTGTAAATACCAGTAGAGTGCCAGCTAGAAATACCCAAGAGTGGTGCAGACAATGTCTCATAAGCCATGTGTCCCCATTAACTCTGTGTACAGCCCCTAGCAGTTTACCCAGCCTCTCAAAAAATCTTCCTTCTTGTTTCCAATGTCAGCTTCCTGATAAAGACAGCCCATGGCCTTTGCATGGCCTGTTTCAGATCAACATTTCTGTCCCCCTGACACATTCCCCAAGACATCTTCATAGCTAAAGTACAGCCCTTCTCTAAGTCTCATTGGTCATGTGCTCTGGTTTGCTCCCTACATCCTTAAGGACAAGTGGAAAGTGAACTTCATTGTACTTGCCAGCCAGAGAAACATGCAGATCTCAATCCACCAAGTATCTGAGTGCACTTCTCTGCTTTGGGTTTCCTTCCCACTGTATAGTGGTTCTGGAGGAAAATTGTCTGAATCTTTCCTTTCTTGTGTACCTTTCTTGGTAAAGAAAATACAGTTCCCTCAGCAAGTAACAACCAGAGGTGCCTTTTCAGATTATGCCCATCAATCAGTCTATTTTCAGCACCTTGGAGCACAAGATTAAAAATCAGTATGATTCAGACTGGAGTTTGTAATTTCCCAGGTTGGTTTTAATATGAGGGCAGAAAAATGCAAAGAAACCAAACAAGCCTTGCACTGAAAATGGAGCCTGAACTCTGACACGAACACGAACAGTAAGCCTCCATCAGCAAACAGAATCTATAATAAAACTTGATATATGCAAGCCTCCTGACCCACTGTTAAAATCAATCAGCTTCAATGTATTCAAAATAGCAGAGATGTCAGAGAAACAGAGAATGACAAATTGTTCAGGGAAGCTTATCACATCTGCTGCAGTGGCACAGCAAAGCTTTCTGCCTGAAATACAGGTTTATGAAAAATATTTCCATGGAACCTTATTACCATTTTCAGAACTTAAGGCATAGGTTTGTTTCTGTAGTACTTCTCAGGAGAAGAAAATAAAGAGAAAGCTCATCTCCAGCCCAGTGACACAGGAGGCCATATACCTTTTTTGTTGCCCAGTCTCTGCATGCCCTTGCCCAGAATGAAAATGCAGGTCTCTAAACGGGGGATGGCCCAGGGCATGAGGGCTGTGTGTATGAAGCTCATGTCTTGTAGATTATTTCATACCACTAATTGCGCTCTGCACACCCTGCTATCATACAGATCCCTTCCTTGCACTGTGAGTTCACAAGCAGCTTCCTCTCTATGGTCTCCAGCTGTGGAACAGAACTCTCTTGGAGTGGCTGGGAGCTGTATGGAATTCTTCTGTTTGGAAGTGAGAGAGGTGTCCATATGTATCAGACAGAACAGGAGAAAAGCTGAGTCAGATTACGTTTCCTTATTGTCTACAAACAGAAACCCTGTGTTTTTCCTTCCTCTCCAGGAGAGACATAGTTGGTGTTGTGGAACCAGTCCCTCATGATGAAACCTACTGTGACCCTGCTGCACTGTTTCATGTGGCCAATGATTACTCCTTCATAAGGTAATGCAGTGTTTAATTCATGACTTAAGTTTTCTCTACAGAACAAGCCCCAGCTACCTAAAAACATCTGCTGGAGAGTCTCAGGACCCAATCTTATTTGTTTAAAGCCCAGACCGAAGGTTGCTGATTCCAATGGGAGTGTTTCTCTGCACATCAGGCGTTGTTCCACAATAATCTCTGAGCAGTGAGGAAGCTGCTGAGCTTCTTGCTGAGTGGAAAAGTTTCATGCTGCCATCAAACCAGCAGGAGCACTTCTGTATGAGTTCTTTGCCTCCTGGGTAATCACTGTGCCCCATGTCACTTGGGCCATGCACCTGCAGCCCTGGATGTCCTTTGTGTCCCAGCCACCCAGAGCAGAGAGCTGGACCTTAAAAATTTTACTCTCTGCTGATTTATGTGGCAACAAACAGATTTGGGGCACTTCTAGTCCATTTGATCTTGGCATTTTGCTAAATTTGAGTTAGCTTAGCCTATAAATATCAGATGGCCTCTGTCCCTGCAGCGCAGTCTCCCAAGCAGGAGTGACAGCTGACACAGCAGAGCTTTCCAAAGGCCAAGGGCTTGCAGGTTTCCTTGACAGACTACTAATAAAACCTGTGCCTCCCTTTTCCTTGCCCTTCCTTTAGGTATTACACCCGCACCATCTATCAGTTCCAGTTCCAGGAGGCACTTTGCAAGGAAGCTAACCATACTGGCCCTCTTCACAAGTGTGACATTACCAACTCCACGGCAGCTGGTCAGAAACTCAGGTAACAAAGTAAATTTCTCGCACGTAATAAACCGGAGCATAACAAAGCCTAAGTCAGCCTTGAAAATTTCTGGAGTCAATGAGTTTGCATCAAGAATAAACCTAGCTTGGAAATTTAGCATATACCTGCTTAATTGATTTTGACAAGTTGACTACATTTATGTACACTAAGGTTCTAAACATCAAAGGTTTAATTACTTGTTTGTGGAAAAAAATATTTTTATTAATAGGAATAAAGGGAGAAAGATGTGAATTCAGAAGCAAAAAAGAATACTTTTATACTGATCACAGAGTGTTTTTCTCATCTAGACAAAACATGGCAATAACATATTCCTTCTCATTCCACGCATACAGGCAATTGCTGGAATTAGGGAGATCCAAGCCCTGGACTCAAGCGCTGGAAAGTGTAACAGGAGAAAAATACATGAATGCAGCTCCATTGCTCAACTACTTTGAACCTTTATATGAGTGGCTGAAAAAAAACAATTCTGGCAGATTCATTGGCTGGAAAACAGACTGGGCTCCATGTATGTATGGCTTGTGGGTGATTTAAGGACACTTGTTAGTCTTCATAACCCTTGATTAGCAAAGTCCCTCTCCCTTGTAGCTGTTGGGGGCTATTCTCCCTAGAAAAGCAGGGCTATGGGAAATAAACACTGAGCTGTAAGTTTTACTCACAGGAAGACAGACTGGCTTCCTCACAGCCAGAGCTGGAGAAGTCAGCACACGTGTTTGTCAGAGTCCCACCCAGTTCTCAGAAATTTAGGCGTCTTTTTGTCATAATGGCAGCACTCAGAGTGTGGGATGAAAGGAAGGAAGAAAGACCAGAAGCTTGGTCTTGCGTGGCACTTGTCTGAAAGCAGTGTGCCTGCATTGCAGGGCTGGGAGCCATGGGTCCTGGGAGCCAGGCATAGGGGCAAAACAGTACAAAAAAATTACTGCTATGCTTTTTGCTGACAGGTGTTAGTCAGAGAGGGGAGCTCAAGGGGATGAAAAGGAGGAGACTGTGGAAAAATGCATTTTTCAGCTTATTGTGACACTGAGTGATGAACCAGCCAGGTTATATATGTGTAATCACGGCCAGTACTGGAGAGCACTGTAACTCTTACAGCCCTGTGCCAGTCTCTGACAGTGGGATTCACCTAACCAGGCACCAGCATCTGTATTTAAGCTGCTCATTCCCAGTGGTGGGAAAGAGGAATTTTCCTTCTATCTTCTACAAAACCAGACTTGGGAACTCAGATGAGTGTATTTGCAGTAGAGATGACTGAAGGGAAACAGAACCAGTCCCACCAAGCTCTCTAAGGGGAGCAGGGGAACCTGTGAGGCAACTTTAGCCACCTCAGCATTTCCCAGGTATAGACTTTCTGTTGCTGCAGCTCTAACATGGCCCTTGTTTCTATTTAAACCAGATTCTAGCAATGCCATCAAAGTGCGCATCAGCCTGAAGTCAGCTCTGGGGGACCAGGCGGTGAGTGTGTTTGTCCTGTGGCACCCTTCTTACTGCTCGGGCAACAGAGGTGTTGTGAGAATGGTGCTCAGAAAATGAGTCAGGCTATAGCTGATCTTTGTGTCTGAAGGGTGGCATCAGCTCAGGTGAAGGGCTATCACATATAAGGTGTCTTGTCTGAGTTTGTGGTCAAGACTCCCTCTAGAATTAGTGGAGGGACTTCTCCAGGGAGTGAGCCCACCCATTTTAGGAAAGGCATCTCAGCTAGATGAGTTATTCTGTAGAGATACCAATCATGATTTTTTGCCTCCTACAGAACAGGCCTGGACAGTTAACACAGTTGAGCCTGTGTACATGAAAATGGCTGTATTTTTCCTAGATTTGCTGATGTGTCCACATAAAGCTTCTACCTAATTTCCTCTAATTGCCATTATCATGGCTATGGTGGCTGCCTTTAGAAGTTGTTAGAGCAGCTACTTCACATTTAAAAGCAGACTGGAGGATTCCACTCTCTATGCTTAAACGCTCTTGGTTTCAAACTAAAACACATCTGTTACCATTTCTCTGTAGATTTTTGTTTGCCTGTTTACTGTAGTATTTCCAGACCCCGATATATTGAGCTGCCTCCCTGCCCTCCAACCCTGCTGCAGAGGCAGCTTTGTTATTGAGATTGCGGGGGACAGTGCAGTGCAGCTGCTTCTGTTTCAGATGAGGAGAAGGGCTTTCATTCCCGAGAGCTTGTCTGCTTTCCCCAATTATACCAGCTGGTCCAATAAAATGTATTACAGCAATGAAAAAAATCTCATCAAAGCAGAAGATGGCTTTTACGATTTTAAACAGAGCATTGGCTGAGCCCATCTGCTTAACCCAGGCTGAAAATTCACTCCTTATTCTAACTCTTCCTCTTTATGCTAATCTCATGGAGGCAGTGTAGAAGGTTTAAGTGCAGACACTTCTTTCCTGTTAATAGCCATTTTCACCTTGCAGGACATTAGTAATTTTCCAAGAACGAGTATGTCATCAGGCAGGTCATTTAGACCTGAGTGTTGGAGCCTATTGCACTAGCAAGGACACAAACCACAGGCTCATTTTTCATATGAATTGATGCTCTTGCTTCTATCACTCTCTCACATGCAAGCCCCACTAGAGTTTTATTGCTTCCTAGACTGCCTAGTTGAGTTAGATACAATTCAAAACTGATATCAACAGCATGAAAAGGTTCCATATTACAACACATTTATTAGTCATTATGGTTAATGTTTAGCTTAATATCATTTTTATGCCTGCCTTTAGCCATCATAGTCTTTTGTTGTGCAATTGAGCAGCTGTAAAACAATCTCATACAGATTACTTCATTTGAATTATTGTATGGACGGTAGGTTCCTAAGCTCTGAAGAGCAAGCCATACATTTTCCTCTCAAACCCAGTTCACATCACCAGCTTGCAAGAAACCTTTTTCTATTCGGTTGCTTTCTGCCTCCCCACAAATTTCCCCTATGCTGAGCCCCCAGGGACATGGCTGAATGCTGGTATGGCAGCAGCAGGTAATGGTACATGCATGAGCTGGCATAGAGAAAAGGCAGGGGGAATCTCAGGCGGGAATCCCAGCCCATCTACACAGAGCAATGTGTTTTGGGTGCTTTGCACAGCTCACAGTGCACAGAAGCTATGGGCCCAGTGCTTTTGTTTAAGGTGTATTTTGAGTTGCTTTGCACTAACCTAACAGCACAAAGCACTCTGAGTATGCCAGCAAACATTTTTGCATTTGGGCTCGTTAGCTCTGGAGAGAGCAGGCAGGGAAAGGTTCCTGCTCTTGGGCAGAGGTGCAGCTGTGCTGGGGGCATGGGGCACCTGGGGCTAACAGGCTCTCGGCCGCGGGTCAGCCCTGGCTGGTACCAGCAGGGAAGTTTCAACAGCCCCAAGTTCTGGCAAATTAAACATCCAGACTCTCGGATGGGCTCAACGCCAGCTGTACCAGAGCGTGCACTGCCGCAATTACCCTGCTAATTGTTTTCAGGCTGATGAGATTAGAGCTGCAGCCGCAGCATCCCTGGATCACCAGTGCAGCTGATGAGGCTTAAACATCCACAGCTTTGCTTCAGCTGGGGCTTTATGAAAGTGCCCGCACAAGGGAGAGTGCTACAAGATCCCCACTGAATCCCTTGGGGTCTGTCATATTTAAAATGAACAGTTCCAGGGGTGCCGGCCCCTGACTGCTGCTTGAAAACCGGATCCCTCTTCAAACACTCATTCAAAATTCTCCACCAGGTCAATGCCATATGTGTGATCACGTTGTAAAGGGCTGCCACACAAGACAGCGTTAGGGAACTGTGAGCTGTCAGCCTGCAGGCATTTAGATGTATTTTACAATGAAAAATCCTTTCTGAATCAGAGGCCACACTTACACTGTCTTTCAAGTTGCATGTGGGATCTTGGAGAAGCACGCTGTAACAGAGCAGAGGTGTTTGGCAGAGTTCATTTCTCCCTGGAAGCAAAGCAGCTTCTGTAATGCACAGAGCAAAGTGGGTTCCTGAGATACCTGGGAAAGCCGTGTGGGTAATCACGTCTCAAACACAGATCAGGAGCCAGCCAGGCACTTCCCATCCACACAGCCAGTAATAGTATTTATAAAGGCAATTGAGAGGCACAGTGGCAATTAAAATACATTAGACTGAAAAAGAAAAAAAATAGAAGCTAGAGAAATGAATAAATGATTAAAAAGTTAACATGCTAAGTACAGAAAGCAGTAGAGGAATCAAGCTCAATTAGATCCTGGTAATAATAGTAATAATAAAAGCAGTGCTGCAAGCCTAAAGATGTGGGGCACAGATAGAAAATTGAGAAACCCTGACAATAACATCTTAGCTGTGATAGTGAACAGTGCCAGCTGCCGGAGGCAGCAGCAGTAACAACAGGAGGTGCTTCAGTGCAGGGCTGTGCAAGCAGGAGAAAGCCGGGGGCGTTTGCCTTGCAAAGGCAACTCAGCCTCAGCCCTCCCTGGGGGGAACAGAGAGGGCTGGCACAGCCCCTGCCCTCCAAATGCCACGGGGACTGCTCTGATTGACGTGGCTTTGGGTACCTGCGCCTTTCCTGGGACCTGGTCCTGAATGGACTGACAGCAGTGGGTTCTTTCTGCTCTTTCCTCCCCTGTATTAATAGAATCAGGACACTTTAGGTTGTGAGGGACCTTTAAAGACCAGCTAGCCCAACCCCGCTGCAATGAGCAGGGACATCTTCAGCTAGATCAAGTTGCTGTAAGCCTCACCTAGCCTGACCTTGAATGTTTTCAAACCGAGTACCCACCACCTCTCTGGGAAACCTGTTCAATGCCTCACCAGCTTCACAGTAAAGAATTTCTTCCTAGTAGCTAATCTAAGTCAACTCTCTTTTAGTCTAAAACCATTACTCCTTGTCCTAGTGCAACAGACCCAGCTAAAAAGTTTATCCCTGTCTTCTTCATAGATATTTATACAGCTCTCTCATTTTATATCTGTGTCAAAGAGGTGGACACGGTTGAAAAATGTAGCTGGGTTTTATAAAGCCTGTTACAACAGAGCTGCCTTCTACCACACCTTCCTGAATAATACTCAAGAAAGTCAGGAGCTGTGTAAGTCTATCACTGACAGCATTTATAGGCCTTTCTGCCCAGGTACCCTAAACACAATCAAATCTATGCCTCGGGGGAATAAAAATGTATTGCCACAGAGTTCAGTTGGGAATTTTCGCTTCATGCACACATGTGCTATTGCACAACAGACCAGGCTGCTTTATCACCTCCTGTGGTGGTTTTTGCCCCCTGTACAGCTCTTGGTTCCTGCTCCAGAGAAGCTGTTTTTGTCTTCCACTGTGAATAACTTTGGACTCATAAGGCAGGCCAGGGGAAGCCTGTGCACAGGCAGTACATTTTTTTTATATCACCTATCTATTCTCCAGGGAAAAACAACAAATATGTGTTTGCTGCAGAAGTACTGATGCAAAGAGTTTTTTACCAAAACAGACCCCAAACAAAAATCCCATCTCATCAAGCAAATAAATTAGCCACCTTCACACAACAACTCTACCACAAAGGCTCTCGTCCTTAATAGAACAGGTCTGCAAATAAAATTATGTGATTAAAACAAGATCTAAATTATGAAATCTTTGAAATTTAAAAAGAATGCAAAATATTTTGTAGGAATAGCCTTGCTGATGCCTTTTCTCCCTCTAAGGCAGGGAGATGTGCTGGGACTGCAGCACCTTCAGCAGTCTCATATAAAGGTACCAGAGATTGCAGAGGGACAGCATGATGTCTGGCAGCAGGGATGCCTCCTTGGCACAGTGCCCAGATGAACAGAGCTAAAGGGTTGGGGTCGGTTTCTGATGTGCTATCATGGCACAAATAAATAATACTGAAGCACATGCCAAGCTTTACAATTGCTATTTCTTTTTAGAAGGATTTCTCAATGTCTCTGATTTCTTGCCATCTCTGATGAATTTCTCTTGTGCTGTTTCTGCAGTATGAATGGGATGAAAGTGAGCTCTTCTTGTTCAAGTCATCCATCGCCTATGCCATGAGAAAATACTTCGCGGAGGTGAAGAAGCAGGAAGTTGACTTCCAGTGAGTGGCTTGCTTAATTGTGCCAGCTATGCCTGCATTGCTTCTGCTTGGCTAACGGCATGAACGGGTGGAATTAATTGTGCCTTCTGTCAAATGTGAGGTGACAGAAACAATGTCAAACATCAGCTGTTTGCAAAAGGCAAGATGCCAGCTTGGGTTAATGGTGTCTTTCCACTCAAGAGTCTGAAGTTTAGGAGTAATGTGCTAAAGTTAGATAAGAAGGCTTTGTCTCCCACAGCTTATCAGTGACAGAGATGAACCTTGACAATTTGTGCCCAACACCTATGTAGGAACATCAGGGAAGGTACACTGATTGGAAATAAACATTCCTAGCAATGTATGTGTATGATACTGAATATCCAAGAGGTTTGGGGCCAAGGAAAGATAAACATGCCGACTATAAAGCACTAGAATTTGGTACAGACTTGCTAATCTTATCTAGGGTCAGTTACAAACAAAATCTTTCACCTGAAAATGATTTTGGTAAGGAAAAGAACCCTTTTGATTAAGTATCTTCAATAATGTTCAGGAGCTATCTACTTAAGCTATTAGATATTACTTTATAGAACATCAGTCATGTAATATCTAGAATCTACTCTAGAAAAATAAGGAAGAAAGCTTTTTTTTATTTTTTTCATTTGGTACTTCATGTATCACCTCATCCATGGGGCCAACCCCAAACACTCTCTGTTCTGCAAATGATTATGTGCTGTGGAAAATTACACCAAGGATTGTCTTAGGTATGAGGTAGACTCTCTCCAGCTCAAGATACAAATTTGCACATAAAAAAAGAAATTCTGGCAGGAAAATTGATTTCACTTCCCAGCTGATTTCATTTGAAAGCATTCCCCACCATAAACTAAACCCCTGGCAATGCCAATCAAACACAACTGTTCAACTTCCCCAAATTTAAAGCTAATGTCATCTCAACTATGAAAATAACCTTTCTCTTCTGTTTCTCCTTTAGAATTACTGACATTCATGCTGGGGAACAGACACAAAGGATCTCCTTCTATGTCACTGTCAGCATGCCAGGTAATATCAGCGATATTGTGCCCAAAGCTGACGTGGAAGATGCCATCAGGTGAGATTTTGTCCCTGGGAGAAAAAAAAACCCAACAAAACAACCAGATGAAAGGGTGGAAGGGAAAGCACTGCTTAAGTCAGTTGAGGCAGAAGCAGTGACAAGGAAGTCAATATTACAGTCAAAATGGAAATACTGGGATGAGAGAAACTAGGATGAAAACTATTATGACAGAAAGAAAACAGTCCACCCATCAGATGGTGTCTTGGACAACAGCCAATATAAAATGCTTCAGGGGGCTTGTAAAATTGCCAAAACACATCTCATTGCATCATACTGTGCCAGCAGATATAACTGCTCAAACTTTAAAAGGAACTATTTTATATTCTGAAATAGAGAATACAGTAATGATGTGTGCATGCACACGTGTTCTTCCTCTCATTAATGAAAAGTGAGTGCAACAATTATTGTTAACAAGGACTCCAGAATAATAGTGTACTAGAAAGACAGCCAGATGTATTTGATTATATAGAAGAGGTCAGAGCAGGAGCTAGTTTCCACTTACAGGTCAATGAACAGCTCTTTTATAGCACGGTGCGACACCACTGTAAGTCATTGCTATAAAAATGATAAGTAAAACTGCAACTCTGCAGAAGATCATGGGTAATGTGCAGTGGAAATGAAGAGGGCACAAGTCTAAAAGCAGCGTCCACATGAGATGGGGTTGAAAAAGCAGTGAGATAAGTTGGTGAACTAAGGGAAAAGAACATGGCTGTGAAAGTCACTCTCGGGTTAGCACTCAATAACAGATGTGGAAATTTAGGGAAAAACCAGGCCCAGATGATACACCAGGGAAAGGGTTTTCAGAGCAGTGAAAAACACAAGAATCAAAATTGTGTAAGATTGTAGGAGGGAAACAGGTAAGATGTCAAAGCTGAGGTTTTATGTGTCATATCTAAGAAACTTTTGGATAGACAAGAAATGGTAAAGACAATGAAGGGCAAAATACAAAGAGAGAAGAAGATCAGAAGGTTCATTCGAAAAATGTTAAGACTGAGTTTAAGAGTCCTTACAGTGTCTGAACATATCAGTTAAGCTGCAATAGGTTAAGGGTTTAAGTTCCTGTGGTTGTCACTCACATGCCAGAAGGAATATGGGTTTAGCAGTATCTCCTCTGCAGCCTTTTCAACTGAGCAGTTCAGAGAAAGCTTGGCACGCTGGGGATTTATAAAACAACTGAAAACTGTTCCTTTCCTTCCAATAAGTGTGTGAAACTCTTTGAATTTGCATTCGATGGCAGGATGTCTCGGGGACGAATCAATGAGGCTTTCAGACTGGATGATAACACGCTGGAGTTTGTCGGAATACTTCCAACCCTGGCTGCACCTTATGAACCACCAGTCACCATTTGGTTAATTGTATTTGGGGTGGTCATGGGTCTGGTTGTCATTGGAGTTATTGTCTTGATCATCACTGGGCAAAGAGATCGCAAAAAGTGAGTAATATTTTTTGATACTACGACCATGACCACCGGAAAATATCCCAATAATTGAATCATCAGCATTTTTTACAAATTAGGCTGCCCAGTTCACCTGAAGCAAGTTAGGGAATGAAAGCTTATTGTCCCTCTCCCATCAACAGTGATAGCTAAAGGTTCAGCTCCCTGTCTCTCAGTACATGGCAGCTTTGGCAGCTTAATGCAATTTCCCCATTGTCATCAGTTTAACCAGTGCTGTGGCCACAGGGAGCCCCAGGGTGGCCAGGCTTCTGCCAAACCCACTGAGAGGAGGATGGGATGTCCTGCTGGGAACACGGTGCCTTCTCCCACAGCAGAGCTGCTCACATTGATCAGTACCTACAGTTTTCTGTAATCTTATTGTAGGCTGTACAGTTATTGCATTAACAACAATATAGCTTGGTTGGTTTTCTATGTCTCTCCACTAACAGGGTTTCTAAGAACACAGGAGGTTTGCTACTGTTCTTCTTAAACCTAACTTGATTTCTTTTATATAAATATTTCCAGTTAAACACAGTATTATTTACAGTCAGGGATTCTGGGGACCCAGAAGGACTTGAACAGAACAGGGACTTTCTAATATAAAATGAATTTTCATTACAGGAGAGCAAGAGAAAGCAGAGGTGAAGCAGGATCAAACAGTGGAGAGGTGAACCCTTATGGTGAAGAGGGGAGAAGCAACCTGGGCTTTGAGCCAGCTGAAGAGACACAAACAACATTTTAAAAGGTGTGGGTACACTAAGGGCTTCTGTTTTCATTTCACTTTTAACAATATTGCCTAGCAAAGGAGAAAAACAATATGGATATCATCAAACAATGTCTTCTAGTTGACCATTAATCTACTGGTTCATGGCCAATAGCAACTAAATCTGCTGTTTATGTGGTAACTAGAAAACATGCATGGCTTTTCTCTGAATTACGTGCATAACATTACACACCATTTGTGCTGCTTTTCATGTGTGCTGCATCCAACTTTTGTTTCCTGTGTCATGAGATACTTAAAGCTTGGAAGTGTACAGTTGTATGCAGACCAAGACACACATAAAAATAACTCATATACTCCTGAAGAACATCTTGATCTTTCCAGATGGAGACCTCAAAAGTGTTCTAAAGAGAGTGACATCTGACTATCAGAAGAACCTTAGTGATGAAGAACTCAATTTGATATGAAAGAACTGCAATTTTTGCACCTTCAAGAAATCTGTATCAATGTAAAATGGATACTGGATGAAGACTAACAAGCACTGGAAGTTTATTAGAAAGTTATATTATAAGTTATTTTTCTAACTGTTTGCTTGATAAGTATTGTAGAAATGAAATAGCCCATGCTCCCTCAAAAAAAAATCTCTTTTATGTTGACATTAAAAATGGAAACTTCCTAAATACTAAACGATCAAAGTTGTTTTGGTTATTTTTCCCTGTACCTTGGCCATTGCCTCCACTACCACAAATATTGCATTACAAATGCCACGTACAACAAATACAATTATGCTAATACATTCAAGGGACAGTAGGCTGAGGCTTGGGAAGTTCTGGTTGCACCTGAAAAATAAAATCTGTTCACATGGAGGATAGTGCAGCACTGGAGCAGGTTGCCTACTCTGTACTCGGTGAGAGGCTGTGGGATCTCCACCTTCAGAAATGTTCAGAGATCAGGTAGACAAAGGTATGGCTGATGGAGCAGTGGGTATAATCCACTCTGAGTGAGAAGTTTGGCTAGATGACCTCCAGAGGACCCTTTCAGCCAGATTTTCTGTGATTCTGAGTCTTGCATGTCCCCCACCGTAGCTGCAACCATGCCAGTGTGGTTTTTTCTGTACACACCCAATCACTGAAAGTCTCGAGGTGTCTGATACTCAGTCCTGGATTGTGACAAAGAGCCAGTAGCAAACACGATCCTTCATGAAAAATGCTCAGAAAATGCATGGACTCTTAAAATCATGGGCCTCCAAAATGATCACAATCTGTAGAAAGCAGCCAAACATATATCTGAAAAGTATATTGGGGCTCTACAGGTTCACAAAACACTGACATAACGCTCCACATTCATTTCCTATCTAAGAGACAAGATGGTTAAATGAAGCAGATCAAAATGGTTAGCAGATGATACTAATTAACTGCAAACTAGACACTAATGCAAAGGAATGAAAATACTTTTTTTTAAGTTGCTTATCTATGCCACATATTCCATTGCCATAACATCCCCGAATCTTAGTACTTGAGCTGAACTTTTAGGATAAATACATCAATTATTTGTGGTCTTCCTACTTACTGTGCAGTAACACAAAAAAGGAATGGCAAAGCTGGAAACAATCAAATAAAGTAATTAGTCATGCCAGCCATCTTCAGATCTATTAAGATTAACATTTTCATCATGACAAAGCTTTAATTTCAATACAATTAATTTTAAAAGCTGTGCTATGAATCAAAAAACACTCTTGCGAATTGTCAACACAAAAAGCCACTAAAAGGATATAGTCATATCTTTCTCCCCTTTCCCCACATGTCTGCACCCTGCATTTCTTATTCCTTAGGTTCAGGTGAGCTCAAACTAGAGCTGCAGAGGGGTCCCTTTTAGGGACCAGCTCCATCAGGGAAAGGGCAAGCAGACATCACTGGGACTCTTACGGGCATCACACGCTGAACTAGCTCAGATATGAGGAGAGAGAAAAGGATTTGTTTCAGAAATTATTTTAAAACCTCTTTATCCATATTAGATCAGCATTTTACAACTGTCAGTGTCTAAGTTTAGATGCCTCTGTTATGTAGCTTCAGATGTATCTGGTATCTCAAGACTTGCTGAAGTTAGCACTAATTTTTGTAGTGCTGTGCACATTTGAAAATTGGGTGCTCCTATTTAAGCACTAACATCAGAAGCTGAATTTCAGTGCCTAAGTAGTAAAATATTTGGCTAAGCAATTATATTAATAGCATTTTCATTTATCTTCAAATTTTTGCTTCTCAAGTTTTATAGAGATCAGCAAATTTACCATTTACTATTGCAGTGACTATAGAATTCTGCATAAAACATTATTTTCCTTATTTCTACCTGTTATTGCAAGAAGCAATAACACTCTAGTAGATGCCTCGTATGTTGCTAAATTGAAAATATCCTAAATATGCAGCTTAGAATGCCCTGAGGGCCAAAACCAAAGTCAATAATACTGGTGAGAAAACAGATATAATATTTTACCTGTAGTAATTTCTAAGTAATTGAAAGTAAGACTATATCTATTTGTGTTGGTGTCACTTGCAGTAGCTCTAAATTTGACTTTAGGTGTCAGCTTCAAGTGGTTATGAAGAAAAAAACCACATTCAGATGAGTTATGATAATCAGAAAACCTACCAAGCATATATTTCCCTGTTTACATTTCCAGTTAAGGCCAAATAATGACAGTTTGGAGGCACTGAAGGAGTGCACATAATTGGTATATATATCTCAGTGTCTGAGAAGTCTTTTGAAAAAATGCTAACAAAATAAATTATATTCTTCCACAGTATCATTTCAAATTCTGTCACCCACAGAGTGTCACAAACACTTTCTCCGTATGCTTCTTGGTCAACCCCCTGATTAAATTAGAAAAACACTAAAATACAGAATAATAAGGGTGGCTAACATCAGGCAGATTTTAGGTTCAGCTCTTGTATAGCAGGCAGGTGATATGGAGCCAGTATGCACAGTCATCTGTTTCTGAATCTTATTTTTCAAGCTCTGCTGCCTTTTCTCAATGCCTCAAAAGAATGGTAACAGCTGATAAAAGGCAGGGAGCTGTGCTCGTAGTTAAATGAAGCAAATATGATGGGTATAGTAATTCAATTTTAAAATAATTCAGAAACTGTAATTTGCATTAGTTTTTCTTGATTTTAGCACGCAGAAATTCATAGACAGTGATGCTGCTACAAATTTCTGCGTGCTAAAATAAAGTTGCAGGAGGTAAATAAAATTTAACTTACTTATCTATCTTACATTGTGATAGTTTAATCTTCTTTCTTTGCATTAATATGTCCTCTAATATAAGTCACTCTACTCATTTTCCTGACAATTATATTAAAAAAAAGAAGAGAACATCACAGTTATTTCATAGTGTCATCAATAACGTGCAAAACAGTTCTTTGCTGCTGGTGAGAACCACGTCTACAGACTTGTCTGATCATGGTCTACAGACAGCTGATCAAAATTTAGGTGAAGAGGAGCAATAAATCAGGGTAATTTTTGGCACAGAAGACGCAGACCTCAAAATCAAATGAGCATGATCAGCATCTGACTTAAAGCTCGTAGAAGACCCATGGATGGGGTAACACATCCTTCTCAGTGTAAGGGCAGGGTTATTTCACACAGACTTAGCTGTAAAACTGGAGGACTCCTCAATGTCTGCTGTTTAAAATCTCTGTACAGGAAGGCAAATGTCTTTTATTCCGTGGTGGCAAAGAGCGAAAGGGCAAATAACCATGGGGAGGTACCAGTAATGGTCCTGTAGTCATGGAAGAAATTTATACAGTTAGTTTAGCTCGGCACACAATTTTTAAACTGTTAGAATTAGGTGAGAGGAATCTCTTCCTGTATATTTGTTGATGTTGAAGGGTATTATGCTTAAATACATGCTTCTGAAAAAGAAAGGAAGCCAACCTGCCTTTGTGTCCTGTTTCCTGTATGAACCATGTCCTGAACTAGATAACATACAATGTATTACTTACAAGCAATGGCTTTTATTAAAGGATATTTTCATTACGAGCATCAGTTCAACTATCAGCAGGGACTCCCAGTGACTCCTATTATTTTGTTTTCTCCAGTTTGTATGAAACTGGAGATAAAAAATTTAAAAAGAGATAAAAATATTAAAAAAGAACACAAGCTGTAACTGCTTTTTATAGCCCTTCAGTGTCTTAAATGTCTAACATTTCTGCTTAACAAGCTGATGAAATCCAAATGTAATGGCATATATACATACAAATTCATATGTCAAATTCCATACATACCACAGGCCCATGCATCTGACTTGCTGCCAAATTTGGTGTGATGAAAAATACATCCAGTTTGCATGTGCAGATGTACATACATACCTCATACTAGCAGCTGTCTGTTATCTGGTGAATGATGTTTAAAACCTGCTGTGGTCTGTAAAGTCTGTATCCCTGAGAAACTTTCTGCATATCATCATGAAGCTCATAGGGCTGCTTTCCCAAAGTGAACACCTCCCATATTAAGACATGAAATGAAAGTCAAGGAATACAAGATAAGTCCTTTTTCACGAAACAAGATACACGTACAACATTAAACTGATCAGACTCTGAGAATATTGTCCAAAAAAAATGACTGACAAGTGTGATTCTCTACCTGAATGTAAAACAACTCCTGCTGCAAAAGTAGATGAATTTAGGTGATAAAATTAGTTATAAAATATATTTAATGGGAACAATGCTGGGCTGAATTTTCTGCAGAATACATGCAGACATCCTCTTATGTATGTGTGTGTACACTGAGGGAAGGAAAAACAAAATGACAACTACAGGTATCTATGCCTTTCTAAAATAATAAGAAAATATTTACTGATTTTTCTGAGTAGGACATACACATCTTTGGTATCAGAAAGATTTCCAAATATTTTACAGTGTCAGTTACACATACCTTTAAAAGCTAGATTACACAGAAGCAATAGAAACACTGAATAATATCATAATCACTAATTCATAATTATAGCCTTACAAGAAACAATTTTGGTTGTAACTGAATATATGTGATAAACATGCCTACCCTAAAGAAAAAGAAATTGTGAAATATTTATTTCACAGTGATATATAATATTGGCTGTATTTTTTTTTTTTTAGGAAATTTATAGGATGTTTGATTTCCCTCCAGCTTGAAGACTGGAGCATTGTAGTGTCACAGTGACACTAAAATGGCATCCAAATCCCAGCTTTCCTTGATGAGAACATAGGATTCTTTGTTCTCTGACATCTGCTTTTGGGATATGAATATATCAGATCTGTTCTTTAGCCCTTTAAAGGCTCATTAGTTAAAAACAAGAATGGACTGATTCCACTCTCCCCTTGCTTCTACTGCATCAATGGATAGTGTTAAAATGAGAAAAAGATCTTCTAAGGAAAAATAAAATTTCTCATTGAAGTTAATGCCAATATTGAAGTTAATGACAGCAAAGCCTGGGGCCAGGATTTAATCAATAGGAGCAAAAAGAAAATGAATCACCACAAAATCCAACTTCTGATTTAATTGTATATATTATAAACAACTTGTAAAGGGCATGAATGAGCTGTTTTTCTGCCAGAGTTGCTAACACTGGGACACTAGCTGAGGCTAAAGATAAGAAGCCACCCAACATTCAGAAACACTTTTATCTGCTTTATTCACTGTGGTTCAATGCCAGTCTTTCATCAATTTGACAGCTGCCAAAATTTTCCTACTGGAGGAGCAGACCCAGATAAGCGAAATTCAAGCCTGTTCACAAAAGGTTTTCTTTCCTTTGACACCTTTTGCAGACTTTTAGAAACACTGAACAGACTCCAGGGATCTGGAAATCACAGGTTGAAACCACTGAAGTAGAAGTTCAGATGTTTGAAATTCCTGGTGGAAAGTGATCTGCAAACAGATATACTTTTTGCTGAGATACAGAGTCCCAGCTCGCAGAGACTCCTACAGCTGGGAAACACTGATTTATGGCCTAGGCAGACTAAAGATTCGACTTGATCTCCACTGCCAAAGTTTACTTGACCATATTAAACACATATGTGGAGTGGGCAGAGTTTCTGTTTGCCTAAAAGAAGAATCCTGGGGCTAAAAAAATCCAAATAGGATAGGCCTTGTTTGCATAAAAATATTAAAAAAGAACACAAGCTGTAACTGCTTTGTATAGCACTTCAGTGTGTTAAATGTCTAACATTTCTGCTTAACAAGCTGATGAAATCCAAATGTAATGGCATATATACATACAAATTCACGTGTCAAATTCCATACATACCACAGGCCCATGCATCTGACTTGCTGCTAAATTTGGTGTGATGAAAAACTTCTGGTGCTGACCACTTCACTGGAAACTTGGTTCCTAGACAACTTATACACAGGTTATCCAGAACATACCTAAAAGGCAAGGACTAAACTTGGTTGTGAGAGAGTGACAGTGAAATACTATTTACTGCTTCTTCCTTGAACATCATAAGGTTCCTAAGGAAAGCCTAGGCAGAATCTCAGATCTCCAAAGGATACCTGATAGAGGCATTACCTATAATCTAGAACAGATCATTGCTATCGACTTACTAAGGAAATAATGCAGAATCACAGAAACACCTGTTGTCAGGCCAATCTAGCCCAGCCTTCTGCTAAGTAGGGTTACTCCCAACATCGGAGCAGGTCAGCCATGGCTCTGTGTTGCTAAGTCTTAAAAGCCTCTAAAGATTGCCATCTTCCTGACCAGCATGTTTCACTGTTCCACCATCCTCCTGGAGAAACAACTTCTCTTACTATCCAGCTTGAACTTCCTGAGTTGCAGCCTGTGGCCAATGTCTGCTGTTACATGACCTGGCACAGATAAGACTTCCTTGGCTCCATCAGCTTTCCAACTGTAAGTGGCTATAGGCAGCTTTTAGATCCCCTCTTATCCCTCTCTTCTCCAGGCTAAGCAGCTCTCTCCCTCAGCCTCTTCTCAGAGGCTCCTTCAGCTGCTCATCCTCTCCAACCTCCCTTCGTTGAGGCCACTGATTAAGACATTTGGTCCCCAAATCAGGTGCAAATCTTGTACTCAAGGTAAACTTTGAGATTCCTTTACAAGCATGACTACTGAAATCTCTCAGCTGTGATTTGCCGTTAAGCCTTAATTTTTTGAGACAGCTGAGTGACTCTATTCTCTATTCTTTATTCTTATTGCATAATGACTTATGGTCATTAATGGAAAGAAAACACAAAGTGCTGTATCACACCCCATGTCTTAACTTCCCTGACAGCCAGCTGCAGCTGATCAATGCCAGCAAACTGCATACACACCAACATCAGAGCTTCACCAGGCTCCCAAATTCTTTCACCTACCTTGGCATCCCAAGGTCAAATACTTTCACAGTAAGTTTGCTGTCAATCAAACAGTTCCTAGCAGCCTTTAGTGGAGAAATGAAAAGAGATGAGTGGAAAGAACACAGACAGCCAAATAACATCAGGTGTTCGCTAATAATTACTGTCCTCTAGCATTTCAATGAATAATGACATCTTTGATTGGTGCAATAAAGTTTGAAACTGTTAGGGAATAGTAAGTTGCTCTCTTGTTTCACTTTTCAACTATTGATTGAAAAACATTCTGTAGCATTATCACAGCTTTAAAAATAAGGAAATTGTAGGATGAGAAACAAAGGTGAGAAACCCACATTCATCTAGAAAAACAGCAACAGAGCAAGAAACTAAACACTGTCTTTTAAAAGGCTTCCTACTCCGGGCCCTTTTCAGTAGTCTCAGAATTTACCAAGGCATCAAAAAGTGAAAAGCATTGATTGGATTATTTGCAATGCACTACAGAGTGAAAGGCAATTTAAGCAGCTTGATTTATGAAAAGTTCAATAGAAGCCTATTTCTGCAAATGATCACTTGAGAACGTTTATCTAGGGCTGTATTCTCTGTGCATGCTCATTAACTTCTGTGATACTGTTTGCATCTACAGTTTTCAATCTGAAATCAAGCTCAAGTTTTATTGCTGCATTCCCATGGTACACAGCCATTTTCCAGGAAACTGACTTTATATTTACAGCTGGAATTCTGCTGCTTAAGTTCTCTGATACTCCTGATTTCTGAATCAGTTTGTGGTAACTGGTGAAGTATGGATGTAACAACTTTGTTTGCACATAAAGGCAATTCTTTGAAAGCATCAACAATGTAACAAAAATGCTACCTGAGTGGACTGCACCCCAACTGAAAAATGAAGCAAGTCTGTAACATAAATAGTCAAAAACCTTCAGGATGTTTTTGTCTACAGTTAGGAGGCAAAATATTGCTACTGACTCTGAAGCATAATGCACCAGAAATTTGGTTGCGTTCACTGCTATTAAGCCAATAAAATAACAGTTTATTTCCTCAGTGAAGGACAGCATTTTCGAAAGCTAAGTTTACTTAAACTTTAGGTACAAGTCTTTGAAAGGACTGATCCCCTCATCAAAACAACTTGAAATACTTGCTTTCAAACTTGCAGATAAATGTGGGGTTTTCCCACTATTAAGGCCACACTTTTGTGCTGCTAAATCCTATTTTAGGTTTTGGCTATAGCACTGTAATTTTGTCAATACTGAGTCTTCTTTTGATTGTCATCAATACCAAGTTTCAAAGTAATAAGCAGAAGGACACTTAATCCTTCCTGAAATGGAGTATTTGAAGTCTGAGATGGGACTCAGTTTCAGATGGGATCCAGTTTCAATGATTTCTTTCAGTACATTGCATTGATATTTGAAGAACAAAACTTAGAGAAATGTACAATAATTTCTATTTATTATTTTATTTTTTTATTTTCTTTTCTTTATTTTGGGAAACTTAATCATCCCAAACACTTTGTGCTGTACAGTGTATGCTCAAAATTATATTCCTTCTATTTATTGACTGAATACTCGTCTAATGGCTGTTTGGTCAGCTACCTAAGGAGTCATGGGAAGGGACCCTTCCTACCCTTTACCTTTCCGGAAGTATGTTGGATGTCTGTGCTGTGAAGTGGCACATTAATTCCTGAGCCTAGAGCCTACAAAGGCAGGCAGCACAGTGTGCATTGCTGTAGACCCGTCAGCTCCACTCTGAAGCAGAGTACAGCAGAATGTAGAATATCCTGGAGTGGAAGGGACCCACAGGGATCATGGTGGGCAGTGCTGGTTACATGTGACCTTAGTGCTGCTCCTCCAGAGCTGCCCCGTGCTGAGCCAGCTGGGTGTCCCTGTTCAGCAGACCCCAATGCTTTCTGGGGGCAGTGCAGCGAGGGCAGTGCGGTTGTGGCTCATCCCGAGGGGTAGAACTGACCAGTGTCAGGTCATGCCCCTGCCTTTCCAGCACCACTTCTCCTGTGGGATACCTTACAAAATCTCCCTGCCTGAACTGACGGCTCTCCGGAAATAGCACCAAAAACATCCTAACATACTTCCAGAAAGCTAAGTTGTGCTGGTGGTAGTGTGTAAGTTTGGGAATTGATTCATAGCAGTAATTTTCAGTGAGGTAGTACTTGTTCTCAGGGGTTTGTACACATGTAATGCTTAACTGTTCCTTTTTTACTAGTTAAAAACATCACATAATGCAGTACATGTCAAAACCTTGCAAAGTGCCTTCCAGCCCTTGTGTTAATAGCTTAGTTAGTTGTTGCATGAGCTGCAATGCTCCAGCTGGCCAAATAACAAAATATATAGCAGATGTTGCCAGGAAACTGTTACATTTGCCTCAGCCTGCTTTTACCTCCTCAGCACCTGGGATGTGCAGTACAGGCTCCCAGCCCATTGGAGGTTCCTGCAGCATATTTTAGCGAGGTCTAATGGTTAGTACTTGCCTCCCAACAGTTACATCTGGAGCAAAAGACTTCCACATTCTGCCCTTGCATTGGTTCTACATCCAGTTTTTAACACCTTCCCTTCCTCCCCTTCCTTTTCCCCTTCTCCCTTCCCCTTCTCATTCCCATTTCAGCTCCCATTCCCATTCTCATTCCCATTCCCTTCCTTCTCTCTCACTCTTGAGACTCCTCTATTCCCCCAGATGATGTGCCTGCTACATGCCATTGTTTAGATGAGGAAGTCCTGGACCTCTGTTTCCCCATTCAGGGAGCCACTGTCACATTCAAATTCAAAGAATGAATATGACCTGAATGTGCCTCAGGTTCATTTTTAACACAATATAGAGATTTTGTTGTTGACTTGTCACACCAAGCAGCATGTCCATGGCACCCTTACAGAAATGCTACACATTCACTGGATACTCAGTAAGGAACTTTGGTGATTATAGACACAGTGCACATTCCTGTCTGGGTAGACTGAACCAGAAAAGCACCTTCTTTTCCCTAATTAAAAAAAAAAAAAAAGAATAACTTACAAGAAACAAAGAAGCAAGGAGGTTGGGATTAATTTCAGTGAGCTTTAGGCTTTTACAGTGTAATGTCCAGAAAGAAGGAGACATTACTCATCTGAACTCCTTTAAGGACTTCATTAGGACAAGATGAATTATGCCTGAGAAATATTTCTTTCTACTAAAGAGAAGGTCTAGGTAAGTGGCTGTGTTATCCCACTATAAATATTTAAAATTAGATGAGCTCTACCCCAGCCCAGACATGAAGCAAGTTGTCTGCAATTTTGTTTTGTTGCACAGATACAGATTTATAAGTGGGGAGATGAAGAGTTACTAACCACATGTCCCCTCTAGAGGCTGTATAGTTTATAAGACCCAATCACTGCCATATATAAGAGCTCTATCCACCACACTTAAGAATCCACCTTTATATTAAGAATTAGATTGATGTATTTTCTGTTGTCTAAGTATTTCTGAAATACTGAATAAGTAAAAAGATTCTCTCTATATTTGCACTATTTTTAGTCTTTATGTGGTACTCCAATCCTACCTTTTGCTGTCCAACTTTACTTCTGTTAATGGTTTGCCAGACTGGGCAGGAAATTCTGGTTTTCAGAGTTCATTTAACAGCTACACTGCTATATTGCAGAGAGGAAAGAAGAAACCTAGAAGTTCATTGCTGTGAAGTTTGAAGGAAATTTCCTGTTCCCTAAAGTTAAATGGAGCCAGTGGTATCCAGCATCTTTGGGGACTGGGATATAACTGCCTTCCCCAATCTTTTGGCCACACTTGAATTTCATTCTGAACCTCTTATGAAGGTCTAAGGAAAAGGACAGTGAGCCAAGGCTCCCAAAGGATTGTGTTCCATCAGAGAAGTTGGTGGCTGAGTACCATCAAGACTGAGTGAGAGCAAGTAGCAAGACACAAGAAGAAAACATGTTTACGCAGCACACCCAAGAGGAAAGCACGGATGAGGTTGTGTCTCTTCCAGAAACAGACATGGACAAGTGTTTCTGCAGTCATGTCCTTGAGCACCTGACTAGTCCTGTGGTGCTGTCCATCCTTGCTCCCAGTCAGCTGCATCCAGTCCACACTCAGTGAGCACAGTGCTGAGTTTGCTCAGGGTAGTGTTCTCATCTGGGTGAGCTGCTTTTACTCCACGTTTGTATATCGTAAAACCATCTCAGAGGATTGCCCTATACTGACCTGCAGAAAAAGCCACACTGGAATAAAGAACACAGGACTGGAGGTGAAAACAAAAAAACAGAGCTTGAGGGGAAATGCACTCAGTGTGGCTTTGTTCTAAGCCTATTTTAGAGGTGCAAAATTTATTCATTTATGTAGAAGAGGCATTTTTTGAATATCACTATCGATACCAAGTCAGCACAAGAATTTCTAACACTTATAATACTACAGCTATTTGAAGAGCATCAGCATCCTCTAGCTACACAGTAGAGCAAAGACAACAGACACAGAAACCTCTCCGTGGTTGTTCATATAGAAGCAATAAGGAATATGTAGGACCTTCTGACAGAGCAGCTGCTCAGACTGGGCATGGAAGATGTTACCTGCATACCAACTACAAAGAGAAATATTTGGCTTATCATTCACAGGCTGGTTCCTGAATAAAGTCCAGCAGGCACACAAAAAATGCCAGACATTGTAAATATTTTCAAAACTGCTTTTAAAAGTCACAGGGTAGATCTGGGACTTGTCCTGCGTATGTGGTTATTTGCTATGAGATTACAGGGTAACCACAAGTTCCCATCTGCTTACCCTCACCAGCGCTCTCCTTGCCCTAAATGTCTGGGTCCATTCTGTGACATTGACTTTTTACAGTTACTCCTTAGAGGAGGATCCTGCTGCCCTCAAGTCCTGCCAGGAGCTCTATCAGAAGCAGTTTGCTCTATCTCCTGCAGACTATGACACACCTTGAACCTGGGAGGTACACAGTTCTCCTCTAACTTTATTGCTATTATGTAACCTTCTGGTTATATAATATTTAAGTAAACCAAATAAACTGAGAGTTTCCAAATGGGAGAAACAATCCAAACATGCTCTGTCAGATCAGATCAGGGAGCCAATGAAGTCTTTTTAATAGCAGTTCCCTTTCATGTAGCATCATTTTGATATACAAGACTAATTTGTCTAAATGACTTTTTCTTTCCCTGAAAACAAATACCTTCATGCCTTCAGAGGTCTGTGGGCAGTTGCTGATGACAATATCTATAATTATTACCATTATTAGCACAGCCATACACAGGGTACCATTGCTGTAGGTATAATGAAAATGTAAAGTGGAAATGCTCTGCCCAAAGAATCTTCTGGTTCTCCTGAAGATAGGTTCTATAAACTCACTCATGCTTTGCAATACTCTGCTCCTCTGCCAATGTCAGTTCGCTGGCACAGGAGTTTTCCCTGCAATGAAAAACAATATGCTAAAATTGTGGAAAACTTGTGGCCTTTCAATACTTAAAAGAGCTTATCAGAAAGATGGAGACAGACTTTGTACTAAGGCCTGTAATAATGAGGCAAGGAGTAGTGGTTTTAAACAGAGTGAGGGTAAATTTAGACTGGACACAAGGAAGATATTTTTCATGAGGAGGGGGCTGAGATGCTGGAACTGTTTGCCCAGAGAAGTTGTGAATGCCCCATCCCTGGAAGTGTTTGAAGTCCTGTTAGATGGGGCTTTGAGCAACCCGATCTAGTGAAAAATATCCCTCTCCATGGCAGTGACTAGATGATCTTTTAAGGTCCCTTCCAACACAAACCATTAAAAGATTCAATGACTGTATGAAAAATTCCTTTCTTGGGTTAAAAGTAATGCTACATATATATTTTTTGAGTAGTTATGCCTTGGTCTAAGATGAACATTTAAAAAAATTGACACATATAATTGTCTGGATTTTTTTAACACTTGGTGCGCCCTTAAACAGCCTTAATCCTCCCCTATGCAGTGTGTTAGAAAGCCAAATATTCTCAGTGCATGCTGTAACAGGCAATGACACTACATATGCCTTTAGTGACCTTATGAGGAGATTGCATCTACCTTTTCGAAGATTACATGGAAGCTTTCCAAAATTGCACAACCCTAGACTTTCCAAACAAAAGTTCTTAACATGACAGATAACAGGAGTTCATGTGACAGAGCAAGAGGCCTCTAAAATAACCTCTTGTACAAAAATAATAAAGATTGTTCTTTATGGTTCCTTTCACAGGATACTAGAAGAGTCTAGATTTTTCACAGAAATCTCTGAATTTTGTCCAGTATGGTTTATTATGAGACAATCTATTCTGTTTCATTCAAATATTTTGGCATACATTTAATGCTTAAAACGTCATGTCATCTTACTAAAAAGGGAAAGATGGATCTGATGTATCACTTCGACAGATCTGGACTCCCTTTCTCCTGCACTGGACTACTCACATACATACATACAAAAGCACAGGAGTGCTAGCAAGGCATATTTAATGTTGAAATAAGAGTACAAAGTTTGAAATCCCATTGTTGAAGTCAGCGACAAAACCCTATTGATTTAAATGAAACCAGGATGATTTTTGTATTAATGTATGAGTCAAGAAGATAAATTTTATCTGATTCTAAGCACTTCAGGACACTTTATGCTTGATACTCAGAAGATTATTTAAAAAGAAATATATTCCAGAAATGTTGCCTAATCTTTACTAGTCTGGTGTGGAAAACATTTCAGCAGTAGATGGCTGCATATTGATTAACCTTGGCTTATCATCATTCCAAGGCAGCTTTCTCAAATAAGTACTTGGTACAAATCCTTCATTCCCACAAGATAAACAGTTCTCAGTTTAAATATCGTACCTGACTGCAAATTAAATTGGTCACTTAAAACAGGAAAAGGAATCAATCAAAGACCCACTTTTTAAGATGTCACTAACAGAAATGCTCATGGTTAAAACATTTCTGCTTTTACTTACCGCGCATAAAAATACAGAAGCAATTTGTTGTAGAAAATTGCATTTCAGTGAGGAACACTTTTTGGTAGTCATTGAAATGGTTTCTTCCTCCATGGTTGGTCTCATCGAGTGGGAGGTTGGAGCAGCTCTTCAAGGATGTCCTCGTGTGCCATCTCAGGTGCTGTGATGGACACCAGTGTCGGATGGCTGCCTGAAAACTACCCAAGGTTGATCACAAAAAGTCAGTAGATAGGCTCAGTTCTCTTCCCTGTACAATGCCAGATGAAATTGAGAAGCTAAGTGAATATGGACAGCTGAGCTACCACTCAGAGCAGCTGGCATGATGGATCTATGTCATAGGGACCAACAAGCACTCTTAGATTTAAGGTGGTGGACTGGATGTCGTGCCCATCAGAAAAATAAATGGGGGGAATAAATTGTGTATTTGAATATGGGTGGACACAGATCTCAGTAGCACAAGAAAACTGATCGTTGATAAAAACAGGTGAAACAGGTAACTCCTGATGTTTGTTCTTACTACATTCGAGAAATCAAGATCTTCTTTTTTTTTTTTTCCAAGCAGAATTTAAAGGTTTTGTTATGGTGTATATCTGACTTTTCCTTATGTGATCAAGACTGCAAAAGTCTCAGTTTCTCAACCCAAAGGAAAAAAAGGTAAATGTGCTGCCTTTTTCTGAATGTCTCTCTGCTCCTTCATCCATCCCAGAGCCCTCTATTCAGGCTCCATAAGCAAAGCTGCCTGTATAATATATTTTTACATAACCATAAATGTAGGTGTTTAGGAGCATATCTCAACTTACCAATGTATCATTTTCTTTGAGCTGGCAGGGTCATGTGCTGCCTTCTTCATCCACAACTATATCCAATCTTGTGAGTTATGAAGTGCAGACACTTTACCTCAAGTTAAAGTGGCTTTATTTGTTGGTGTTCTTGTAATTGTGAACTTAATCAGGAAATTATGAGTAGATCAAATAATTTCAGTCTGTTCCAAAGCAATTTGGGCATTCCCTAGCTCAAAAATTCTTCCCTTCCACATTTCTATCAAGTACATAAAATTAAACTCAGCTAGTATCCGTCCTGAGACACACCAGGAACCTTATCTCTTCCAGGCAACTCCTGTTTGTTGTACTGCCTTGGTCTCCAGTGAACTTCTGAAGCTGTTTCTCATCTAATAACTTGGAAAACGTGCTCTTTTCTGCCCCTGATGGATATTAATGAAAAATATCTTATTTTAATTTGCTGAAGGGAATTTCTCCATTTGTGAACCTCAAAAAGAAAAATTAAACCATGTGCAGGATAGGGATGCCCTGTCTTTGGGGAAAATGATTGCTAAAGCTGAGTAGAGATTGAAGTGACACAGGATTCATGCCTCAGCAGTTCTCACTGGTCTCCCATGCTCTCTCTGCTACTGCAGCTGTAATGGTGCTGATCTAAACCTGGTTTGCACACACACAAGAGGCAACATTTGTTAGGAGAGATTTTATTTTTTTATTAATGTAAATTAAATAATTGGAAAAAATGTGTAGGTTCTGTGTACACAAGTCCTTCTTCAGGCACATAAAAAATAAGGTCACTGGATACTATCTTAGCTATTGCACTAGGCAGTGACTGCTGTAAATTTTATTCAACCTGCCAGCCAAGGATGGTAATGAAAATGGAGTTGTACAGAAGACAACGAGTCTTCTAGAGCAATGTTTAAATCTACTGATGTAATTCTAACATAGATCCTGCAAGGTGCCAAGACTGTCTGCAGTCTTGTTTTTGAAGATGAGATATGTGGAAGGCTTTGGTCATGGAACAAAAGCATCCTTCAGGGCATACTTACCCTTCCAAATCCCTTACTTTCCACCAGTCAGAGTGATTTTCTTGTGATACACAGTATTTATTGCTTCTGACAAGCTGGATAGCTGAATTTCCTCTGCCTTCATGGCTGCATTGAGCCACAGCAATATTCAGGGCTGACTTGTCTGGTGGCAGCCCCTGAGGCAGGACAGGCTTCTGCGCTTCCGATTTTGGAGACAGAGGAAATAAATGATAAGGCAATGCAGCACAGGCTGCAATAAGAATTAACACATGATATGTACATGATCATTTATATCTTCAACATATGTAATGATTAATCAAATTAATCAAAGCTCAGAAGATAGACACAGGCATGCAGCTTTTTTCTTTATCCATTTAGAATGAATGAGGAAAACAGCCCACCCTCTGCTCTCCACGTGTGAGAGACAGGCGAGGACAGAACCAAGTTCCAGGATAATGACACCAGAAGCAATTAACTCTGAGTGGAGACTGACACTGCTGTCATAGGAAGCTCTCACTACCAGAATTATGGGATCCCTGACTTGTATCACAATCCTGCCACCTCTCTGAACTGTTGCAGTTCCTGCGCTCCAGACACCACTTGACCAATTGTGCTTTACTGTAACTAACTGTGATGGGGTACTGTTGTATCAAAAGATCCCATCATAGTATTTTAAAAATAACTTTGGGGGTTTTTTTAATGGCTTTTGATCAATAGTAATGTTATCATCAAGCACAACAAGCATTAATCAACTGTTTATTACTAATCACCAACAGCAAAAAGCTATGCTAATTCTAAATCACTCCCTTTCCTTTACAGGCATTTTTGATGTTTCTCTGCCAAGCTGGACATAAGGAACCTCACTCCTTGGTGCCTAACTTTCCCTGGGCAGCGCTGAATGTAATTGGTATGTAACTATGGGATTCATCTCACAAGGTTTTGACCCATGTCTTCACATGAAATATGTCACCCTACAGAAGTGTCTACCTCTCATCAGGGATTGTTGAGGATATCTGCACAAATGACTTGGATGAGAAGCCTGGCATTAAAGTTAGGTGACATAAATCAAACCGTGGACAAAAGCCTATCTAAAATCAAGGCACTGAAATGCACTTCGAAATCAGGGAAATGTCAGACACCACAATTCTTTGATTAAGAGCAGAGAAGACTACACTCGAAACACTGACAGCTAAAGATGAGAGAAAATAAGAATGACTTAGGAGAAAAGGATGGAAATGCCACCTATTTATTTATTTATCACTAAAAAAAACACTGTAATGCATTGTCAGGAAACAATGCCAAGTGTCCTTCAGCAGGCTGTCATTCCTTTAAATCAAGTCCAAGTGACCATGGCATTCTATGTATGTTTGTTTTCTATTTATTGACATTTCTTAATTTAAACAAGAAATGGAACCTGATTGAATCCACTGAGCCAGAAGACACACAAAATCTCTTCTGCAAAAAAAAAAATTTCAATCTCATCTCACCAAGCTCCAATGAGATACTAATTTTCTACAGAGGTATCAGTCACAGAAGAGTCCTCTTCACTTGACTAGAAGCAAATCTGTTACTCATCAAGTAATGCTACTTTGTGGTTCCTGTTGGTCATATCTGACTTTGGTGGAAAGGACCTTATAGCTTGAGGGCCCAGGTTAGGCAGGACTCAAATCTTAGACAGCCTTTGTGGCTTTGTGGAATAATGACAGAACTAGAGTTGCCTGCAGTTGTCAAAGAGATAGGAAAAAATATAGTACAGAGATTAAACTGTTGTCTCTTTAGAGCACCTACTGATGTTAGTGGAAATTTGTATTCAGTAATCATATTTATGAGCTGATGTGCACCTCTGACATTAGGCCTTTGTAATTTTTGAAGAGTTTTGAAGATTAAATTGCTTCTTCATTTCCTGTGGGGTTTTTTTGGACATGATCAGTGTCATACTCTGATGGAACTTTCATCTTTTTGTGTGAGCAGAAGAAACTAGAAAGCATTGGGGAAAGTAAATGGTGTATAGAATTATTATAATGGAAATTATTTTCCTTTGTCCAACCTGCCAGGGAAAAGAACCAGCCCAAGATGAACACATCTGTTTTTCACTGCTGGATGTATATTTGATTATTGCAATATTCTGGACAGACTTCATCTGTAATCTGGTAGAGATTAATGTCCTGATTTGAGTCCATATATACAGCTTTCCATGTCCAACACTGGCTGAAAGCCCCAGAGCATTTCCTGAGTAACTGAGTGGATCTTATTATTTCCTTTATGCTTGCAGTGGTATTATTGTGGTTTTCATAATGATGACTGTGCCACTACCATCTAGAGAGAGCCACAGGTGACAGTCTGAGATTCAGCTCTGATGTGCATATGAGGAATAGTTATTATCTGCAGAACTGCATAGCTATTACACATCTGGGAGCATGTGCTGGATCACTTCAGGTTCCATAAGGCTTGTCCAACCCATAACAATGAGAGGATACGTGTGTTCACTCAGGGAACTCATCTCATCTGCAGTCTTGGTCTGACCTACACGAACCATTGTCCATTGCAAAGACAGCGGATGCCAGGCACCAGCAGAGGTGAAAGTGTTTCTCAGGCAGGAAGCTCCTGCTTCCTGTGGTTATCAAAGCACAGAGGAAGTGCCCTCTGGCTCCCATGAAGGGACCTTTTGTTCCCAATATTCTTTGTAATGGCATCACTCCGCAGGCACCAGCTCCTCTGTGGGAGACGAGAGGTATAATGCTGAACTGATGAAAGGAGCAGAGGCATCAAAGGTGCAGGATGTGAGCATGCAAAAGTAATGCCTCGTACAAAAGTGACACCTCGGGTCAGCTGGGAAGAAAGCAAGGGAGAAAGGCTTGCAGAGGCTGGAGAGGTGAGAGGGACGCAGAAAGAAGGCCAGAGGGATGGTGACACCTTTGATGATCCAACTGAAGAGATGAAAGGACAAAGTAAAAATGTGCTGAGAGCTTATGGAAGTAGCTCTGTGACTAAATATAGACTGTTCCTCACTATGAAAAGTCAGTATTAACATTCTGAACCTGATTATATCATATGGCTTGGGAAAAGGTAGTCAATTTGTTCTATCCAGATGTGGTAATTATTATAACTTCATTTACTGAACCTGTTTTAGAAGTACGCATCAGAAAACAGTCATGTCCTTGCTTTTTAAATTTCACTTTCAAAAATATCTTCTCTTAACTCAAGCAGACAGTAGAAATGAATCATAAAGACTTAGCAGAACCCAGAATGCTCAGCAGCAGATTTGCATGACTGATGACCTCTCCAGATAGACAAAGCATCTCCTGATGGAACCCAGGCATAACAGACCACGATATTCAAAACAAGTTATGCTGCTACATGTTCACAGTGCTTTTAAGTCTCACTATCAGAAAAAAATGTCAAAAGCTTCTTTGTTCATAGCTTCTCTCTAAGGCTTTATTATTTTTTCTTCTCAAAGCTCCATTTTACAGCTCTTGTGATTTTTTATCTTCTGTGTCTTGATAATCTATGTGTTTCTTAAAGCCCTGGCTTTTCATATCAACTGCACAAATAAAAATTCCAGCTTTTCTTTCTTTAAGCTACTTTCTGATTAATAGAGTGAAACTAGGAAATAGACCCAGATCTAAATATACAGAAAAGAAAACAGATTTTAAAAAGTGCAGAAAATACAGATTTTAAAATCCCGTGATTTGAAACACAAGCTGGTTAAATTTGTTGGGGGCTGTGTAATGATGTATGAATACACAGTCAGACCCTACTGTTAGACCTTTTATTTAAGAGATAAAACCACCACAATTTAAGCCACTTTGGTCTCTTCTCCTGTCTTTGCTACCTTCTTCCCACCCATGTATGTCAATAATTAAGTTGGGTAGTAAAACTAAGGTCAAAGATATCACTATTGTTGTAGCATTTATTGAGGAGGAGATAGATGAGGAAATAAACAGAGAAGAAAATCTTCAAATTTACTTTTATTCTTAACTCTGTCAGCTCTTGACCTTCTTGATCAAACAACTGCTGTGCTGGAGGACTCAGGTTGAATTGAACGCAAGCAGTACTTTTTGGCATCCTGGTGTCCTGTTTGTCTCTGGGTCTGTGAAATCCTGCCTTTCTCAGATGGACAGCACGGCCCAGTGAGTGCTGCTGGGACACCACACTCTTGAGTTTCTGTCTGATAAAAAGTCTAGATAAAGGCAAGAGCACAGAAAGAGCTCAGTTGCACCTCCCAATTCATTAATTTAGAGGCTGCCTCTGTAAAGTTGGGCTAAACAGACATTCCTAAGCAGGTACCTGTACTCCCGACACAAGCCCAGGAGAGCACAGCTTGGGAGTTGCTGGAGACAAATGCAGCTCATCACCATCTCTCACCCTGCAGAGCAGGGACAGCTGTTCACAAGCCAGGCACAGTGTTTGCCCTGCACTCTTTTCACTGAAGAGGGTGGTGGACAGGAGATTTTGGGATCTCCAGGTGTAGAGGATTTTCTCACAGAAAACGGACATGTGAGCAACCCTGCATTTGAGTTTGCAAAGGCATAAAGAGCTCACAGACAGCGCGACCTTCAAGATAAGAAAGTGAATGAAGAAGTTGAAAAGAATGTAACAACTCACGGATGCACAGCACAGAACTTGCTGACTACAAGCTGCTTTATACAAAGCTGACACTGGACAATTATTATTTAGCTTTTACTGTAAGCTGCCTCGTGAATAGCAAACGTGAACCAATCACCTCTAATTTTTATGCGTGTGATATTAGCTACTAACCAATTGTATTAGAATATGAGGCTCGTGATGAAACAAAGAACCTATATAATCACTGTACTTATAATAAACTGNCCTGTGCTCCACACATCTCTGTTAGCAACACCAGGAACTTATTTAGGAACACATTTAGAGCAGATACAGCACATTATCATGCATGCATTATTATCTGACATAACTGAAGTGTTCAATATGCAAAAATTCTCTTTTTAGTTCTTCTCCTGGCTAAGCCATCCATGACTGGTAACAGGGTATTTTCTTGCCCTTGCAGCTGACTGGGGGTTTCATGGCCTTATTTGCTGTTGTAAAAAGTGATTTTGAAGCTACATGAAGCTCTTCAAACTACTGTTACAAATCAATTGACGACTCTGCACATTATTAGGTGTTCCATAATGATGAAACCTGTGGTAATAGTAGATAAGCCGGTATCATTAATTTAAATGTTCAAAATTGATACGGGCAGTCTAACAATCGTAAATCAAGTTCCCAGCTGCTTACAACTACATTTTTGGATTAACTTTTATTTTTGGGTTCATACTTTTTCATTTTTGACTGTAAATGCTTAAGACAAATCAGTCTACAGTGTTCTACAATTTCAAATAATCAAACTTTAAAAGAGTGAAGCCCAAATACCCATAAACTGCTGTTCCCTCTACAAAATGTGGTCTCTCACTGTTAAGCATGTACACAGACATGAGAGAATTCCCTTCTGAAAATGTGACGCCCAGGGGGGTACTGATGTTGTACAAATG
>VWZT01003910.1:0-12055 GCA_013397055.1 Pachycephala philippinensis | reverse complement strand
TCCCTTTCACTTTCCTCCGAGGAGTATTTCTTTTTCCCGAGCCTGGTGGGGGAGGGGTGGATGTAACCTGCCTTCTATCAGAGGACATTTTCCTCCAAAGTTGTCTCAAACTGGGATGATGTGTTTCTGAAAAGTTTCTATTCGGGAATCAGTATTTTGCACTGAAACCACTTCCTCTGTAACGAAAGTCTTGGCCATCTTGTATGCTAAGGCTCAATGTATCCATTAGGATTGAAATAAAAAATGCAGTGCAAGGGTTGCTTTTTAATTTGGTGTTGTTAAATACATTTTCTATGCTATAGATTACAATCTGGCTGCTGAGTAAGCATATGCAGAGGCACAGTTCTGATCTCTCAGTTTATCTCCCTGCTAAATTTGAAATGGGAATGTGTATTAATAAACAGCTATATATGAAACAAATATATATGCTTACAGTTGTACTTTTTGGGGTTACAAAAATAGGTAGTTGTACGTAAATAATTCACTTACACATAAGTATGGAAAAACCCCTCTTTTGCAAATTGAAGATGGATAAATATCCTTCATTTATCTGCATTCCTATGTATTCCTGCATAGAGTAAGAAGACTTGTGTCTTTTCTGTGTGCCGTTTATGCAAACAAAATATTTTTCTTCCAGTATAAGTTTTTTCCAGTCCTATTTTCCCTTCAGACCGTTTTATTTTGTTTTGTTTTCTTTCTTTCTTTATCACTTTTAACATATGTCAATTAAATAGTTTATCTAGTTTATCTACCAAGAATCTCTCAAAAGCCTTTATAATACATTTCAGCTCCTGGTGCATTCTTGAAGTGATTAAGATTAAACTAAATGAAATTCTTACCTCTAACCATCAAAGGAAAAGAAGGAAACAGAAATACCTTGCAGAGGAAATTAGGTCATGGCATTAACACATAGTTTTCTGCATGCCTAGCATAACTGATATTAAACAGATGCTCACAGAAAGATTGAGGAAAATAAAAATATAAAGAATTGTAGTACTTCCAATTTTTTTTTGCAAGCAATTATGTTTACAGGTTAGCCGTCTTCAATTGGTGTTAATCTTAGATTGTTTAAGTACTTATCCTGTGCTGTTCATGTTTCTCACTCATTCTGCTAAGAATCCTCAAGAAATTTTTCCCAACCTCAGCATTTATCTGCTTTTATGGTAATAACACAGTTTTTAAAAAATCTCTTATCTCATTGCACAGCCCTTCTAGCTTGATGGCTCAGAATATTTATGGTATATGTTTTTCGATGCCTGCTGAGTGTTATGAAACAAGATTTATGAACTATGGCATTAAAAGCTCTCATGTCCAGGGTATAAAGCTGGAAAAGAGAAAAAGTGAAATGATGATGTTTCAAGACATATTATTATAAACATACTGTAATCAGATGCTATTTCTTATAATAGATCTTCTTAGTTCAGATGTAGCTGACTGTAGAAAAGAAATGGGAACTGGTTATGGCAAACATACTGCTAGTGTGTTGTCATGTATTTCCTCAGTTAACACTTTAAATCTTTTTAAATACATGATCTTCAGGGATTTTGTCAGTGAGTTTCTTCCTCCTGAGATGAGTATTTATCAGCCTATTAAATGATGTCAAGAAATAGCTAGACATTGAGTTAAAACTGAGTCTAAGAATTCAGATCAATGATAATCTAACAAAGCCAAATCTCCAATCCATTTGGATTTGAGATTTTGGCTGCAGGTTATTTCTGTGATATTATTAATGTTCTGTCAAGTTGTTGGCCATTACAGGTAACTATAAACAACAGTAACTCCAGATGTAGTAAAACCAATGATCCTTAATACTGCAGTAACACGAGCTATAGTAAGGGATCAAATCGTGCTGCTCGTGTGTCCCTGAGAAAGCCAGGTTTTCAACATGAACTGTGAAAATCAAATATATCTTCAATGGTAGTTGCTTGTTTTGATCAGGGTCTTCAAGATTCAGTGGTGGTTTCTAATCAGTCACTAACCTACTATTGTTTTCTTACAATGGAAACCAAAACACGTATAATTTTGGGTGTTTATCAAATGCATGTGTATTTCACTTAGAGCCATCTACGGTTAGTGCATTCCTTCATGAGAACTGAAGCATGAATCCCTACTTAATTTGATAGGTACTGGTACCTGAGTAAAGGGTGGAGCTGTAGATAGACACCATAACCTCAAAACAAGGGAGTCCTGTAAGCAGGAGAGGTCTGAGGTCCGTGTGCATGTTCTGATTATCCTGGTAGCAGTTTTTATCATTCTCTAGGTGTGCTTATCTGTCTTAGTAGGGTAAAGACACACTAATCAGCTAAACATAATAGGCTTAAAGAGAACCTACCTGAAGCATGAGATGAAATGGGGTACTTTGTCTGAAACAATGCTGTCAGAAAGGCCATACAAGTGGAAGGTTTCTGTTGAAAACTGCCAACAGAAACTTCGTGATAAATCATCTTTATCCTGATATAGCTGTAGATAATCTAAAATAATACCATATTATTAGATTATAATTTAAAAGAACGCATCTCGAATGAAGTGTGTTCCTGGTATTAAAGCCTGATGCATCCTTATTGGAACATAGTGCATTAGCAAACAAAAATAATTTTATGGAGTTATTGAAAATGAAATTGAGAATTACAAATCAGATTTTGCTCATAGATTTATTCTGAGGACAGTAAATCTTTGCTTGTTGGAAAGAAACAATGATATTCTTAAGACAAAGAAAATTATAGGAGAAGTAAAAAGTATAGATTTGAAGTGAAATGTTTTAGCCTATGCACTTATTTTAAAATTCTGCTGTTGAGTGAGAAGGGATAACTCTCAGTTATAATCTGCAAAATTTATTAACTGCAAAGTTAAACATTAATGGTCAAAGAACCTCAGAAAGTGCTTTCTCCTCATCAATTAGTGGCAGGAAATTTTTTTCTCCTGAAATAAGTAAAAAAGATATCAGAAAAAACCCTCCGAAACCCAAACCCAATCCCCAACCAAAAAAACAAACAAAACAACAGCAACAAGGAGCTCCCTCCTAAGCCCCCACAAAAATCAATCAGGTTACAATAAATACTTACAGTGCTTTTCTTCTTTTGAACATTAGTCAGTCAGCAGATTATACACACTGATGATTTTTCCTCCTAGATACTTCAAAGGTATGTTGGCCATTTTTCTGTTATCTCATAAAAATATAGACAGAGAAAGGCAATAATAATTCTATCTTGGAAGTTAAAAGAGTAAGAACATATCTGAAAATATCTCTAAAGCTATTCTAGGATATTTTTATCTGACACACTGTCTTCTTTTTATGTTTCCCCACTTCCATACATTATAACAGTCTCAGGGCTTTGTATGTAGATTATTATTTAATTGGTGCTTCCTAATGAAAATATGTTGGTATAAGAGACCAACAAAACAGTAATAATAAAAAGGAGATATTTGTTTGTCCTTGTTGTTTTACATCTGTATTTTAGCTGCTCCTTTATTTCTTTTAGCAGATATGCTCAGTACAAATTTGAACCTGAATGAACTCAGTCTATCTATGTCTTAACACTAAACATTTTACCTGCAAAGGCAGAGATAAGCATTCTATTAGAAATTTCTGTGTACCATGTTGTATCATTTTGAACAGTTAAAATGCTAAATACCAACTTGTTGTAGCAAAAGAAATTGAATTGTTGGAATACATGGGGATTAAGCACAGTAACACTAGACCTTGTGTTTCTAAAGATACGCATTTAGATATCAAAGGTAAAGGGAGTACAATCTGTGCTTGACGTACATCTTTTATCATGCGCTGTGGGTGCAGAGTCATCTTGTAAAAATTATTTAGCTCATATAATTTGGTTTCATTATACTTATCATGTTTTAGGAAACACAATAACTGTTTAATAGCTGTTTATCAATCTTGTATATTATCAGTTAAACTCCGTTTTGGAAAGGAATTCTGTGACATTCGTTGTGCCATGGCAATGGAGATAGTGTATAATAGCTGTGCAATAATGAGGAGTAAATCCTGTGATCACAGAATAACCATTAAATAAGTAGATCTTCAAGTTAGTAATTTATAATTAATAGATTTCACCTTTTTAAAATTAATTTTTTATTTTGCAAAAAGATGTGATTAGCGATCTAGCATGTCTTTTTCACTTTAACAAATTAAACCAAAAATTTTTCCTGAGTGTGTCGCTAAACATCTACCATGCCAAAACACAAAATTGTTTCTAGCCAAATGCAACATTTAGAGTGCTAGTAACAGTAAATTTTGATACAAGAATTCTCAAAAAATGGGTTCTGGAAGATGGATCTAGAAGGCAACTAAAAAATTCAAAAAGTTACTTATGAAAGACATAGGTAATCAATATCTCATGGTTGCAGCTTACAATTTGTTGGAATAAAATCTTATTGATTTAAAAGCTGAATTAGCACATTCTGCTCAGGATCTCATATGAACAATATCATAGTAATAATATTTTAGCTTTAAAACAAACAAATAAATTTTAAAAAAACCCGAAAGACAGTGAACAAACTAGTCTTCTTAATTTAATTAATGGAGATTAAACAGAAATTGAATAAAACAGATACTGCTATATCTCTTGAGACGTATTTAGGGAACAGGAAAATTGCTCAAAAGTTAGAAAACCTGGCGTTTTCAGGTTGTACATGTTACATGTGTGCCTTTTTGTATTTCATTTACACATAGTAATGTCTGTGTGCTAATGAGTTGGGTCTACCAGACCACTGAGATCTTACGCTAAAAATCTTCAAAACAATTTAAGTTATTATAATCACACAGCTATAAAGTGTTAGTTTTTCAAGGGATGCATCCTCTTTTGCACATTTCTAGACATTTTTAGCTACTGGATAATGTAAATAGATTTATATAACACTCTCAGCTAAAGTAAACTGCCATGTGCTAACTAGTGGAAAACCTAGGCTTTATTAAATGTGAAACTTTATGTTATCTAATTAATTTCTAAATGTTGAGGACTGTATGTATAAATATTGGATATAAAACGTGTATTATTGCATGTTTGAGATAAATTTTCATTAAAAAAAAAGTTGCAAATGTGAAGAAAGCATCATAGAATATATCTCCCTTATGAGTAATTTGAGAGAACTGAATGAGATCCTTGAGGACTTTTTATTATTTCCCGAAGAACTTCTCCTTCTCTTCATTCTGTGCACAATACCTTTTTTGACAATATGTCATCTTCAATACTAATCACAATTAAGTCTCCTCAAAATGCCATTCTTTCAGTTTGCAACATTCTTACTAAAGCAAATGGTTAATTTCCTACCCTAATATTTAATTCTTTACTTCTACTTTAAATGCAGTATGTAATAGAAAAGTACACTTACCTTTTAGGGCTGCCACTAACACAATCTCAAATAAATACTGTCATGAAATACTCAGAATGTAAAAAGCAGATGTGTCTATTTGACATTCTTTTAATGTCATCAGGACAGATTAAATTAATGATATTGCAAATCAATGTTAAAATGTAGCAATATCAGATAATCATAACTGACCTATTCACAGCTGAATTTGCATAAAGTCTGAGCTCAACAACCATGAGACCTTTTTTCAGAAGATCCAATGAGGGAGAAAACAAAAAGGTAAGATTTTAATTTTCTGTATGAAATAAAATAAAATATTTTCACTTTGTTATTAAATTACATATTGGAGGTGTATCTAGATAGGGTATTTCCAATTAGACATGAATCATAATCTTAAATTTTAATGATCTATTTCCTCTGCACTGAAGTAATGAATTCATTTTTCTTTAAGATATTTGATCCTTCATCTGTAAGACAGAACGCTGTTGAATGGGAAGAAATTGAAATGGAATTAATTATTTTTGAAAAGTTCCTAAAAAGACAAGAAGTCGAAACATTTCCAGCAAATAATAAAGAGTACTTGAGGAGTATTCACAAAGACGTTAATACAAAGCTGAGATTTCATAAAATGTTTGAGAAAGTAGTCAGTTGAAATTAGTTTTGTATCACCATTATGATCAGTCTGGTGTCAGATCATCCAAATATCTTCTGTACAGTTATAAGGTGCCTTACTTTTATTTATGAACTAATTTGTAACTGATGAGTTAAATAAACATCAAGGAATAAATTGCTCAGTAACATATTTTCTTGTCATCCAACATACCTTTTGCCATGTGGGACAAAAATAATCCGGTTTTCCAGCTGGTATTTTTTATTTGCATGGCCCACTGCCAACTGGTTGTCATTTCCTCAGTCACAGTGGAATGGGAAACAAGCTCTTGCTGCATATACATACCCATTTCTATTTGTACTTTGCCCCAGGAATAAACTAATTGCTGCTGTAAAACACTGTTTGTACCTTACCCAGAATTCCTCTAGGAACCCTGGGAGAGGGAGATGTGAAATCATGCCAGCTGGCCCTTTGGCTTTGACTAGACAATTAATAGGTGGCTGCCAATTAGCTGTTCACACTGGAACTTTTAAGAAAAAAAAGTCTACAGACATGTAAATTAGATTCAACTTCCACTGCTCATACTGATCAGTCTTTGCTTCATGAGTCTTAAACACTACAGTTGGAAAAGAATGAATATGTCTTGTCATCTGTCTCTCTGCCAACGCAGGTTTAGTTGCTATTATATGTTCACTGGGTGCTGTCTATCCTAGTTAGGTTTCAAATGATAACTTTCCTAATTTTTTTGGTTAGAAATCTAATCAAGAGTTGAGCAGATTCTTTTTCCTTAAAGTTTTTGTTTGTTCATTTGTTTATTTTTTTTTTCACAGTCAGCCTAAATGTTCCTTCTGTTCATTTATCCTCGTGCTTCAAAACTTTCCTCCTTCAAGGCTTTGCTTTTTTCCCTTGCTATCTGCTTGCCTTTGTAATCAAGTACAAGTTTCAGTATTCCATTAAGTGATGCAGTTCCACTTATCCTTCCCCCATTGCAAAAAATTACACTTTCTTTCACCAATACTTACACATATACCATCATTCACAAAAGAAATTTCAGAAATTTCTGAAAAGCTCTTTTACATATAGACACTGGAACTTCTATTATTTATAGTTACTAAGCTGGACTCAGGAGTTCCACATATGACTGTATTCTAAAATACCAGATTTATTTTGATCGTAATAGAAGCTCTAACTTGCAATAGATTAAAGAATAAATTTGATTTATAGTTTGTGAAATGGAAAATGGAGGTCACTCCCTCAGAGATATAAGGTATCACCAGAATCATGAGACATTTGATATCACATAGTGAATTAGTAAAGACTCTTTTTCTGAAAACTCTGAAGTATTTAAATCCCCCTGATACTAGGATCCCATCTGGTTCTTGGTTTTGTAAAAAATTCTAAAGTTCTAAAACTGCGTTGTAGGTTTTCCTTATGTTGAGTGCCTATCTGAGCTGACTGTGAGGTGTTCAATAAATAATAGACAAATTCTACTTCTATCACAATTACAATGGCAAGAGTGTAAACCCTTGAGTGGCAGGAAACAGACACTTAGTATTTCTGATTTGGTTGACAAAACACTCCCCAGAGACTTGCCATCTTGCAAGCAGTGATTGCACAGGTTAATCAATATAAATTCTTTCTGACTTCTCAGGTATTTTTAGAAGGAAGAAAAAGAAAAACATTTTACGGGATAATCAATTTTGTTACAATTACTTTAGACAGACAGGAAGGCTGGTGTTTCACAAAGGATTGTATTATTTCAGATCAGCTGTTCTCAGAAGGCCAAGACAACCACTAAGAAACCACCTGAAATATGTACAATTCTGATTATGTTTGTCCAAGAAAGAAACTTCCGTTTGAAACAAGTCAAGAAAAGGTCTTCAGTGTAATCACAGAAATTGGCAGTCTGTATTAAAACTTGCAGAGCCTGATAGTCTAGTAAAATGGAGCTAAAGAAGAGAATAAATCTTATCAATGTGTCTGGGAAATAAGGATTGTAAGAACATGAGGTAGTGAGAAATGGTAATGGATATTCTACGCACCAGAATGTACATAAACAAGTTACCAGTAAATTTATGTTTGAAATTAAAGGAAAATGTTAACTGTCAGCAGGGTTCTTGAAAAGTACAATGGGAGCTTAATATACTGGTGAACAGGAGCATAAGTGTTTTGGGAATACCTGGTGTCCAGAAAGAGGAACTGTATATAAGGTTGCAAACAGTCTTATTGAGTGGTAAGGGCTGACTGACTGCAAGATAAATCACAGAATAGCTGATGTTGGGAGGGACATCTGAAGGTCATCTGGTCTAATAAGCCTGCTAATTAGTCGTGGTCAGAGGGTGCTGCCCTGCTCTGTGTCCAGATGACATTTGTAGATTTCAAAAGGCAGAGACTCTCTGGGCAACTTGTTCTCATGCTCAGCCACCCCCAGAGTAAAAAGTGTTACCTTATATTTAACAAACTGTGCTTCAGTTTGTGTCTTGTTTTCCAGTTATTGCTACACAAGAGACACCATATGCATTGACATACACTGACTACTCAGTCACTATGTTTAACAAAAAAATTATTTCAAAGCTTAAGTTTCAGATATGCTAAACTCTTTATACTAGCTGCTTTGTTTTATGCTTTTTTCTTTGTGATAGCAAAGCTAGTTTTCCCTCCAGTGCAGTACTAAAGCGCTCTTGTGTTCTTTCACAGAGGCTGGAACAAAGCTTCTTTTGAAATATCAACCAGATAACCTTGATGGCAAATAGCTGCTCACCTTGAAGTTTTATGTAAGCATATGAAGCCTTAGCATATGCAGATTTTCTGGGCATTGAATTGACAGGTGTCTGATTATCTGGTTATAAGTGGTAGTTGCTCTAAGAGTCAGCACAGAGATGTCTTGTGCTTTTCAGGCTGCTATGAAGAATTTGTGCCTCATCTGAGGTTCTATACCTTTCAAGGGTGGCAGTTTCAGGTAACTTATCACATTGACTAGTTTAAATCAGTAATTTATGCCTCTGTCTAAGTAATAATCTTCTCTAATAATCTTTAATCCTCTAACTCTAATAATCTCTATCTCTAATAATCTAAAAAGGTGCCATATGACCCCCCGTTAGCTAAAATTACTTGTTTTACTATGGAGTATATAAGTTAACACCCATACTTACAGCTTTTGTTCTCTGGAAAAATTTCCTTCCAGCATCTCTTTTTGCTTAGCAAAAACTTGGCAAGCTTGTCATTCTCAAATACAACATCTTTAAGTAAAAAAAAAAATTAGAATTTAAGATTATCTTCCTATGTTTGCATACTCAAATCTTAGGAAGATTAACTGAGTTCCTTTATCCTTGAAACATTGTTAGAATAATAGTTCGCTCACTCTACATTTGTATTTATATATCCCACTAAGTAAAAGATATGCTGGGTGTCAGCAATGGCACTGTGAAACAGACTGGATAAAAACCTGATTGCTATAACGAATATGCATCTGAATAGAGATAGTTCATTTATTATTAAATGCAAGCAATAGGAAAAGAGATAAAGTATGAAGTATATTCAGAGATTTATAAATGTAGTTTATGATTGACCTGGAAAAATATAAAGGGGATAGGAATTATGACATTGTACATCATAAACATAAAAAATAATTTTTTTTTAAAGTTCCTATATTTAGTCTTATTATTTGCTAGTAATTAGTAACAATGAAACACTGAATTTTTTTGTTGTCTTTAGAAACAAATAGCTTTGACATCAATGTATTTTTCATTATTTCCTGCTATATAGTCTTATCATAAATAAACTATATACAAGAAGAAGATAGATTTGACTTCTAATGATTCTAAACATGAAAAAGATTAAGTAAAAAATGACACATTTGTAAGTGAGTTAGGCAGAATTTTTAATCAGAAAGATCATATTCAGCTGGAGTGATATATAATTATAGGCATATATTACATTACTTTATACACACTTACATGTAAAAAACCACATCTGTAACTATGCACTTGTTTTAGGAATTCTTATACACATCCTGTAGTTTCCAAAGAGCAAGCACACTGATTGTCTTATCCCAAAGTTAAATTAACACTTACGTAGCTCTCCTAAAGTCTCCAGTTAAATTCTTAACATACAAATTTAGCAGTAAATAAAAATTATTTCACATCACTTTCTTTTTGCAGATGTTTTCTGGTAGTTGTTATTTTCCCCAAGGTCAACAATTTTTTTACAAAATCAAATATACAAAGATATAAGATACCTGTTCATTTCGATATGAATAGTGTGTTCAAAGACTTGAGTCCTAGTCTCTACTTTGGAATGGAAAATGTATTAACTTAACTACTAATGCTAGTCTATAGAAAAAGAAAAGTGTGTGTTTATGTAAACATACATATGTCTATGTACCCATATGTTTACCTAAGCAATAATAAATATGCAGATATACACACATGGAACACAGATGCATAAATAGAAATATAGGTATATAAGGATACACATGCACGCATATATATACAAATATATTTATGTACATAGACATAGCTCTCTGTATCTCTATATATGTGTTTATGTATTTTTCTGTGTATGTCTGTATGAATCTATCTATCTGTCTATTTCCTAGGATGCTATAAGTGATAGAGAGCAGGGCAAGGCAAAATGACGATGTGTTCCTTGCAAAAGGGAAGAGCTGACCTGCAAACTTTTAAACTTTTATGCCTGGGAGACTTCCTTAGAACTGAGAGCTTGTATGATATGTGTAGCACACACCTTTATTGAAGTTTCTACCGAAATTTCCTTCTGCTGTCTGTAACTTTGATGTGCACAGTTGTATTCGGATGATTTTATTCCAGTTTTGTGTATGGTTTCAAATCTTCTCATCAGAATGTTTGTAAAACTGCCTTGACTATTTATGTTCTAACATCTCTCATGAAGTCCTCCTGTTTGTATTCCACTCTTTTCCTCTTCACTGATGTGAGTAATTGTTCCTTGGTCTACTGAATTGCAATTCTAGTTTCAGTTGAATGGCATCTGTAAACGTTTGGAAAATATAATTAATCACTGCAAGTAAGCACAATATCCGTATGGTTGTCTGCTCTATGGAAAGAAAAAAAAAAAGCAGCTTATAAGTGACTCATTCCATGCTTTATCACATAATGCTCTAGTTTTCTGTTCAGTGTGGACAACATAACCACCTGCTAGAGCAGGGAATATTTCTATTAGAAAAAGGACTAATCTCTTCTATTACACTATTAACTCTTACTATTTCCTTAGAAATAATTAATTAAAAATATATTTGATTGAAGCCTTTAAGATGCACATCTTCAATTGCATGTAAAATATCAATACATTTGAAATTTGCACTATCTTTGTGTTTCTCCATAGAAAATACTTCCTCCTCATGCCAGATAACCCAGATGCAGTCAAATTTTTGGTGATTATTACCATGTAATTAAAACAAAATGCAGTCAGATGCCTCACAAAGAAAATCTGGTGCTTCTCAAGATCCTCTGGATGCAAACCACCATATTCCTTGCTTCAGTACTCTACTCTTATGAGAAGCAGTGCTCTTCCAGAGACATTTGCTGTGAGCATTCTCAGAGTAATAATTTTAGTTGTCCTATAGGAGGGGAAAAATAAAGGTTATCATTGATGACAGAGATGAAGGTATCGAGTGAACCTTTAGCAAATTTGCAGGTGACGCCAAGCTGACTGGTGTGGTTGACACACCTGAAGGATGGGATTGCCTCCAGAGGGACCTGGAAAAGCTCAACAAGCAGGCCCATGTGAATCTCGTGAGGTTTAACAAGACCAAGTGCAAGGTGCTGCACCTGGGTCAGGGCAACCCCCAGTATCAATCCAGGCTGGGGATGAAGAGATGCAGAGCAGCCCTGGGGAGAAGGATTTGGGGTGCTGGTGGGTGAGGGGCTGGACATGACCCAGCCATGGGCACTCACAGCCCAGAAAGTCAAACGTGTCCTGGGCTGCATCCAAAGCAGCGTGGGCAGCAGGGGAGGGAGGGGATTCTTCCCCTCTGCTCTGCTCAGGTGAGACCCCACCTGGAACTCTGCATCCAGCTCTGGGGTCCCAGCACAGGAATGACATCAGCCTGTTAGAGCGTGTACAGAGGAGGCCAACAAGATGATT
>VWZT01003897.1:0-19710 GCA_013397055.1 Pachycephala philippinensis | reverse complement strand
AAAAGAAGACTCAGAGGTGACTTAACCACTCTCTACAACTCTCTGAAAGGAGGCTGTAGTCAGGTGGGGGTCGGTCTCTTTTTCCAGGCAACAACTGACAGAACAAGAGGACAAAGTCTTAAGCTGTGCCAAGGGAAATTTAGGTTGGACGTTAGGAAAAAATTTTTTACTGACAGAGTAATAAAGTACTGGAATTGTCTGCCTGGGGAGGTGGTGGAGTCACCATCGCTGGATGTGTTTAAAAAAGATTGGATGTGGCACTCAGTGCCATGGCTTAATTGAGGTGGTGTTAGGGCATGAGTTGGACTCGGTGATCTTGGAGGTCTCTTCCAAGCTGGTGAATCTATGACTGCAGAGAGGTGCTAAATGTTCCTTCTGCATTTCATCTTTACACCTCTAAGAGTGAAGTTCTGTTATGTATTGTTATGTATAGTCTCAGGTCCACTTTTGAACTAGTGGCTTTATATCACTTAGTTCTTACTACAAGATGAGGACTTCACTGTATTTCACTTGGAGCAAACAAACAAGCTTAGTGTTAAACAGGGTACATTTATCCCCTCCTTGGACCCAGGTAGATTACTGGCTATAATCTAATCAGCAGAGAAGCAAACAAGAAGATGAGTGAGGAACAAATGGCTGTTTCCCTGAAACTCTGGGCAATACTGGTTAAACATCCATTCATTTGGGTTATAAAGGTGGTCAAATGCAGGAAAATTATTAGGGATGCATGGCTGAGAGAAATTTCCTGGGTTATTGAACTTGACCTTTTACTGACCTTCTCCTGCTATGGATCCTCTTTCATCCTCAAGCTATACATGTTCCTCTTGTATCACCATAGGCATTGCAGGAGGTTTTTATTTGTCTTTGCCTTGGAGGACTTACTTCCTCTCTCTGTAGTCCTGGCAGTTTTCTAGATGTGCAGCAGAGGCAACTGACTTTTACACGCCTTTTCTGACTGTTGATGCTCTAAGTTATGATGGCTTTCAGAGTCACAGTGAAGTTGAGACCAAACACCTCAGTGCCCAAATGCACAAAGATGTTCAAAATGAGTGAGTGGGAAGCAACTGTTAGCTGCCATCTCCTGTGGCTGTTGCTTGTTTCGAGTAGACTCTGCAGTGTCACTATGAGTCTTAGCATAATGTTTACATCAGAAATTGTTTGGCAGCTCTACTGTAAAGGAGAGCTGAACTGGTGCAGTTATGCTTTCTGGTTTAGCAGACATTCTGGGAAATCAGAGTTGGGAAAGTTTGGACAAACAGCTATGTTCAAGCACAGTTACCTAACATATCTTCTATCACTTCTATAGATAAAAAATCTACATGTGACATCAGCAATGTGCAAAAATACATTTTTCCTTAATCAAAGGAGTTGTGCCAGTAGTATTTAAGAGCTTCTTTCCTGTCACAGTCTGTTGTGTTCCTAAAACTCTTCTATGACCTCTATATTTTTTAATGAAAGGAACATCTGAAAAAAACAAGAGTTTTTCTCATCTATGAATGCTTTAAGTTTTCCCTTTGCTGTTTCCTAAGCAAAAAGACACATGTGGAGCCAATCCAAGTATTTAAGAAAACAATATGCAGTTCATTCACATGTATGTACATAATAGCAATCTGCTTGTGCTGTTGTGCAGATTAAAAGGACAAGATAATTACATCCTGTCTAGCATGCTGATAAAAATACATTAGTCAAGGAAAAAAAAAAGGTAACATGTATGATAAAATCAGAAGGGTCCTGGAACAAGCCATCAGAGACCTGAACTGAAGACACTTGATACAACTGAATCAATACTGTCTTTGTTGCTTTTAACTTTCATTTTGCTATCCATATGAATAGAAGCCTTTTCTATAGAGGGGTAGCAATGGCAGTAGTAGTTGAATTCTCTGAGATCTCTTTCTTTGTATTTAATAAAGGAATTCTTGTATGATTTTCACTTCTGAGGACAGAGCAGAAGTTGTAAAACTGGAATTTCTCTGTGAATATCAAGCCTCTCCTTAAAGATGAGAGTAACTACACTCCCCTTTTTCACAGGCAATCAGGTATTAGAATAATAGGCCCCTTATTAATTATCTGTCTAAAATATTAGACAAAAAGTTACACAGTGCACACATAAAGCTAGAGAAAAAATAAGCAAGATTCAAGGCAAAATTCCCTTCTCTGTCCATGCGTAAGGAGCTGGGACTGAAATTTCACAACTTATCCCAAAACTCAGTTTTAGTAAATTTCTTCATGAACTTTTATCAAGGAGGGAGAAATTTCTTAGACAGGAGAACTCTAGACAAATAAGGGTAATACAGATTAAATGCAGAGGTGCTCTGACGGCAAATGTGACCAGTCCTGATGCTAAACTGCCAGAGTACATCTGGTGCTGGGCAGCATACACTAAGCAGCTGGTACCACAGCCCAGCCTAATTTTGGTGCCAGCCTCAGAGCAGTGATCTGAAACAGCAACTCACATACACCTCGTGCAGTACTAAGACCAAAACACCTTGCCTGTATCAAACTTTGCTGGGGAGAAATAGCTTTTGTTCCATCTGAAGTCCCACAGGTTATACACAGAGAAAAGAAACAAGAGTCCAAGCCTCTGCTCTTCATGAAATGAGAAGAAACTGTATGGTGCCACTGGCAGAGTATCTGGCCTGCTCTTCTCTCCTTGCCAAATGAATGGTGTCATCAGCGTGTTTGAGAATGGCAGCAAGATCCAGAAGTAACTTCATTTATATACATTGTACTAGGCTTGCAGGTAAAAGCATACATTAGAAGACTGTGAGTTCGTTCACATCAGATGAATACAGCACAGTGAGGACCCTGTTTTTCATAGTTTCAGTGGTTTACTTCCTCAGCTTTTCAAGCCTCTACTCTGACCAGCCACACCATCCATCTGTCCCTCCATGAAAACCAGATTTCATACTTGTAGAAAACAAGACGGACAACCTAAAATGTTGTTGTGGCAGAGAAGGCTTGCAGCAAAACAGAACTTGACACTTTGGGCTTCTGAGTTCCATTCTGCTTCCTCAGAGTTACAGGACAGTTTATCTTGAGGACGCAGCATCTGGAACTCTGCATCTTTGATGCACAAATTGGTGCAGAATGTTTCATATCATAGCAGACAGAGGGCTTCATTGTCTTAAGACATTGGCACCAATATAACTGTTCCAGTTTAATCAGATTTACTTCTAAATTATGTCACTAAAACATCAGCATGTCACCAGCTTTGAGTTAGGCTGTAGTTTAGATTTGATTAGCCACCATCTAAAAGCCTCAGGTTTTTATAGCCTTTAATGCAATATTTTAAAGATTATTCTACTTTTCAAGTTTTTAATTATTTTTTGTTTCCTTTTCTCTTTATGTACTTAGGCTTCAGAGAAAGGTTTCTCTCATTAAACACTTGGAAGATGATAAACTGTATAAATCTAGCTAACATTAGAGACAGTAAAAAAAGTGGGACACAGTCACTTGTTAACTACAAAGCAAAATTTAGAAAATAATTGTAAGAGCAGATCAGACAAAAAGAAGTATAAACATCCATTTGCAAGGTGAACCTCTCTCTGCTTATAAACATAGTTTCACAGCATTATTATGTAACTAAACATGTAATATATGTGTGATAATAACATAAAAAACTTCTCTGAACTGAAGACTGTCTGGTCATTCTTGATCCTACTGCTAATTTCACTACTAAACCCAGCAAGATCAGTAAACAGTGAATATTTGTCAAATAATATCCTTTAACAATGAGTTCTATTAGTTAATCACATGACATATCGAACATTATGTGTGTATCTCTGATGAATGTATCCCATCTGACCGAGTGCCACTTTAGTTATGTATAATATAATAGACTAGAAGGGTTCAGCTGGAAGGGACCTAACACCTGATCATCTAATCCAACTGCCAGCGGCGTAAGTCAGTCACCTTCCTTACAGCTTGGAACATTTATATTTCTGTTACATATCCTCTCACTCACCTGCCTGCCAGCCTAAATAATCCTGCTTCTTTTAATCTCTTCTCTAAACGGACATAGTCTCCTGTGGCTGTGTAATTTGTGCCATGGGAACAGAGGGAGAGGAGCAGCCAGTGCTTTTCTGACCAGGGCAGCTCTTGCTTTTCTCCCAACAGACTCAGAGGGCTAGGAGAAAAAAATAAAAAGGGGGGCTGGTGGGGAGAAGCCTTCTTAGTGCCAGTCATGAGGTGATTATGAGCAGTTCTGGCTGTGAGTGCATGCTGAAAATAACAACAGATAATACCAACAGGACTGATAGGGACTCTAGGTGCTCAGAACACCAGAGCACCAGTTTTCACTCAAAGACAAATTAAGAGGACACACAAAAAGTTGCCACCTTGGGACACAACAGTGTCTTTCAGAAAACAATCACTTCTCTGGATCAGTGCATGTGATTGCATGTGTTCAACTGCGCATCCTCACTCATAAGAAGTCGAAAGAAGGAGAGCTTCTAATCTTTTTCTAAGCACAGATTAGTACATAGTCTTCATTACCAAGTTTTTAAAGCAGGGATAAACTTGGCCATTATGATTATAACTTGGCAGAAATGGAGAGCAAACTGACTTTGCCTTTGAAACATATGCTGCCACTCACCTGGCACAAGTTGTTAGTTCAGGTTTCAGATTAATTAGAGAAGTAAGTTCCTGAAGTGCTCCTGAAAAACAGTCTTCCCTACAGGAATTCTTTCAGTCCCTTTTTGGTGAGGGTGAACTGGCTTGTAGGCAGTTCAAAGTCTTGTATTACATTCAGGTCTCAAGTTTCTTGCAAAACTGAATTCCTGAAGTCTGTTCTGTAATGCACTATGGTTTCAAAGTACTCTTTCTCACATATACCTCAACTCAACATGGGGCCACGTACAGCACGGCTAGGCAGTGAAACAGCTGCAGTCACACACAGGAAGTAACTGAAGAGCATCATTCAGACTTAAAGATATTTAGAAATCTATGTAGATATATAGAAATATGTGGAATATTCATGAACTTTTAATAAAAGAAATGCAGACTAGACTTCCCTTGTTCCCTTACCAAAACATTCCTGAAGTAAAAATCATTTAGTTCATGTAGAAATATTCCTCAGTGCGGTGCCCATATAAATTACAGCAGAGAGATCAGTAAGTCAGTTTCTCAAGAATATATTAATAATCAGAGAAAAGTGACATTAATCTAGAGACTCAGAGATTTCTGAGGTAATTTCACTGAAGTTACCATACAATTTCTTTATAGATAACAACAAAAATTATATGAATCAACACCTAAAATGATGGTAACTCAACAGAACAAAAGGACAACCCTTTAACCAGTTAACTTACATATTAGACAAGGTGCCTATTTAGATATCCTGCTTCAGATGTCTGCTAAAGACAGAAATCCCTCCCTAAACTCCACTGTTTGAATAGCTTTTAACTATCCAGGGAGGCTATGGCCACTTGTTCAGATGTAGATGTCTACACCATAGCAAACTGTCTCCACCAGATAAATCCCTCCCCGTGCACTGCTGTGAATGAGCCAGAGCAACGTTTTTGTGCAACTTTCCATCTGGTCTGTCTCCAAGAAAAATCATCAGATGAAGTTGTAGGAGCTGTGGTGATTGCTATTATTAGACTATCACCATGGGATTCACCATGGCATGTTGATTTATGGACATGAATTATTCTCAATTCTATCTCAAGAACAAAATGAGCAAACCTGAGAGCTCCTGGAAAGTAAAGTCATAAATACTATCCCTTTGTCAAAACATTCCCTCACCTCAGTTGTTTCAAGCCAGATTTAGTATCTCTGTTTCAAGCAGTGGTTGTATTAAACTTACACTTCCAGACAGCCAAGCCCATTGCCATTCCAAAGAGGACTGAATATGCCAGCGAACTAAGTCCTAGTTCAAAATGTTATGTATTATTGTTTAGTTCCAACAGTGGCTCGGAGTAAAGCAACAAAATGTACTGTACTGCCAAAAAGCACATGTATCGAAACTAGTACTGCTCCAAAAGTGAGGATTCAGCTTCCAGGTGAGGAGCTCTAATTTCCTAAAATGCTTTTAAAAAGTTGCTTGTGGTTGTCTGATCACATCTCCTACTGCTGTGTACCCATTAATCTTAGACACTAGGATAGGAAGAATTCAACTTCTTGAAAGATGTGCTATGACTTCAAGTGTGTTTTTAGATCTGACTATGACCTGCTGAGACACTTTTAAAGATAAGAATGCTGTGCAACCTAATAGCATAAATACTTTTCTTTTAAACATTAAATCAGTGATGGAAGACTTCACACACTTTTCATCCAAGCATGGATTTGAGCTGTCTGGGAACTCTTGTTGAAACAGCGTTTTTGTCAAAAAGGCCAAATAATCCCAATCAAAACTTTCAACAGAAAATTAAAGGCTTGAATAAAACCTTAACCAGAAATAGAGTCCAAATATATTTTTTTATTAAATAAGAAGAAGAGGGAAAGGGTGGGCAGGAAAAGGAGCAGCTTGGTCTAGGGTATATCATCAGTGTGGGAAACTCAATTCACCTTTATTCTCCTTCAGATGAAAGGTATATCCCTTAAATTTCACTTTTTGTTCCAGTTGTTAAATATCTTGGAGTGAGTCTCTGATTCTACTTTGTATGTTTGCAATAAAAGAATAATACTGCATTCACTGACTATGTATCTGTTTATTTCAGGTATGGCAGAGCAGGAATCTTGTCTTATATTTTCCTGGATGTGAGCATAACATGCTGCTACATAACATAAGTTACTGTCTGCCCATCTGTGAGCCATCTTCTCTGTCTCCGCCTCCCACCTTCCCACTGCCCCCCTTTTCAGTCCTAAGGAGTAAATAAACAAAAACAGAAACATTTTTTACTGATCTGAAGTAGAAAGTACTTGAAGCTTGGGAAATTTAGAGAGGAGCACCAAATTACAATCTACAACATGTATAAAAATACTTGCAAAATCTACATAATATTACTTTTTATAAAGTAAGCATTTCATAATTTTTGGCCACTGTATTTTCCTGTGTGTCCTACCTACTCAGCTCAGATAAAACCAAAGATAGGGTTATAGATATGATAAAATCACCATCTTGGAAGGCTTTGGGAGCTTTCCCTTTTTCAGAAAAAATTACCTTTCTGTTCAGTGTAAGGTTTGGCATAAGGGGTCCAGCACTTCTTACTTGTAGATTTATCTACAGAACACTGACATTAAATTTTACTTAAATCAAAACTCCTACCTTGTACTTTTTCGAGTACTTAAGGAACTTGGAACTCCTATGCTTCTCCGTCCTTAGCTGCTTTGTAAATATATATACACTTATATATACATAAAGATATATATAATTTCTTTTCATTAGGGAGGGAAGCTTTCATAATCGCTGTTCCATATGCATTTATTAACAATTAAGGAAAGATGTTTTATGACACTTTTCCTGTCTGGCAGGAGGATTCAGCACAAAGCAGAAGTGCTAATGAATTTAGGTACAGCAACAGTGCCCAGATTTCTTGGCTAAAGAGGAGGCTCTTGTGCCACAGAGCATCTGTACCACGCATTGCAACAACTGGGCAGAGGGATACACTCCACGTAAGTTAGTTTAAGAAATATTAGTATGAGAGATAGAGGTCATGACACTGATGCCTTCAAAACTAGAAACAAAACAACACATTTTCGAGACAATATTAATATAGGAAGTAATATAAAGTCAGGTGTTTAATTGGAGGCCTCCAGGTGCAACTATGGCAAAATGCACATGTGATAAAGGACTTCTACAATTTTTTAAGTTTTAAAAAACTAACATATTTAACAATAGTGTCCAGTTAGAAGAGCAGTTAGTTATGTAATCCCCCCTTTTGGTTCTTCCCCATTTGGAGTCCCCCCCCGAGTTTCTAGCCCCAAATTTATTATTTCTAGGATATGCGGTAGAAGAAAATAAGACATCCTTGGCTAAAGAGGCAAGACTAAATAATATTTCAAAAATGTAGCATAATATGTGTTAGAAGGTTATCTTATTCTTCTAAAATGTAGGGGGAAAGGGGTAGGAAAAGTATCGGGACCTACAGCTGTGTATTAGAAATCTACAAAGCTACAAATATATGAAAAATATATAAAAAGCTCAGTCATCAACATGATGAATTAACTTGCTTCTTTTTCAGAGATAGTTTGATTATGTTTAAAGCCCTTTACATTATGTTGCCATGCATATTGTGGATATTCCTACAATGACTACTTAGGCCAATATTCTAACGGTGTGCTTAAAACTCTTCTGCTTGCTGTGATGACAGAATTACATTTTCTCTTTTTAGTCAGAGACCTAAGGAGGTGCGCTCAATCATGCCTTCCCTTAAATGACAGTCTCTTACCCTTCTTTCTGTGGAAAAGGGTATTTCCTTGAACATTTGTCCTCATCACTATAGTATTTTGAAAACCAGTTTGGGCTGCCTGCAGGAACAGGGAGATTGTCAAATACAACCCCTACTGCTATATGACATAACTTTCCTTTCTTCTCTCAGTTTTGCTTTTGGGAAGTATTTATGTATTGAATTTTAGCAGACATCATCCAATTTCTCTAGTTTGGTAAATCATCACGGAAAAGAAGATTAATTTAAAGTTAAATGCTAGCAATATCAAGATAGCCTTTGTGTGAAAATGAAATGAAAATGTATCCAGCTACTAATTGTCTGAGCACTCTGCATTGCTCATAAACACATCTACAAATGATTAAGTAGGCTGGTGTGTTGTTGAACTTCTCACAACGCATTGCTTGGAAGGCAAAATTAACCTACAGCAGCACATGCTATTTTAGCTTGAGAAGCAGCAGCCTTGACAAAATGAGAATGTTTTCAGAATATAGCCTGAACAGGCTTCATGTTGCTGAGAAAGTGTTCAGGCTACATTCTGAAAAAATTTTCAGAAGTCTGCCAGAGGCAAGACTGATTTAAATTTTGGATTAGGTCTCCAAACAAATAGATGTCATAACTATAGATCCTGTAAGAACAGGCAATGTATGTGAGGTATACAAAAAACACTGCTCCATTGTGTAATACCCCTACACTCTTCCAAATTAGATCTGCTACTACACACTGCAATATCTATTGTGCTTTAATTTCAGTGACTAACTAGGCATTACTTTGAAATGGCACTGTCTGACCAAGAACTCTTTGGTGCTACTGAAGAAATTGTATACCATAGCAATACTACAATACTGTATTGCAGCAACAAATAATAATAATAGTAAGCATACAGGCAATTCTTGAAAAAAAAAATTGTAGGCAAAGGCATACCTAGTAATAGTTTTCCTAATCTGGTATTTAAAATAGCCATAAAATCTGCTGTCAAAGCTTTGAGTGACCACTCCGATGTAGGGAAGAGAAGTGTTGCGTATCTAGATCATAGCCTTAAAATATAAAGTATCTTAAAGTATATTTTTAACATAGTCTGAAGCATAGACATTAAACTCTTTTTTTTTTCCCAAAGAAAGCACTCATATAACCTATGCATATTTTAATTATTAAGAAAATATACCAAATGCTAAAACACTGAGGGTCAATTACATTTTAACTTACAGCATATGCCTTCAAATGTTTTTTTCCTACCTAACTAGTTTATGTTTGTTAGCAATATTATGGATGTAAGCATACACCATCTAGTTCTCTTTTAGCTTGAAATGAGCCTAATTTAAAAAAAATCCTTGAAGTGTCTGTACTGTGTAGTGTATTAGTCACCCTATCTTTTACAGATTATGGTCTTTGGCATTATAGGAGAAATCATCTGCTGCATACTGGCATCAAGCAAAAGCAGATTCATAAACTCTGCCCTTAATCTCTCTTTCAGTTTTCTTCTAATTAGAAACAATCTTTTGCTGATACTCTAATTAATACTTACACATTAAAATATTAGGCATTATAGCAGAAATCATCTGTTATATTCTTGCATAAAGCAAAACTAGGTTTGTAAGCCCTTGCCCTTAATCTTTCTTTCAATTTTCTTCCATTTAAAAAACATCTTTCCCCAATACTCTAATTAATGCAAATGATATTCATGATTAGTTAGTATTATGCTAATCTGAGCCCCAAATTTCCCTAAATCTACATGGTGTTGTCTGAGTACCAGATTGCTTTGGGTTCCTAAGTAAAATTACATTAGCCTGCCAGCTGTACAAAACACCATGATAGAGTAGAAATCCAAGCAAATCATCAAGATTACATTAGTTTTGTTTCTTAATGAACAACTGTTTGCATTAGGGATTAAAGACAAATTATGATTTTCCTCTCTGTACCCAGGCAGCCAGGCATCTGTTGAGAAGTTTCATTTTTTTTCCTGACTAAATAGATTGAGGAGAGCTAAGACAGAGAGACAAGTCTAATATTTCACGTAATTGAATTTTTTCCATTACAAAGCAATCAGCACTCTGGGTCTCAGTGCTAACCTTGAATTCTGTCTTCCACTCCAGCCTGGAATGCAGGAGAAACCTGAGCAGCTTTTTTTTTTTAGGAGGCCATCAGTCACCCAGCTTCTCCTCTCTTCCTACAGAAGCAGATTATGTACTTTATAGTCATACCTGCTTGCTGTTACACTTCAAGCCTGTTCCCCAAACCGTGCTGCTGCAGTTCCTGCTGCTCTGATATACAAACAATGTGCTGCCAAGAAGCATCATGTGTGGAAAACAGAGCATCGGGCTCCCGCCTCAGTCTGAGCTAGCAGTGCACACGGGGAAGCTAAGCCAGGAAAGTTGGGTGGTAATGAACATGGTACACCAAGACTGCTAATCTTTAAAGTGTAACAACGAAGCACAGATCTGTGTACACACACAATTTAGCAGCCTGTTCAAGTTTGTCCCTGTTCCGTGTCAAATTCCTGTAACATGCTCGTTGTTATGCTCCACTTGATTCAATTATGCTCCTAGCATACAGGTTTACTCATTCTCCGATGCACTAATCTAGTCTCCAGAACTCACACTGTGACAGCTCGTTATTGTTGGCAAAAACGTAGGACACTGATAGGAAAAGAAAGGCTCTGATACATTCATCACTGTGTATCAAGAACACCTGATTACAAGATCCAAGTAGCAAGTTAATGGTGCATCAATCTGTAGAATGCAGAGCAGTAAAGGGTGGGCAAATCACCATCCACATCTTGGATGACAACACAAAGTAGCAGCAAAATAATTCTGCACAATTTCTTTCCTCGTGTCGAAACCTATTTTAATATTACACCTCACTCTTGGCCTATACAGAGCATCAGATATATAAAAATGTGTACTGAAGGGCACTGCCACTGTTGTGGAATTTACTAAGAAACCTTGCCTGAATATTCTCCAGAACACAACCTTCATTTCAATTCTTTCAAATGGTCAATTTAGTCAGTTTTAATTAAATTTATCAACATCATGTGATGTAAAAACGTAAATTAAACTGAAAATTATCTTTTCTAGTCAAAAATGCACATTTCAGATTTTATTCTGTGCTTTTTCAAGTTTTTTATTGTAAACTACTGCAGAAAAATACCACTCTAGATCTGGTGTTATATGCTGTCAAAAGGAAACAAATCTAAAAATATCTGCATATAAACTCTACAACAAATGTTATTAAGACTATAGTTTTATAAAGCTCACTTGAGAATTTATGGAAAAATCTAAGCAACTTCCAAAATGCTTTGGAAAAATTATTTATTACGATACCTAGTCTGAAACAGGTGAGCTGCAATTCTGTCTTCACTGGGTCTTATTAGATGCAGGAGTTTAAATTGGAGCAAGATGAAATCAGGCCTTTCACTTGAGAAATTGCCTAAGAGCCAGCTCAAGTGTTTTCTCCTCCATTCTTGCCACATACTGTACTTCTATAAGGATATTATTTTGCTGTTGACAATGTGTACATAAAATTAAAACAGTCACTAAAATTAGTCAAGCAGGAGACAACCTTCACATCAGATACCAGCAAACTTCTAATTACATATCAGTATCATTTAGGATGTAGAGACTGACAAACACTGTATTAAAAATACCAGGGAGTATAGCATGTAAAAAAAAATCATTCACTCCAAGAACTAAAAACATCTTTCAGAGTTAAAGGCCTCTACAATTTCTGCTGTGGTAAAAGGCATTGATAAGGCAATTAGATAGACTGAACACCTGAATAATTAATATGCTACTCAGTGTAGACATTCTGTCAGCTAATGAGACATTGGTTTGCTTGTTGATTTGTGAAAGAACACTAACAGTTAATTATATTCTTCCCTATCACTTTTCAGTGACATAACTTGAGATAATTCTAGTTGCACTATGGAAAAACACATCTGGATGAAGTGGTCTCAAGATCACTGTACTATATTAACTTTGGGTAACACTTTTTAGTTATTGAGAACTTATCTGTCATTGCTATTTACACATTGACATTGCACTAAAGACAGATTTTACACCAATTATTTGGGCCCCAGCATTAACCATAGTGTAATTTTACCTGAGAAAGAATAAAAGAACTTCTCCCTTCTCTCACTGACAAATACTCCTCATCTAAGGTAGTCTCAGGCTTAAAAGAAACTCATAATATTTCCCCTCTGGAATAATTTCCAGGTTCATAACTAATTTCAATGAAAAGAATAGATTTTTATGACAAGTCACAGCATGAAGTTGGAGCAAGACACATCATTAATAGGATTAAAGTGAAAACTGAAATTGCTACTGAAGACTTCAACAATAATTCAAATTAAGCAAATGGTTAACTGAGTTCAGATTCTGCCCCAAGAGTCCTAACCTGTCTCTCCAACTTGCTAATTATCAGTACCAAGGACAGGAAACTCTTGGGCTTTAGGACTGCATTATACCCTTGTAGAGCTGAGATTCAAGCCCAAGTGTAAAGCAAAAGCCAGTGCTGCTGCTGCTGCTGCCTCTGACGTTGTTGTTGGGTGGATAAATGGCAGCTTTTGGGTCAGATCCATTTAATACCTTCTCCTGATGCTGGGCCTGTGAAAGTGCACCCAAAAATAAATTTGACTGGCAGGCTAAGAAACCTGACAATATGTTTACACAGACTTTTGTGGACTCTATTTGCCTTTCTCAGCATGACAGACTCTACATTGCTGCTCTAGCCAGGGAGATGACTGCTCTGGGAAAGCAATGGCTGGTGTAATAACACACCACAGCAATACTGTGGCCAGCAGACAACCAACCACCACTTCCCCCCAGCATCCTCAAGGATTTCACTGAGAGTGCCTTGATTTACAAACATTCATGCAGGAACAGTGCTGCGGCTGGGATGCTGAGGCAGTAAACTCTGCTTAAGAAACATCTTAAGAAACATCTGTGTCTGCAGAGATGTTCTGAGAGAGAAAATCCCCATCAGATTTCCAGGGTGGCTCAACAAATCTCAGTGGTTTTCTGAAACCATATGAACTTTTACTGTCGGGTAGCACAATGACACCTTCACGCATGGAATGAGCACAGTTTTTACTGGTGAAAGAGTCTTGTTTAATATCCTTTATTAGGTGATTTTTAAACGTGTTATAAAAGCAGAGTTTATAAAAACATGAAAAAGGTAGTTAGAGCAAACAAACATGGGTCTGCCAGAGCAAATAGAATATGACTGGTTAAATGGGACAACTTGGCAGTGCCACAATAGGAAGATGAAGCATTTCAAGTATTTAACTGGTTTAATTTAAAGACACGGTATGAAAGAATTCAGTTTGATCCTCTGTTTGTTTGTACAGGGAACTTAGCTCCTATATTGAAACCACAGTTCTCAAGATAACAGGTTTTGGTCACAGCTTTATTTTACAGATTGCTTGCCCTAAATGAAAGATCACATAAATTTATTGGTTCAGATTTATTACATGGAATAAATAAAAAGTCTTCACTCTATGGAAGAAATGGAAAGCCCTTCTGTCTCATTTTCTTGAGCACTGGGAAAATTTACACCCAGTCTAACCTACCTAAGCACAATCCTTCCTTGATTTACAAAGAATTACGTTCACTTCCACTGGAAGGTAATATTATTTAATATTCCCTAAAAAGTGAGTCATCATTTAAAATGATGCTACATAGAAAATCTCCCCATCAGTGCTGAATATCTTTGAGAAACTGACATTCCACAATGACCATCTGAGATGTGACACTTGATATTGAACCTTTGTTTAACAACATAGACCTATCACTGCATACTACTGCAGAGACAGAAAAACTTTCAGATTACATTGAACATTCAGCGGAACATTTAGATGACATTACAAGGCACGGGATCTGTTAAAGTATTGATTGTGTGTGTTTGTTTTGAATTCTGAACAGCACTAGTAAAAATTTTAAGACAGTTAATTTTATCACTGTATAACAGCACAAAGTGTTAAAGTTGCTAATAGCAGTTCATAAAGAAAATCAAAGCTACTTTCTAACCTTATTAGGCTTACAGATTTGAAAGAACTGATTTAATTTTTCTCAGTGAAGCTCTTCTTCAAACTATCTTTGTCTTGATGCTATAATCCCAGCGCCAGTTGTAGCTAACACCTAGCCATCTTTTATTTTCAATTACTAAAGGAATTTAGCTCACTTTTTTTTCTATGAGCAAATTCTGTTTCTAAATTAAATTACAAAAAGAAATTGCAGAAAGCTTCACCTGTCTGTCTTTAATTTAGCTCTTCCATTTCTGTCCTGATTTTTCTTCATTCAAGATTGTAATTCCATTGTCTTACACTAGGATCCTGAAAATATGTCTTAAAGAGTAAATATGTTTCCTGTTTTTACAGAATTTTCAGTCTATTAGTATCAGAGTGTAAAAAAATCATCTTTATTTCTTCATGATTTTGATTCAATCATCATCAAGTAACATTGGAGACCATAAATTCCAGCGAGAAAATAACCTTTTCTTCACAAAATAAATTAAAAAAAAAAAAAAAAAAATAGATCAAAGAACTCAAATATCTGGGGCGGGGGGGAAAAGAAAGTGAAAGAATCAAGTGATAACTTCAGAACAGAAAAAGCAACTTTATTATGAGTTGCACAGAATTTCTGTAGGTCCTACAGAAGATTCAGGTACAGGAAGGTGCCATAGCCTACTTGGACACCTATGACATTTCCTCAGTCATAATATGTGTTCAGAGAAGTTACAAAGGTAAACTATAATTAAACAGGCACACAAAACACCGGTATTAATCATATCTTGAATACTACAGTTGTGTAAATCACAAACACATTATCGGAGCTACAATTGCATTTTACGTGCTGTAGAGAGATGCTTTAGAATTACATAGCTGCTTTCTCCTGATTTTGGGGAACTTTGGATCACGCTTTAAGCCAACACAGTGCACACACATTTAGATACACAGTCACAAGCACACCTTCACACAAACTGATGTTCATAGTACTGCTGGTGTAGAGTTTTCACCGTAAGAAAACTATTAACATAGCCAGAGTGAGCAGACAAACGGAGGCACTGTCAGATTCCCAGAGCAGAGTGCCTCCTGGATACAAGTATGAAGCACAAGCAGAAAGAAGTTGCTTTGCTGAGAAGGTGCTACAACTGCTGAACACCCCACAGGCGCAAATCTAACTGGAAAGACATAGATAACATGTGGCTAAAGGCAGAGAGGGGTTAAAGAAATATGTGCTTGTCAATAAGAACAAATATATTTTTCTTGGTTAAAGGACACATATTTTTAAATCAGCAGTGAAGAAGAATTAAAAGTGATCAACAACACCTTAATTCTGCATTAGTGCATACTGTTAGTATGTGCGTAATGTTAGTATGTGCACTGCGAATGCGTTTTCACTCAATGAAGGAAGATTATTCCCCCATTCCATAATAAAAACCATTAAACATTAGAAACGAAGATGCATTCAGTATTTACAGTTCTCCATACAGATCTTTCTGATTTTAAACAAACTTATTCTGAGCTGTCCAATTATACAGAGTACCTGAAAAAATACTTCTTCTAGACAGAAATGCAATGGTTCTGAACAAGAACTAAAATTCATATTGTTACAGTGTCTCATAAGCCTAACAAACATATCTTCAAAAAGATGTATTGTGGCTCATCATTCAGAATAAGCATTACACAGTCAGTAAAGGATCTTGCAGTATGTTATGTACGCTGTTGGCACCTTCGTGAACAACAGCTTATGGATATAACCTTATACCGTTTTACCCACTCATCTCCCTGAAATTTATAGAATTAAGATATGCTGTTCTAGGTCCATGAATAAGCACATGATGTTCAATATGTCCGCAGTTATACTGACATTTGTTTCTAAATCATTTAATTAAAAGTCATTATTGAGAACAAAGGATTCATTAGCAAGCTGTACATCTGAACAACTGATGGAGTTGTTGTGTTATGAATATCATTTTAATCCAAATTAGAAAACTGCACAGATGTGCTGCTGCAAAATATTGACATACTGTAACTCCCCTGGAATGTGATTAACATTTGTGTTAAACCAAAAAGTACATTAAAACCTGGATTTACTAATAAATTTAGGCTTGGAATAATTCTTTTTAATGCTGAAATATAGCATCTAAATTATTATTTTAACCTCCACTTGGGATTATATGCCTTATTAATACAGACTTAATACGGTGTGATAAACTTTGTACTGACAGACTTTTTATTCCAAGATTTTGTTATGATGTTTTTGATCATCAGATCAAGCCATTAAGCATAACGAAATGCGCAGTACTTACAAAAGATCACAAGGTTTTTATTGTCTCTGGATTGTTCTTAATAAAACCTGTGATTTCAATACTTTTTTCCCAAGAGTTTGAATAGACACTTTTTCACTATCTCTGCTGCAGATGCATGTAAATTTGTGTACAAAAATAGGATTTTGAGATTAGGAAGAAGAGATTTTCTTTAGAATATATGTTTTCCCTCTATAGAATTGCATGAAAATTATCTGAAAACCAGAGACATCGATTCAGACTTAGGCACAGATTTAACAAAATAGCTTTCAATAGATGTCTTAGATGGAAATATTTGGAATCTCTTCTCACAAGAAAAACCCAACAGCCTATTAGCAATACCACAAAGTTTTGTAAATAGCTACTTAGATTTTAATTTTGAGATCTGTAAAGTGATGAATTATTAAATTTGTGAAGTTAATCACATACCGAATTATGACTGTAATCCCAAACTAGCCATTTGTCATTAATGAAGGGACAATGAAAAAATACCTAGTGTTTCTATGGGTATCATTCTCTCAATCACCCTCATCGGCATTCCTTCTCACTTTGTAAATGGAGATTTTAAACCAAAAAAATTTTCTAGATTATTTCCCAGCTGTATTGAACAGTACTTGATAAATAGGTTCTGTCTCTTCACTTTCTTTCCCTCACCACAAAACTTAATGCAAAAATAATATGATGCACAATAAAGATGGTCATATTTACACCATCTGAAAGAAAGAGATAATCAGTTAACAGTTTTCTATGTATTCAATTATTTAATATATTAAAAGTTTACTTTTGTTTGCATTTGGTTGTTAGTTGCATCTCAGTAAAACTTTTGCCCTATTGTGTTTTAGAAAATATATCTGTGTTCAGGAGAACACAGATGGAGAGTATGTAATTTATATTTGGTTTTTCCTTGACAAACCACATGTTGTTATTTTAGCCAAATTAAAGAATATGAAGGAAATAAACAGTAAGATAGGAAACAACAAGCAGTGGAAAAACTTCACAGTCATTCCACTTAATTTAAAGAGAAAGACCAAATGTTGTCTTTCTTGATTAGAATAGCTCAATGTAATTGCTTTAAAAATATCAAAAGCCAATATTTCAGGTTTATTCAAATGAAATTTGATGCTAATATTTACATGCTGCAAAATAATTACAGACAGCTTATGTATAATAAAAACCCACCAAGTTTATAAGGATGGCTATCATAATAGCATTTGTTAATTTACTTTTTTATAACTATGAGTAACCATCTTATACAATATTTCCTGCTCCCCACAAGGCATTTACAATTCTGTGTTTACAATCATTCCAGAAAAGCAGAAGCAGAAAGATAGAGAAAGCTGTCTTCCTTTTCTTTTTTCCCTCAGAAGCCTTAATGTTGTACTTACACTGCATATTTTGGACAGGAATTTACTCTAAATAATTATAAAATAAACTTTGTGATAATATTTTGCACATTATGGGATTGAAGCATAAGGTTTTTCTTTTGTGAAAGAAATCAATTCGTATTGTATATGGGTTTGCCTTAGATTTTACAGCTGCAAATTTATAAGTTAGAAATATGATGCAAAATAGAATGCAGAGCTAAAATATCATTGCATTTTTACCCATACTTAACAGTCAAGCATTCTTAAACTCCCTCTCCAAAGTGTGCATGAAATACACACTCACAACAATGAACATTTATATTACATGTATTTTACAGATTACCGTTCAGGATAAAATACTGCAGTGAAAGTATTGATTTTCTTTTCCCCTTGGAAGCAATGTCATCTCACTGAAAGCTATCCTTAGTGAACACTATATTAAACTTAAGATGTGCTCCTTAATAAAAGCAAGCCTTTGTACACGCAGTGTTGAGGAAATAACGCTATGCAAACATTTCATACTGTCTACGTCTAAATATCTGTCAGCCACTCTAACAGCTCTTCTCAATATTGTACAAACTTACAAGAAGGAAGTCTGATTAAAGATCTAAACATGAATCTAAACATGATACTAAACAGTACAACCCCCAGCAAAATAGAAGGTTAACAAAACAGCTTTTTATAATCTACATTCTACTGTTCTTTTTAAAGTTACCCCAGTAGCTCAACAAGTAGCAAAGACAGAAAAACTCTTCTTCCCTGTATTCAGAAAGTACAGAAACAATCACAAGTAATAAACGTAATTTAAATTAAATACTCCCTTCAGGTTTGATGCCCTCACTGAAGGCACGTATCAACATCCACCTTTGGAAAGATAACGAAGTCCTTGCAAAGCAGTGTAGGAAGGCAGTTATAATCAGAAACCTGCCTTCTGTCCAGGCACTGGGATGTGCTCTCCACTGGTGCTCCCCAGACCCACTGCCCAAGAATAAAGTGCCTATTGTCTCAGCACTGTACTAATTGTAAAAACGCAGCGCATGCAGTAAGCATAATAATTATCCTGACAAACAAGCAAAGGCAATCAATGAAGGAATGAAAAGGATAAAAATACGCCACCAGACAAAGCAACCCAAGAATGAAATTAATATTCATAATGGAATGCAAGCCAGCCGAATGTCCCTTTCATGGCATGGCTATTGCATACAAGAGACCATTGTCCACACGTGAAAAAATCAGTATATGGAGAAAATTTCATGTAGTTCTGCTGAGGAGAAAAGCTTTTCATTCCCAAAATACTTTCTCCTGGCCCCACTGTTTTGATTAAGTAAAGTTTTGGGCTCCTTTGCCTGGTAACATTAAAAAAAGTTGTCTCTCAGGGTCCACCCTTCCCTGAGCTCTGTAAGGTTTGCTTTTTTTCCAGCTCTCTGCTTTCATTTGCAGCTGTATAAATATGAACAAAAAAGCCATGCTCATCCAAACAAAGAAAAAATGAACTGAATATGCATATCCTCATTAACTAAATTTAATTATGACAAGCGGCATATTAATCAGTAGTTGCTCCAGTTACTGCATTCATTGGTAGGGAGGAGGACTCCAAATTAAAGAGAAGCGTGGGGGACAATCGCATAGTGATTAGGAGGCTGCTCACAACATGATACAATACACTTTCTAAATAATTATTCAGAGGAAACAGAATAAAGAGGCAGATTGCTCTA
>VWZT01003889.1:0-21990 GCA_013397055.1 Pachycephala philippinensis | reverse complement strand
AAAAAAAAAAAATAATCACCCAAAACCAAAACCAAAACCAAAACCAAAACCAAAACCAAAACCAAAACCAAAACCAAAACCAAAACCAAAACCCACAAAAACCTCATTTCCCTTTTGATGTCAGCAAGCAAGATTTTTTCTTTTTCTTTTTCATTTTTCACTATGAAACTAGTGCTTATGACTAGGTATAAAGGAAATCAGGAAATGCACTTTTGAATATACAGTAATAAAGGCGTTATTCCAGCAGTAAAATTATTTTTGCTCTGAAGAGTGGCATATAATAAGTAAATAATTTTTGTGTATTTCCAGGGGCACATATATGACTAAAGTTGATTATGAACATAAAATTACAAATTTTTTAATCAGAAACTCTTATTCAAATTTTTGTACAGATTTTTTCATTTCTTTCCTTGTAGTTGAAAATGAATTTCGCATCATCCTCACATGACACAGATCAACAGGGGATTCAGCCCTATTAAAGGAGATCTTTAGAATGAAATCAGCTGTGGAATGTTTTAGAAATGTGGTTCAGTAAACTCCATATAATTTCAAAAAGAAAATGGTGCATAGAGGAGTATCTGGGGAATTACCATAAATACAGTGTTTCACTTGGATTCATACAAGACGCACCTCTGGGATAGTAAGACACTTTTCAAATAGCGGATGAAAAAAACATGTCTTTTCCTGGAGTCCTAAAGCACAAAATTTGCATATTAATAGAAGATTAAAATGCCCATCAAGCATTCTTTAGGTGTTGCTTTCTCTTTTGTGTTTTGCTCTTCACATAAATATTCTTCATAATGAAAAGAAACTCCTTCAACTCCGCTTATTGCATTGAATCACTAAAGTTTCATATTACAGTAGCACACAGTATTTTTGTATTTTAATCCTTTTGAGAAGTTGCTGTCTGATTTTTCCCTTTATTTGTACTTTGTTCTGCTTCAAGATGTACCAGTATTTTTAAGCAGGGTCTAAGCATTTTTTAAAGGCTAATTTCTAAGTGGGTTTTGGGTCCCATCAAAACTGTGCTTTAGACATGAGTCTCACAAGTCTATTCAATTTTAAATTTTAGAATCAACAATTAGAAACACCTGAAGTGAGAACCTATTGTTTGGCTACGTCCAAAAGGTGTCTTATTATCTGGAGTGCTCAACTAGCAGCAAAAAACAGTGTTTAAGCCAGCTAAGGTAAGGAAGTATGGTGTGGATAAGTAGGGCTTGAAACTTGTCATGAAAAGGTACAGCAGATAATATTTTTGAAGTATGCTGAATTTTAGGGAGCTGCTAATGTTACTGTGCATTTCACTGTGAACATGACAATTGTATACAAATGCACTTAAAAGATTATTTACAATAATTGCTACAACTGAAGCTTTTTCCTAAAGAAATATGTCAGTGAGAAAGAGGCCATGGAAGTGATGTTCTTCATGGATCTCTATACAGGATGAGAGAGCTGTTCAGATAGGCCTATCTTTCCTCAGTGCAGATGTTGACTAAAAAGCCCTTTAATTTATCAGTAAACATGCTGAAACAAAAACAGAAATGACCAAAGCTTTGAATTCTAAGTGACATGGTTGATAATTCCTTAAATCTGCATACTTATGGGATTCTCATAATCATTTTATGTTTCATGTTAGCAAGTCAGAATAAATCTGAGTATCTTTAAGCAAGAATATCTATGTAAGTGCTTAAAACTGTTTGTTGTCCCAAGCGACATATTGTTCTGTTTCATGGGTATCTGTCTTTTACTGCACACTGTTAAAATGATCTCTGGGGTGTCAGGAAAATCTTCAGTTTATGTAAACACAAAATACAGTGCAGCTCCCAAAGTTTGAGCCTCATTACAGGATCAAAATATTTCCCAGTCTTGGCCAGAGCAGTGTCATCACTTACTGATGGCAGTTTTGTGCAGTAGCTGCACTTTCATTCCCACAATCGGTACATTTTCCCCTAGCCCTTGTAGTTAGCTCAATCCCATTTACAGCTGTTCCTAGGGACTCTAAGGCTCTTCTTGATCTCCCTCTGCCTTTGCATTTACTCTTCCTTCTTCTACATGAGAAGGGCACTCTTTTTGCAGTTTTTATTTTTTTCCTGAGCATACTTGCATAACTTCTCCATTAAAGGAGCCACAGTACACATGGTGTACGGGCAGAAATTGTTTCCAGTAACTCTCACAGCCCCATGAGTGTTGTTGCAGGTGTGATAGACGAATGGAAGCACAAAGTCGGGAGTTTTACAGCAAGACTAGGATGGTTTGTTCTCGAGCAACTGCAGCTGTGATGAGGGGTATTATGCAACTGTAGCTAAGTGATGAAGTTTTGGATGTCATCAGTGCAATTTCTGTCACATTGATGCCCGTTCTGCAAATTAGATAGTAAAGGAACAACCCACCAAGCAAAGGCAGCACTGGTTGTTTTCTTGCTAGTTGTACTTCATTGTCTAAATTAAATTGAGGTCAACACCTCAGAGAGAGAATGAGAAGAAAATTTCCAATAACAATCTCTTGAATTTAATGACAACAGAGATTCTTGAAATAAACTACAATAAAGCTAAATCTGAGCCCTCCACTTTACAGCTGTACTTTTAGGGGAAGTTGAGTATCCTTAAAGATGTTTGGTGGAGTCCTTTTTCCTTTGAAGTAAATGAAATTTTTATGAGAGGCTAATGTATGCTTAATTGGCATGTGCATGCCAGTAGTATGTGCTAGAGTGCAGACTGTGTGTTCTGCCAATACAGCTGTTTATTTCGTAGGCTTGGCTTGGTGTGAAAGTGTATGATCAGTCATCAGATCTGTGGGTACTGGATGTATTCACTAACGTTTCTTTTTCCTTTTTCTGAATGGATTTGCAAGCTGGACTTTGTCTTCTCAGCTGATGAAATTGTGGTCTTCCAGAAAATTTGTTATGGCTAATGAGATGATGTTGCTTAAAGAAGTAAGCTGCTATGAACTTCTATAATAAGGAAAGGGCCTTTGTTCCTCATACAAATGTTCAAGGTTTTATTGCTTTAGTGAATATAAAATTCTGTTGGTACCACTTATTGAGAGGGCATGAATCTCAGTTTTGGCAAAATACTCACATTTGTACCAAATTACACTGAAAATTGTCCATGAGACACATCAGCTGTAAGAAAAGTCCCAAAAGTGCTTTATCAGAAGAGTTGCATGTGATTACTCTGTTGATATATGATAAAGAAACAGAGAACTTTCTACCACTCTTTTGTTTCACTTTGAAATATGTTTGGACTCCAAAGTGGAGTAATGAATACTTCTGATAAAAAAGTATTTCCAAATTTCAAAATGAGGTCCACTCATTCAAGCCAAGACAGACTGTCTGACACGTCAGTGCATCCTGTCTCAATAGGTGTCTGTGCTTTCTGTTGTGCTGCTTGCAATCTGCAGGGCACTTAGGTAGACTGAATTCCTACTCCTACCAAAATGCATCCCTTCCATTTCTTGCTGCTGTATTTACATGACGTTATTTTTACTCAAACCCCATAGGCCGTTTTGGAAAGTGTCTTACTTGTCAGACCAGAGAAGAATCACTGCTCCATGGAGCTGCCAGTCTGACTGCTCTTTTTTGTAAAGTTGTTGGCATACATGTTCTAGAGAAGTCAATACAAATAAAGGTCTATTATTGGGCTTTTAATCAGGAAATTAGTAGATCAGTCAACAAAAGGAAAGAATAAAGGCAGTATGAGATAATGAAAGCTATGTTATTCAGATTAAAAAGGAATTTTGTTTCTGTGTTTGTTTGGTCTCCTAAATACACAATAGTTTTTTATACCTAATGAGTAATTTTTACTAACATGTATTTTGTCATTTCAGATTTCTCTAAATAGTATGGCTGAGACCAAAAGAGAAAGACAATACCTGAATTCATAATACCAATAATAGTAAACTACCTAGTAAACAAGAATTCATAATAGTAAACCACCTTGACATAAGGGCAGCCTGTATTTTAATGAGGTTGTCATACAAAAACTAAATTCCCTGGAGTTTGTCAAGTGAATGGTTCTGCTAAATTTGTATTTATTTCTCTGTGGTGAAGGTCTCCTTTGTGACTGCAATATTTTCTACTAGATGATCACAAGGTGAAAGAGTCTTATCTTGTCTGTTGTCACTTCTGACCTGGGCATAATCACACCATTTGCATCCCTTGAAAGTTGCCCTGTCCTGTCCCTGAGAATGGTAACCTCCCAGCTAAGCTGGAGTAATTGGCTGCTGACAAGAAAGCACCCTTAATTTTCATTTATTTATTCCTGTAGCAGTGGAGGTGTTCCATCTTTGCTAGTGAGTATGCCAGAAATGAAAATCTATGGAAAAACATAATTTTGGGCAGGGTAGCTTTACATTTGCTTTAAGCAGGCTTGCTTTTACAGCCTGATTTCAGGCAACAGCTTAATCTATTTGTAGGAATTTGCTGTCAGAATCTGTCATTATGAGATATTCTGAGGTCTCTAAGCACAGGCTTTAGCAAAAACGTAGAGAAAGTTCTGATCTGAATGAGGGGTCCCTTAGGCAGGAGCACTGCTGTGATTACTCTGCTTGATACAGATGCATGAGCCAAAGCAGCTGGTGGTAATGGGAGAGAAGGTAACTAGAGGCCACCCACTGCCCTCAGTTAATTCACTTCTGCAATTTTGTGAAGACTGAGAGTTTCAATTTGAGCATCTTCAGTGAAAAAAGTGATAGTGATAAATCCTGTATACAAGGTAGCAAATGAACTCCCATGTTACCTGCATAACACGAGGAATTGTTGTTCAGTCAGACTTTGAAAGGTCAAAATTCCAAATTCCTCATTTAATGTTGGTCAGTGCTAGAGACCATTATATTATAATAATTTTGTTAATTCACAACAATAACCAGAACCCTCCAAATGAAAAATAAACTTTATTTTATCAGAACTTATATGATTTATGTAGATTTTTGAGAAAATTACTGTGGTATTTTATTCAAGAATATTAAACTGGTAGATTTAGCTCTGTGTCTTAGAAATCTGTACAAATTAGGGTCAGACCAAAAGTTAGACTCCTGTCTACTTTTACCTATATGTGCTAAATATAACTAGACCTGTTGTCTTTAATGTTAAAAGAAATCTTGCCTAAACTCAGCTCATGAGTTCAGTAGCTCAGAGTACCTTGTAAGCCTTATTTAATTAAGCTTTACAACACCTTTAAGATAAAGGATAAGAAGAATTTTTATCTTCTGTACAACCACCTTAAACTGTACAGAATGGCCTTCATGCTCTCTTTTCGTGTTAAACAGCATCTAACCTGACAAGCAATTGCTGAAGGCATGATCCATGTGTACAGTCACTTTAGCATTGGATTCTCATGGAGTGTCTTGAAACAACTAGAGAACAAACATATACAAATATACTGCAAAAGAAGTTTACTGCAGTTAGTGTATAAAGATTTTCTTTAATTTTTTTCTCTAGAGCCAACAGTGTAACCAAGCTCCTGGCTGCTAGGAACAAATTTAGCAGCTACTCATTAACTGAAGCACAGCATGTATTGGGTAAAGATAGACCACTTGGAAGTCTTTAATTAAAGTAAGTTAACTGCTTAAGTAGTTACTTACTTAAATTAAATAGAAAATAGTAAAGGTTCACCATGGTATCTTAAGATGCATCATTAATCTAATACTGCTGAAATCTTCACCTATCAACAGGATGCAGACAGAGTAAAAGGTGGGAAATAACACCAACTGGTCTAATGCATTAAAAGAAAAGGATACAATCAATTGGTTAGAAATTTTTTCCAGAAAGTATTCCAGGTGAGATTTTTATATTTATATCAGTGTATGCTGCATCCAAGATTTGCCAGAAAATATCTAAATCTAATTGTATCACCTTAGGGAACAAAGACACTCTCTTTAGATGTTCACTTTCCTATTGAAGCTGTTATTCTTGATTTATACAGCCTCTGATGGTAGCTGTTACAGGTTCTGAGTTACCTAATCAAGATTACGTATACACCGCACTTTATATTTCCATCTGAAGCTGTACATGATGGTCTTTACAACTCAGGAAATAGAATAAAAGGTTCTTTGATTCACCTGTGTTCACGAAATTTTTTTGGTGATATTAATAGCCTCTTGCATTTTAATAATGCGAGCAGTAAATCTAAAGCCATACTGTAATGATTTCTGTGGGTCCAGAAGAGCTTTCTCCCCAGAGCTCTCTTTGAAGCCATCTTCAGTCCTAAATTCTTCTTTAGATAACCAGCTAATTGTGATTTGTTCTGACTAAGCTGCCACAGTAATGAATATTAGTGTTCGAGATAGCTCCAGTGTTGTCCAGCAGGTTTAAAATAAAATACTAGAAGTTCAAGGGTACAAAACACATAGAAAGGCTTCACTTTTGATACGTATTTGCTGAAATACACATTATGCTGCTTATTGGTTTCACAGATCTATATGGATTTATTTCTTTGTACAATAATTTTACTTACTAGTTCTTCCTTAACAAGTTTTCGCTGCAAAGATTTTAAGATGGTAATTTTTGGAAAATGCTCCACTGCACTCTTAGTAGACCATAAAGAATCCGTGTGTATGATATGCACATTTCACATTGCAAACTCAGAAATGAGAAAAGTAAAATTTCATGCCACATAAAACAGCAAAACCAGAAAGCCTTGTACTAATTGTACTTTTCTCATTTTTACTTTCCCTCTCCTACTAACAAGCTAATCACTAATATAGCACACAGTGCAGTGACACTGCATTGGCAAATACCTCAGAGGGAGGCCATCTATTTTTGCACATATAAAATCCATTCGATATTGATGTAACAAGATGTAACAAGAGAGTAAGTCTGAGTCATAAAAGAGACCTTCACCACAGAGATATAAATTTGAATTTAGCAGAAGCATTCACTTGACAGCTCCAGGGAATTTTTTTGGTTGTTTGAGCATCATCTTTCTTCCCTGGAAGAAAGAAGTTTCTAAGTTTAAAAGTTTCTGATGGATGCAATGAGAAAAGGTTGATTTCAAAATGTAAATGTAGATTAACTGTTGTCTGATACTTAGCTCCTCTGTTCATGAACCTTCTCATCTGGGATATATGTCTCATTCTCTGTTGCAACTTAAATGCACTCACACTAAAAGCAAAACTATTCTGCCTTTGGAATTAACTCTCTGTCTGAAATAGATGATTATGGTACAATGCCTGATATTTCCGTGATAATCATGCATTATGAGGAGTGCCTCAACTCTGCAGCTGTATCTGATGTAAGAAACACCTGACCCCTCTGTTTTAAGAGGGATAGTATTTTCCAGTGGAATTTTAATTTATTAAGCATATGCAAATTATAACTTCCAAGCCCTTTGAATTTTCATCATTTTGTTGAAATTAGTAACAAATTGACAGCATATGATAGATAGGTAACCACATAGTCACCTATTGATCATACACTGTCAATAACAGCAACTCCACATAGTCATTTGTGCTACTTCATCTGTTGTGACCAGGAGCTTGATGTCTTAGGAAAAAAGTGTGATTCAGTACATTGGGATTCCTTTAATAACAAAAGGAATAATAGAAATCTCATACAAAATCTTGTGAATTATCTTTTGTGACTGTTCTCACAACCTAGTACTAAAACCAGGATACAATAATATGCAAGCTAAAAAGTGAAAGACAGTAGTCTGTGAAGAAGCTTCAAGATAAACTTAATAATGAATTTTCTATTGGAAGATTTGAGGAGATCTATGAAGTGATACAATCTGTGAGATTAATGTATATAGGTCACCTCATGGCTCTCTCCAAAGGTCACGGGTAAACTGATACCAGTAAAATATTGCACCAAATGTAACTTTTCTACATCTTAAGACTAGGTAGATTGGAAAAGGATTTGAGGGAAAGTAGCTTTTATGAAAGCTTTGTAATGAAGTGTAGGATTTACAGAGTTAGGATAAACTTCAAGGTGATGGGTTATGTTGACCTATAAAATAATTTAGAAATTATGTGTAACAGAAAAAAAATCTGTTTCCTTGCTTCTTGTATACACTTAAAGGAACCTTATCTAGGTTCCTATAGGTTTCTTTTTTAAATGAACATTTAAAAAATGTACTATGATGCCTTAAGCAGTAGGTCATAGGAGGTCAATCAACTTTTGGACTGCTAATCCAAGGTAGATCACTGATTCCGAAGGATCAAAAAGAAAAAAAAAGTTGTATCTCTTTTTATGCTTCTCAGTGCCACTGAGAAGTGTTTTAGGCACTGGCGAATCTAGACATTTTGTTTTTCCTAGTTTGATTTGTCCACAGACCTATTTAACGGCTAATACGGAAATCGTAGGGAAGTGGTTGAATGGATCCAAAGAGAATAGAAAGGAACAAAGTTTTGGAATTTTGCCTGGGAATAGCGTAGTGGTGGGAAAATCCTCTGGGCCATCTAATGACACCAAACTCCACAGAAATTGTATAACTCCTCTTTCTTCCCTGCCTCTCTCATCGTGTTACCAGCATAGGGCCAGAAACTGCATAAAATTGTTTGTCGATGTGGAGTCACGCTAAAGTTACTGGTTTGTGCTCGCAGAGTATCATGTTTCTACATGATCTCTCTCTGGGAAAAGGACTTTTTCCAAATTTAAACATTATAAGGATTTATTGAACACTCTGCAACAGCAAAGCCATGCAATTTGAACAGAAAACTGACAAAGGATTCAGAGGAGGAACACTAAATGTTCAGAGTTGTGGCACTGGGTTTATAGGCAACACTGAGAAAGTTCTAGGCAAGTGGAGAAAGATGTTAATATTCCAAAAAGTAAAAAAGGATAGAGTTGCGTGACAACACAAGTTTTCTTACACAAAAATCGTTGTACAAAAGCTAAATGTGTTTTCAAAGAAAAATCTGGATTGTGTTGCAAAGTGTGAGACACTAACTTGGTGTGACCATGTAGCAGAGGTAGAATTAAAGACAGGTTGAGTTACTGAGGTCCTATTATAAAGTTCAGAGAAGTGAAAGTGTATAGAATAGAATATAGTATTTAGTAAGAAAGAGTGGTACATCTGAATATGACACTCCAAAGAATATGAGTAAAACTCCATGACCATTTCTGATGCCAGATTCCAGAAGAAGTGTCAGTCATAAGCTATGGAAGATCAATCTATTTGGCTTAATTGAGAAATGAGTAGCCTCCAGGCAACTAGAGAATATGTATCTGATAATGGAAAACTATTTCACCTTACCAAAAAAAGCAGCAGGGGCATTCAACAAGTGAAAATATAGTGGTCCCTACCAGTCAATGAAAATATGCTCAAACATAACAAGAAGTTAAAACTTGATGGCAAAAATTGCCAGAAATGATTTGTACCTTTTGTTTGGAAAGGCCATCAGGTAGGTTGATTTTCTTGTAGATTGAAAATGTATGGACGTAAATAGGGATGTAATTCCCTCTCATAAACCAAACTTTTTAATAAAACAACAGGTTCTCCCATTCACATTTTCAATTAAAGTTTCTGGAAGTCTTGGGATGCATTAAAAATTCTCCACAGGAAAAGCTCATTTTGCCCTTTTTCCACCAAAAAAAAAACCCACTTTCTGTTCAGAACTAAAAGAAGGATTAAAAAAAAAAAATCCCTCTTAACTGGTATAAAAACCTTTTCATTCCTTCTGTAAAAATTAATTGTTGAGATACACAACTTTAGTGCTACTTTAATTGCTTTAATTATTAGCAACCCAGATTTAACTTAGTCTTTTTCTACGTAAAACCTTCTTAAAGGTGTATTAAAAAATTCCCTCCTGCTAGCCTGCCTTCGGTGTTGTTTAGAGAAACTGGCACACTGCTTTTGTAAAAGGTCTCCAGTGTATTGATAGAGACAGTGCTACAAACAGGGGTTGGGAAAGGAGGAGAAAAGAACATGTGTGATCACAGTGGTTCTATCTAAAATAGGACAAATGTAATAGAAATGTCGGCTCTAAGGAGCGTTATGGTATATATGTATATACAGACACAGATAAGTAGGCTGACATTTTAAACTTCTGAGCAGATAAACTTAAATGCTAGGTTCTGGCTTGAAATTAATATATGTTGAGAATCGAAGCTGCTACTAACTACAGATTGCCCAGAATCTCATCAGTTTTATTTAGCAGCTGGCAGATGTGAGGCCTTGGGAACCCAGTTGCCAGAACAGAGCGGTCAAAAGTTGCCCTTACACTGTAGGGTGTTTGCCAAGTGTTTATGCTTTGCACAGGGAGGCCAAATAGCCAGCTTGAACCCAGTAACCAACATTTCACATACAGGCTCCTACAGGTGAACAAAGTATAAAGAAAAAAAAAAAGTCTACTTCTAAAAGTTCTAACAAAATATAACTTTTTAAATGAAAATACCCATTTTTTTGTGCATATAATTTTGAGAATGAGAACACAGACTTTTCTGAGTTTGTCTGGCTGAGCTAGAATATGCTCTAGCGGTTCAATTATTGGAGCCAAAATTAACCAAAAGATCTTTCACATAAGGGCCCATTTCTATGGCAACTAGAGAGGTATGGTGTGAACAATATTATCAAGCGTATAAGGAAAAAGATAGCCAGCAATCTTGGTCTTCATAACACTAGAGTTAAATGTAATCTTCCAATTGAATTACAGGGAATTAACTTAGGCTTCTAATTTTGTAGTGCATAAATTTTAGGCATAATCTGAAAAAATGTCTTAAATTCATAGGGAAGTTTTAGCATTTGAGTTCTTCAGCAGTTAGCAGCAAATTAGAAGACATTTACCTAGGTAGGGAAGTCAAAATTTTCTTAGGTCTCTTTTTAAAACTGTTAATGAGCTCTCAAAAAGGAGTGGTGTATCTAAATGCAAAAATCCAAACTGAAAAATAGAAGCCGAACGATCGGAAAAGAACTTATTCACTGTATGAGGAAATATTAAATAACCAATTCAGTCAGTTAGTTGAATTTATAATGAACTAAGAACAAATTGGTGTAATTAAAAGCTTGACTGGCAGAGGAAAATTATCCTTTGTTAGTTTTGCTATGTATGGGATGATAGGTCTGACTTCAGAATGTAGTGCCAAGGGATATTCTGGAAGGCTGAAATAAGATGCGGCAACACATACACCAAGGGAAATTTAGAGGTTAAGGAATTGAAACTGTCAATGGCTAAGAAATATAGTGAATCATTCTTCACTGAGCCAGAGGCTAGAGGACCTAATGAGCTAATAATAGTACACATTGCATGCCCCCAGGAAAAGGGAGACATCAGAATGACATAGCAAGATAAAGAGGAATGGAAGAGTAACATGATCGGGATCACATGTGATTAAAACATCTTGTCATTAATTGTGGGAAATGATAGAAAGGTTTTCCATGATGGAAACACTAACAAAACATGACAGTGTTCCAAAACATTCTATGCCCAGATATGGATCGTAAAAAAGATTTAATCACTTTGTTTTGGTGCCCTTTTCATTTTTCTACTCAGAAAGAGAAAATTGCACAAAGAAATGCTTCCTGAATACAAATAAAAAAGTTAGTACCACCCTCCAATATAGAATAGTCTTGTGTGATGCAACTTAAAATTGAAAGGTTAACCCAAAAAGTAGTAGCAAACTATGAGGGAAGAAAACTGAAGAAACATTGGGGGTCATGCAAAGACGTCTGCTTTTACATTTAATTTAAAAAATTGTTACATATAATGTTAGTTATATTGAAGTCAGACGCAAGAGATGTAAACTGGCTTTTGACTTCATCGAGGTCTATGTCAAGTAAATATAGCAAAGTCTGGTCTGTGTTTCAGTGGTATCTATTTCAAATCCTCTTCTGGAGCATTAATCGTTCTGGGAGACCTTGTCTGAGATGGGAAGAGCAGCAATGGCATTATGAGTTTTCAGCCTTACAGACCACCCACCAGCTGAAAGGTATGGTCAATTCTTGCCTTGTATAAAGTCACTGAGGGGAAGCCATGTCCTCAGATGGGCTGTGCACAGAGGAGGATCAAAATACACAAAATTTACCTGCTTCTTGGGGATGGATGAGTAAACAGTAGGAAAATGTTGCTTTGGGATTGTTTTTCATTCAATAAAATGAGAAAAGTAATGATCCGAAGGCATGCGAAAAATATGTTTCTTATGGAAACACTAACTTCAGGTAGTCATTTTTTTGTCTGTTCTTTCCACTCACACCTCATGCTCTATAAGCCCTCTCAATTCTTGTTAGACTTCCTAAATAGAGGAGATACAGTTTTCTCATCATAATTAATTTCATTTCAGAATGATATAACTAGGTAGTGCATGTAGAACCTCTAAAGTGCTGTAACGAGTAGTATCATTTCATGGAGGTGTTAAATATTTAAATCATAAGACATTATATGTTCTTTAAATGTTGAAAAATATTTACAACAAAATAATTTAAAACCATTTCACATAAGCAACATCTTTGTTATCTATGTCCAATTCCTCACTTTAAAGCTTACAAAGCACCAGGTTTCACAAAGTTGGTCAACAGGTTACTAAAAAATTCAGAATATTCTGTCCCCATCCCCTACCGTGTATCTACATTATAAACTGGTATCAGACAGATTCCAATTAGGAAACAAATCTCATCTATTGCTGATTTGCCTGGTGACATTTCATTAACAAGTCTCTCTGACTTGTAATGTTGCTCATCTCACAGAGGTTTTTACACCAGAGATCTCAGTGGGATTTTTTTTTTTCTTTTTAATTTTCTGCAAACTGATTTTTCTATCAGTGAGAAATAAGGAATGCAATTGTTTCTTTAGTGGCAATGAAATACAGGAAGGCTAGGTATTCCCAGCAAGAGCAATTGTGATACTGAAAAGTATACAGGAACCCTTAGCGACATGCTCACACATTACTTTCTGAAGATCTGTTCTATTGGGTAACTTTGCAGCAGCATTTTTAGAGAAATATTTATATTGAGGTGATGAAACTGAGACTCCCATGGGCAGTTTAGCCAATTGTCTACTTCCAGATCTAGTTTTGAAGTGCACGTTGCCCTGTTTTTATCCTGTCATTGACACTATTCCCAGTTTGTATTTTCATATTATGTGTCCTTGTTGCTTGCCTGAAAAAAAATGAAGTTCCTACGTCCAATTCTCACAAGTTCTGTTTGTTTTGGGGTATTCCACCCCCTCCCCCCCCGCCTTTTTCCCCCTAGTTGAGTGGTGTCCAGTACTTCAGTTTTGGGAGGTTTTTTTCAGGGAATACATACACACACAGACTAATCTTTTTTCTCTCTTTCCCTTGTTTCTTTTTTTCTCTTTCTTCTTTCTTTCTTCACTTTCCTTCCTTTTCCTCAACTTTTTGTAATTTAAAAACACGTACTTTTCATCCAACACAATAAATTCTATTTAGTCCGATTATTGATTCATAAAATTTTAGTCAAAGGTAGGCAAAACAAGTGGTTATGTTGTCCTATATGAATTAGTTCAGCACTCAGCTGCAGATATCAGAAATCTGTACTTGACTGTTTTCCTTGTTTGATGGATTTTTGAAATTATATTTCCACCTCAGCGACATTACCTTAACCAACAGACTCTTGGAGGACAGGAAATACCCTGCTGACATTGATCTACTTTGTATAAACATGTCAACAGTCTGCAAAGCCACTAACTCTTGAGCAGTCCATTTTACAGAAAAAACAGTCCTAGACCAGACTACTAATTAATCTTCCCTTACCTTTGCCTTTTATGCACAATAAAACTACTTTGTCAAAAACACCCCAGCAAATGAAAACCTATCTCGTTTGAGTATTCTCTCTTCCTGAATATTCTTCTAGAGGTGACAACTAAGATGATCATCTATACTCTGTGCAAAGAAACAGAATTCTCTGCTTTTCCTGTTTGGATCTAGCTCTGATATATTGATTTCATTTTCATAACTATCCCCCTCTTAGAATACTTTACTATTTTTTTCCATGTGGTTTTCATGTGAGCTTGTTTTTCAGATAGTTTTCATCGCTTGCTGAAAATTGTTGACAAACTCTATCCATGTTTATGTTTAGAAGAAAAAGTCATTGGTGTGCTGAGAAAGAGCTTACAGTTACATGGTAACTTGGCAGAAAAGGAGCTCTACTGAGGCAAAGAGTGAAGGGGACCCATTGACATGCTAAAGGTTATTTGTGGTTCATTAATAATGAGTTCCATTAAAACCAAACTTTGTTACTTGTACTTACCATGCATAAATGGAGAAAGTGAGCTTCTGAATTAAAAATTAGGTCATGAGAGTAGTCTATCAGCACAAAAACCTCCAGTGTTTCGAAACAGGCAGATAGCTAATGAGTTGCCTTGAAGAAGTGCTGAATATAGAGAAACAGAATTTGGTGAGAATCCACTGGCTGGAGTATGGTACCTTCTTATATTACTGCGTAATGAATAATGCATATTCCTCTTTCTTCAAGGAAATGTGATGGTATGATAGATGAGAGTCTGTCAGGATCATCTAGGTATAATGCCTGAGAGCAAAGAGGTGGAGGAAGTGAGCTCACAAAGTTCTTTCTCTGATATGCTGACCTTTTTCAAACATAGTGATATCATCCCTAGGTACAACGTTTGGCCCTGATTTCCTAGTTGGACTGTGTGCACACACTCTCCTGACTGCGTAGGCAGTCCAGCTGGTATTCATTCTCTTTTAAAAATATTTGTACAGATCCTGCATTTGTACCTCTTTAAGCAGTTTCCTTAACGGTATTTTTCTTCAGAGAAAAGAAGAAGGTTCAATCCTTTGCTTTTAATTTTAGCTACTGTATACTTCTACATTTTCATAAGAAGTAATAAACAAACAAAAATAAGATTTAGCTGCTTTCCATCTCTGTAAACCAACCAGCCTCACTTGCTGTGAGGAATTCCTCTGACACTTTACTGGACCAAGGTGTGAAGCAGAGTCCAATGCCAATGTTGTGAATTTGTTTCTGGAGGTAGAAAAGGACCAAAGTGCATATCTGCTGAAATAATCACTTGAGAAAACAAGCACTGCATCTTTTCTAAAGTGTTTACAATACAAATTAAAAAATTTCTTAGTACACCTTCTATTAGTGTTCAAAAGTTCTGGGCATCATTCTGAGGCCAGACTTTGTGTGGTGTTCTTTCAGTGAAACTAATGGAATAATGTTGGTCTCTTGCTCAATGAGAATATGGAGAAATTGACCTATAGTTTATTCTTTCTAATTCTCTGTAGGACTTGATTGGCTAAATTAATATAAAAATAGATTGTTTGCAATTTAATGGTGCAGTGTTTGATTGGTCAGGGAATTTAGAGAGCTCACAGGAGAACAGTTTATGTTTCAAGTCCTGTTTATAGCCAGTTCAATCTTTGTACAATTGCTACAGTTTTTCATGGTAGAAGGGCTTTTTTCACGCATCACATATTCATTTTAGTAGGCAAATAATGTATTTCAATTGATAATTTTAGTAATAATTTGAGGCCAGCTTTTGTTATGTGCTTGAAAAATACACAAAATAATCAGATTTTGGATTTACAGTGGAGGCTGTTTGGCTGTTAAGTACCAGCAGTGCAAATTGTGAAGGCCAAGGCCTCTATTAACAAGGTCAAGTCTGGGTGCTGCACCTGGGTTGAGGCAACCCCAGGTGCCAACCCAGGCTGGGGATGAACAGATGGAGAGCAGCCCTGCCCAGAAGGAGTTGGAGGTGCTGGGGGTGAGAGCTGGGCATGGGCATGGGCACTCCCAGCCCAGAAAGCACAAGAAAGATTGTAAGAGACTACAGGGGCATAAAGTGACAGGACAAGGCGGAAAGACTTCAAACTGAGAGTAGGTTCAGATCAGATGTTAGGAAGATGTTCTGTGGTGTGATGGTGGTCAGGCACTGGCACAGGTTGGCCAGAGAAACTGAGGCTTCCCCATCCCTGGGAGTGTTCAGGGCAAGGCTGGACAGGGCTTTGAGCAGCCTGGTCTGTGAATGGTGTCCCCACCCACAGCAGGGGGCTTGGAACCAGGTGATCTTTAAAGTCCCTTCCAACTCAGGCCATTCCATAACTTTATGATTCTACGTTTAGGTCTTCTCACAGTCACAAGTAATAGTTCTTAGGTGTAAGCAGATTCAAACTGGAGTCAAAACAACACTTAGCTGATCTAGCATGATTAATTTTGAGTAACTTTGGAAGGTAGGTTGCTAGACTTAGGCCAAACCTCAAACTGTGATAGCACTATAGTGAAAAGATGCAACTGTTAAACATAATCTGCTGCACTAATTATCCATAAAGAAAGTTGAGAACTTGGGTGAAAATATTATAAGAGGGAACACATAAGATAAAGGAGCAGCTTTGCACGTATAAATTTGCATATTCAGTATGTGCATGTGGGTATTTATTTTTGGTAAAGAAAAACGTATGTCTGTTTTATATTTACAACTGTCACTATCTCTTTTGCTACATTTCAGATACTAATGATTTTAGCGCAAAATTGAACAACTTAATGGGCTGGAGATGCTTAATGAAATCACTTTAATTGTGACTTTCACTATGTCTCTCCTAGACATTGAAGACTGCATAACAACAGTAATATTTCACAGAAAATAATGATGCAGATTCTTACTTTTAGACTGTTTTCAGGCCACTTGAAAAATATTTTTCTGCATCTTTGGAAAAAAAGCAGTCAAACAAAGAATTTTGTTGATGGAGGTAAGAAAGGAGAAGTGAAACCTCCAAGAATTGATAGAAGTCTTCCAGTTTATAAGTCAACCTACCTCAAGCTGCTTCAAATCACAGGAAAAAATCCATGCACTTTGATTTTCCTTCCAAAGCATTGCTTTTCCACCCTTTATTATTGAGAGAAAAGCATGGAGATACTCTGTTAATTTAACAGTATTAAGATAGTGTTAGCAAATTATTGATCCATAAGCTGGTAATTACTTATTCAGCAGAGTACAGATTATATTTACTATTCAAATAAGAATGGATTGTATAATAGGCTCTTATGTAGATATTTAATTTTCGGCTTCTTATTTCTTTCTAGGACTGGGCAGGTCAGTTAGACATGTAAGGGCTTGGAGGCAGGTAAGTAGAAACAATTAGTATCTATTGATGACTGGGATGTGGGTGATAGATAATCTTTGATGGTAGGCAACATAGATAAATTGAAAGCACCCATACAAAAGAAGGAAGTTGAAAACCTGGAGGAAAAAAAGGAATTTCTGGAGAAGGAAAACCACATATTTAAGGAAAATTTCTCAGAGTGTAGTCGTGTCCTTTTAATTTCATGTAAGGGGATTTTATTGGATAAATTAATATGTGATTATTTGAAGAAATTAGATGTGTTTTTTTCTATGTATTTTTCTAAAAATTGTAGCAGTATATTTAAGGGAAAATATGTTGAGGGTTCATTGATAGCCTAAGAAACAATTCCTTTTAACATTTAGATTCTTTTGTCACATAATGTGAACAATTGGAATAGAACTGATGCATCCTTTAAGCATTGAAAATGGCTCTCATGGATTTGTTAATGTAACATGGAAAGTAAGAAAGGAAACTTTCTAAGAGTATCCTTGATCAAGATGACTGTTACAAAATTCAGCAGTCATATTTGTATAAATATGTCTGAAATACTCCGTTGGTTTTGAATGTGTCAGCCCTGAAATGAAGCTAATACTTCTTAAAGATCTTCCAGCTCAATGCTAATTCCTGCCTCTAAGTTCTTGCTCTGTTGAAGGCATTGACTTCAATCAGAGACCAAAATGTCCTTCTGTCTAGAGCCCTGTACTATTAAAAATATATTTCTTCCTAAAAAAGGACATTTAGTACCACATAAAGAAATGGGCAGATTTGTTTGATAACTCCATCTTGTGACACTGAATTTGTTCTCTAACTGGAGGAGTCTCTCTGGCGCTTTACTGAATGATCTGCTGTGAGCCCTAAAGCTGGTCAGTGTCCATCTTTGTACAGAAGAGATGTCTCGTGTCAGTTCAGCCTGTGAACCTGGAATTTCACCACCAAAGAATAAAATTTCCTTTTCTTCTGAGGTTCTTTTGTAAGAGAAGAGATGGAAGTTGACTGAATTTTACTGCTTACCATTTATATGTCAACTAAATGCATAAAAATTTTTCAGTTTAGCTCTAAGAAAGTGTGTTTGAAAGCAACTAGGCCAAATGCAAGAAAGGAAGACATAGTTATTCTGTAATTTCTTTTGAAACATTAAAGCAACCTAGAAGTAATCCCAGCTTTTTGCTGGGAAAAGTGCTGTAGAGTATTCTGTTAGTAAGCTTTTTTTCACTTGGCATGACCATTAAGTACTGAACTTTAATATGCGAACCAAGAATTTTTACGTTTTTGCAGGTTAATATGAGTCTATGCTATCTAAAAAGAGTAGGTCTGGTGAAGTATTTATTTATAGCGAGACTAGGAATTCACATGAAATTTAGGCTCACAAATTTAAGTAATGAGCAGTAGTGGTGATCACTGTGTGGGAAAACGCATATAATCTAAAATTTTCTGATTCCTTCTAATGTACAATGTAAAAAAAATATTAAAATTTCTTCTATTACAACCTCTACACTACCTTGTTTTGCTGAATATAAACTTTCTTACGTCTAATCACAATTGCTTGGTCCTGTAAATAATTCAGAACCAGAACTACCACCTGAATGATTCTTGGAAATTATAGGTTGTTTTCAGAGTCTTGCTTGTCATCATAAATTACTCTAACAAAATAAGTCAATATTCTATAATGGTACAATAAGATAAATGTGATTGGGAAAACAGCATTTTATTTTATTGAAAATATAGGGTACGTCCCGAGCATCAGATATTCTCTTTTGTTTCTCAGATCTCAACGGTACATTTGCTGAAGGAATAAGATGGAAATGTTCACGATAGAGTAATGCTTATGAAATCTTTCAAATATAAACATTGTTTTATGTGCAACAAAGAGATGAAGGACTAGGATTTTTTTGGGTTTTTTAATCCTGGACACATACTGAGGTGCTAGTACTAAGATCATATAAAATTCTTTGCATGAAAAAGACTTTTAAACATCATATTTTCATTGATCTAAATGTTCATTGAGGAATTAATGCAACTTTGCTGTCTAGAATAGAATCAAGAAGACTTCTCTGCAGCTGAGGTTAAGCAAAGGTTGTGATATTACAAATTAGAACTAAATAGGAGACTGATATTGAGAAACTGGAACCTTGTTAGCTATACTAATAATGAATCAAGTCTCTGAGACAAAGGGTCCCCAAAGGTGAGATAGCTGGAGTTTGAATACAAATGGCTGTATTATTATTATTAACACATTCATTCATGAAAGCAGGTTTGTAATACATATTTGAAACTGAGCTCTCAGGGAGATTAAGCAAAGTCTGTGTAGATAAAGTGTATAGGGAGGCTGAGATGTATTTCTTTGGATATAACTACTTTAATAAAATGACCTGACAGAAATCTATTTCCCCATGAAAAAGATCATATTAAAAGAACATTGTTAAAGTTTCAAAGTCAAATGCTGAAAAACTAGGAAAAGCATGGAAATAGGATCATGCTAATACATTTACACAATGGAGCAGTTTCTTGTTGCATTAAATACTGCTGTTGGATCCATGATTTTTCTGTGCAAATGGTGTGTGATGTCACTCAATGCTCAGCTATTCAACTTTTTATCCAGAAGTGTGATGCAAAACTATATGTTCTCCAGATTCTGCTTTGTAGACACAGTTTTTATCTTCCGCTTTTCTACTGTGCTAATTATTAAATTAACGGAAGGTGTCACAGGTATGTTTTTGCACTTTGGCTCATATTTCCTCTGAAAGATTTTTCCATTTATAAATGAGGAGCAGAGGCACAGAGACATTAAGAAAAATATTATCTTCCCATTTTAGAGCATTTGAAAAGAGAGAAAGGGTTGTTGGTTTTGTTTGTTTGTTGGTTGGTTTGTTTTTCCTTCCCTTAGTATTGTCATCTTCAGTATTACCCAGGTCTCCAGGTATTTAACACACAGTTCCCAGTGACTTCACTTGCAGTTCTTGCAGTTCTGAAAATTTTTAAGGAATGACATTGTGATTTGTGTACTTGTTCTGGATTGCAGAGGAAGGTGCTCAGGCAATCACAGAAGAAGGGTACACATGTATTTCCTGGACTACTTTTTTTTCCCTATTTTTGTTTTTTCCATATCTTGGTGTTTATTTTTCAAAGAACTTTCTCCAGTTCTATCCTCTCTATCTGTTTCCTTCCTGAACTGTTTCCAAAGCTGATTAATGGATCTAAGTTTGTCCTTTGGGGCATTTTCAGCTCTTTTCTAAATTCTTTTTTCATCATCAGTTAAGTGTGGCTTCTAGTGTCCCACTTTCCATTCACATACCTTCTATCTGACAGCAACTTCTATCTGAATCAATATGATAAATATCTGTTTTCAAAACAGTAAGATGAGATGGTTGTCTCAAGTACAAAACTACACCTCAAACATTTGACCTTCAACACTTTAAGTTAATGCTTGTGACTATTGTTATTGTTGTTGGTAGTACCGCTAAGTCCTATTCCACAAAAACTTTTCTTCTGTCCCTGCTTTTTTCAGGCTTTGCCTGTTGGTTTAACTGCATAAGAAGACACTAAGGCCTTGGGCACAGGGAAATATAGAAATGTAAAGTTGGACCCACCTGAGCAGTATCTTAGCAGGTACTTTATCCCACCCACAGCTTACAAATAAACATTGGTGATTAAAAAGGGACACTTAAAACCCCTCTCGAGTTCCTTATTTCAGCCATGTGAAAATGCATCTCTGTAAAGAAAGGAATACAAATTTCACTGGGTGAGAGAAAGAATAGAAAGAACATGAAGTTGTAGGATGCATTTCCCCTGAGTGAGATAGTCCTTTATTCTTAGAGCCTTCCTGGGGCAGAAATATTATCATCTTTTCTGCCTCCTTTAAAATAATTTGCTGACCTTTTGCTCAAATTTTTGTGAAGCTTTCATGAAGAACTTCCGTGTGTATACACTGGCCTATGTCCTACAAGTATAGCAGACTTAATCTTCAGTTTTGACACTGTAAAGCAGATCTTTTGGAATAGATTTCCAAGAGGAGTAATGTGACATCATATTGATGCTTTGTGATAGAGACTAGTGCCTGCCTGTGATAGGAGGAGACTGAATTCAGTGACTGCAAATTCTGTCCCAATCTATGCTCTTCTGACCAGGATGCTTTGTAAATATTTCCTAAAGGAAGGACTTCAAAGAAGAGGGTCTGACAGCATCTTCTTTTTAGGACCTGAACTGGCAAAACTGATAGAATAGAACACAGAGAAGGGTTGGATTGAGCTGGATATGGTATGTAGGGGTTTACAATGCTAAGCAGTTTTTATCTGTAGAAGATTTTTTGTTTCTCAGTTCTTTGGCTTTAATGTTTGTACTGGGTCTGTTTGGGATGAAGCTGCAAAGTTAGCTTTCTTCATGGTAGCTTGTATGGTGCTGTGCTTTGCATTTGTGACTGAACCAGTGTTGATAGTATGCCAGTATTTGACTACTGCTGGAGAGCTTGATGTCAAGGCTTTCTTTTCTCTGTTCAGCCCAAACAGGAACAGGCTGGATGTAAGAAATGGCTGAGATAGGAGACAGTCAGGACAGCTGACACAAGCTGAACAAACGGGTATTCCATACCATCGTGCCCAAGCAATAAAGGTGAAGAAAGTGGGCTATTCGTGCTTGTGTGCTGCTCTCTGTGCTGCTCTCCTGAAGGTGGGCGAGTATCTGCCTGTCAATGGAAAGTAGAGGATTAATTTCTCTGTTTGGCTCTACTTGCATGCATGTCTTTTATCCTCCTTATCAAACTGTCATTATTTTGACTGATGGGTTTTTTTTGTTTTCTTTCTATTTTTCCCCCCATCCCCTGGGGGAAGGGGACATAAGTGAAAGGAAGAATGATTCTGGCTACCATCTGCACTCAATCCACTGCAATATTTAGACAGAACTTTGGCAAAATTTAGGCATTATCATAATTTTTGATTCTGTTTTAAAGATGAAGTCTTTAATTATAGTGTCAGCTTCTCGTTTTTTGTCATTTAGGTGGATGTGGTAGTTTAGGCCAAATT
>VWZT01003878.1:992-16559 GCA_013397055.1 Pachycephala philippinensis | reverse complement strand
GTAATTAGTACAGGGTTTTTTTTTCACATTCATACCAAGACAATATATGATACCCACCAAAGTCATTTCAAGACACCCCAGCAGGCAGCCAAGCCTCACAAAGGTGTCCCTCATGATTCCCAGCAGGATGTAATAGAGAATCGTAAAGGTGAGAACACTCCCGGATTGTGATACAGTTTAACAGCTACAGAAAACCTGCACACACAAGCAAGGCAAAATAAGGGATCCCTTCCCTGCTTCCCATAGGTCAGCAGATGGGGAAAAAAAAAAGCAGAGCTTGGCTTGGGAAGATGAATGCTGTAACACTGAACATCTTCCTCCCTCATTTCCAGCTCAGCTCCTTCTGTTCAGTCCCCCTCAAACTGTGTGGGTGGAAGGGTTTTGTCACCCCAGGAGTAAGATCCTGGATTTGTCTTTTTGGAGGTTCCTGTTGGCACATCTCCCCAGCCTTTGGGGTCCCGGGACTGGTGTCACCTGCCAGGTGCTGAGGGTACACGCTGGCTGTTGTCCAGGTCGTTACCGACAGCGTTAAAGACAGGAACATCTACTTCACATAAGGATTATCATCAGATCACACTCTAGGTGACACAACTGACTGGCTTTTTAGAACAGAAATAATTTATTGCCTTGTAAAATTCTCTGCAAAGATGTGATCCCAAATCAATCTGTAACTGTGAGGTTTGGGAACAATCATGTGTAACAAGTAGCTGCGGGGGAATTTTCTGCCATTATTTTGCCCTATTTCTGCCCAAGCAGAAAATTTAGAATTTCCTTCAGGTGAGCAAATGTTTTAATGAAAGCAGGTACAGCTGAGTTACTCAATGGTAATACCCTCTATCACTTCTGTTCTCTCTGTAGTTTCATGTGGTCCTTTGAGAAGATTCACAGGAGCATTGCACACATCTTCCAGGGTGAGCTGGTGGCCAGCTTTGATGAAGAATTCCGCATTTTGTTTGCACAGTCGGAACCTCTCGTTCCTCCGGCCAACGTCTTGGCAAAGGCAGAGAACACGTTCGCCATTGCTCCCTTTGGCAATAACATGCCTTTCTTTCCCAAAAAAGGCCCCCTGATGTTCCAGAGGGATGACAGTCTCTTCCCCTCCTTTATGGACAGAGTGGATCCAGACAGGTACTTCCTCTCCAATTTTCGACGGGACGACATGCTGCGGCACACTGTGGAGGGCTCAGCCATGCGGATGTATAAAAAGGTGGAAATGGAGAATTCCCAGATGGATCCCGTCAGGGGTTTCCTCCGTTCCAAGCAGCTGGAGTTGGACGCTTTTAAGAGACACAGTTTTGCAGAAGGAACGTTTGAAAATTTTGCTTCTGCCAAGCAGTACACCCGGCAGATGTTCATGAACAACATGGATGAGTTCAAAATCCAATCCAGTCATTTCCAGAAGGACCAGTTCTACCAGTACCAGTTTGAACATCCCCATCTTTCTGGCAGACCTCAGGGATTCTTTGACAGGATTCGAGGGGGGAGGCCGGGATTCAATGAACTGGAAGACTACGGAGAGGGACCCCGATACCCTGAACTGGAACCCAGTTTCCCACAAGAGGGTTTCCCCTTACGGCTGGATTACGTACCCTCAAATTCTTCCAGGGAGGTGAGACACGGCTCTGACCAGCTGAACCCTGCAGGCAATGGCCCGATGGGAATGATGTTACGGAGGCAGAATATAGGACAGAAATTCATTTGCCAGACTTCTCCCACACAGAAGCAGAGCCTGGAGCAGCGCCTGTTCCTACAGGACAAGGATGAAGACCAGGATGACGACAAGAACACGCAGGAACACAGAACAGGGTTACGGAACTGGAGGATTTCTTCATACCTCAGTGCGTACCAGTCTGAACCAGATGAAGGGCTCCCGATGCCAATGGAGTCCGAGGCATACAACGATGCTCTTGGGGATCCCCTCACGAAGCACCCCACTGACCTCGTCCCAGCCTTCAAATCCCCCACACCTTTCAACAGCAAGCCACTGGGAATTGACAGTGCCAAGGAATCTGCAGATCCTGATAGAGCAGGTGAAGAAACCTCAATAATGAAACCAGATGCCTTCAGGTCCAGGATAAATCCCTTGATCCAGAGGAGCTCCAGGCTCAGGTCCTCTCTGATTTTCAGTGCTGCCAAATTAGATCAGCCCAACACCACCATAGAAAAGGTGCAGATGATCCAAAAAGAGCAAATGTCCAGTGAGTTAACAAAGGACAATGAAACCATCAAGACGGCTGCCTCCTCCAAAGTGGCTGAGCTGCTGGAGAAGTACAAAGCCGTGGGCAAGGATATGGAACGGGGCACGGTCACCCACACCAAAGCTGTTTCGGGTTATCTACAGGAGGAATCACAGAATACGGAGAAGAAATGTACCAAATCTGTGCAGTATAAGATTCTGGAGAGCAGGGTGCTGGACTCCAAAGACTCCTGCAGCACTTACAAAATGCATGGAGAGTTGGACAGAGCATTTGGAATGGCCTCATCCACCCCCCAGCTTGGGGATGGTTTGAGTAAAGATCCCCTGGCACATCTTGGCACTAAGGTGGACAAGCTGTCATCCCGGTTTTATCCCATCGAGAACAAACCTGCTCTTCCAGAGAAGGAGAGCCTGATATTTGTAGGAGACACTCAGAAATTGGCTCTTCCAGAAAAGAAGGACAGAGTGACCTTCAGAGAAGACACTCCAAAATTAGTCAACACAGAAATGAAGAAACCACAGGTTAGGACAAGTACTACATCTTCAGTTCTGGAAAGCCTGTCTAGAAGTCAGGGGTCTGACAGTTCTCTCAACAAATCTGAGGAAGACTGTTCAAAACAAGAGCAAAATCCCATGGAGTTTTTAAGAAAAGGGTCACTACGGCTGAAGCAGCTTTTGAACCCAAAAGGTGAAAAGAAATTGGAGGAGGAACCTACTTCTGAGAGTGGGAAGTGTGACAAGCAGGCGGTGGTACTCAAACGATCATCCATAGGGGACTGCCAGGAAGCGATGGAGGAAGAAAAAACCCACAAATTCGCAGCACCACTCCCCCCCAAGAGCAGCCAGACAACACAAGGGAGGTTCCCTTCCTCCACAGCCAACATCCTGTACAGCAGCAACTTGCGTGATGACACCAAGGTGATCCTGGAGCAGATCTCTGCCAATAGCCAGAAGAACAGAGCCGAGCTGGCCAAGCAGCTGCCATCCACCAGCAACCCTGACCTCTCCAGGTCAACCACAAGCTTGGAAAGAAAAGGGGAAAAGGAGAAAAGTTGCAACATCCACAGGTCTGAGAGCTTTGGGAGCCAGAAACGGAACCTCCAGCGGCAGCCATCAGAGGATAGAGACACCCTCCTGAAAAAAATGGAGAACATGCGGAAGGAGAAGCGAGTCTACAGCAGGTTCGAGGTGTTCTGCAAGAAGGATGAACATACGAGTCCGAGTGAAGAGGAATATGACACAGATGCCAAAGACAAGAAAATGGGAAAATTCATGCCCAAAATCCTGGGGACCTTCAAGACCAAAAAATGATCCTAGAAATCCTATTTAATTCCATTTAATCACTGACTGTCACAGGGAAACGAGGAAGAAGCTTGTCTATGATGGCTACAAACCCCAATGGCAATGCTCTTGGTTAGTGAGCAGGAATGTATCCAGCATGAGCCTCCCACAGCACAGTTTGCTCAATAAAGTCAGGTGGTATCAAACAACCGTATCACAGTATGTTCCAAATAAAATAATTAAAATGCCAACATGCTTAAAACACAGAAGTCTCTTTTTTAAAAAACAAGTCTCTGTGATAGTCTCTGTTAAACCCAAGGAATATTTTCAGCAGACAAAACCATTCCAATTTAAGAAAAGAATGAAAAATAGAAAATTCAGTATTTGAGTTTGGGCCAGAAAAGACAGATACATACAGACACACACACAGGTATTAACTGAAAAAGTATTTAAAGCCCAGTGGTTTCTCAGGTAAAGTTACTCTTCTGTATCTCACAATGAATCAGACACAGGAGGCACCTTTTTGAAGATTTACAGACAAAAAAAATAGTTGTAACCAATGTTTTGGCCAATGTTTGGTTAATCCATGGTTCTCATCTCCAGCAGCACAGGCCCAGCTTTTGTATTTACCAGTTCCTGAGCCTGCGGGGTCTCGTTTGCTTGTGGTTTGTTCCTTTGTGTATAGGGAATGACTTGCTTTAGGGGCTGAGCCGAAAAAAGCTGCTGAGGTGCTACTGATGGAGAAGGGCTTGGTTTTAGGAGGCCTTTTCAGGTGAGTCTGAGTTTAAATAAGCATCTAAAATAAAATCGTGCCTTGGCCGAGTAGTGACTTCCTTGACAGTGTAACTCCAGTTCATGAGGTGACAGGTCTGGAGCAGCATGAGCAGCTGAGAGAGCTGGGGGGGAATAACAATCATTTATTACAGGTAGAGTAAAACTTCAGGGACAGAGACAAGAGCTTCAAGTTAATGAGGAAAATGTATCCAAAATCAGCATTGAAACAGGAATATAAAGTTTCCTGTAGTCCCACTGTAGACTGGCAACACCTTCACGATGTCTCAGCAATAGTATCTCATGAAACTTTGCTTTCTGAAAGCAAAAACAATAAAAATGACCAATTATTCATTGAGAAAGACAGCCCTACCAATAGGCAGTTTCCCTCTCACAGCAAATGCTGCTTGAAAGACAAAGATTTTCTGCAGTGCAATATAAAGTATTTCTTTTTAAAATATTCACAATATTACACACTAGAGAAGCTGTTAAATATTGTAGAAGAACCCACCTGTATTTCAAATGCTTTTCTACTTGATGTTAACAAAACCAGACCATGATGGATTCTGTTCATCTAGCCCAAAAGAGTCATAGAAATGAGTGAAGGCTGTAAGATTATCTGTGAAGAGTTAGGTCTTCATGGTCTTCAGAGAACAGTTACCTGTTCTGCTCAAAAAAACCATTTAGGCAGACTGCTGACGAATCCAAGGATGGGTTGGAACGGACCTTTTAAAGGTCACCCAGCCTCAACCCCTGCCTGCTATGGGCAGGGACACCTTCCACTAGACCTGGCTGCTCCATGCCCTGTCCGACCTGGCCTTGGACGCTTCAGGGGTGGGGCAGCCACAGCTGCTCTGGGCAACCTGTGCCAGGGCCTCACCACCCTCACAGGGAAGGATTTCTTCCCAAATTCTATCTAACCCTGCCCTCTGTCAGTGGGAAGCCGTTCTCCCTTGTCCTGTCACTCCAGGCTCTTGTCCAAAGTGCCTCTCCAGTTCTCCTGGAGCCCCTTTAGGCACTAGAAGGTCTTCTCGGAGCCTTCTTTCCCCCAGGCTGGACATCTCCAGTTCTCCCAGCCTATCTCCAGAGCAGAGGGGCTCAAGCCCTCAGAGCATTTTCTCGGCCTTGCACATGGCCTTGTTGAACTTCAGGAGGTTCCCCTGGACCCTGAATATGTCTAAAAACCACTCAAGTATCAGAATATCGCAGTTTTCTGTCATTTTTCTGTAATAATTCAAACAAGGAGTATGAACTGACAGCATTCACTGTTCTCACAGTCTGAGAGCAAACACGTGGTGTCCTTGTCTGCTGAGACTGGAAGGCAGAGGGGTTGGATTCCCTTTCCTATTAGCCTGTCCAGAGGAAAGGAGGACATTGTCCTATGCAGTGAATAAAGCATTTTCTCATATTTTGCTCTCCCCTGCTGCCTTTGCAGTCAGGGGCTGCGGGATGAGCTGTACTTCACCTGTCTGGAACATCTCCACATTCAGTGCTCAGGGTTTTCAGAGGCCTTTGCTATTGGAAGATTCTGCAGCGCAGATCTACTGATGGTTCCATAGGCCTGGGAATAGCTGCCCATTGATGCCCTTGGATCACCCGCAGCTCCCACATTTGCAGTGATCTGGAACATCTTTTTACTGGGCTTCAGAAGGGGACAAACATCTTTGCTGTGACACTGAGAGCTTCTGGGATTCTGTGTGAGAAAGAAAAGCCAAGGAAAGTTAATAACCTGGAATCAGCTTTCTGGAATGCAAATAGGACACAGATTTGGCTTTGGTCAGCATTATCCTCTCAAGAAACAAATACAAACTCAGGGCATGTGTAGGCTGATCTTCTCCCTCTTCTGCTCTTCCTGTCACAGAAAGTTGGTCCCAATTCCCTCAAGATTCTTCCAAATGCATTGGTCACATGTACACTTGCATATGCAGCAAGCTCCACAATCCCATCTTGGGGAATAAATGGCTTCTCTCACTCTCAAAACATTTTGGAAGGGATTCCAAATCAGAGGGGCTGAAAGGTGCATTGCAAGTGTGTTACTGGACATGCTTGAAAGTTTCTGACAACCTGGGCTAGGGGAAGGTGTCCCTAACCATGGCAGAGGGGTGGAATGAGATGAGTTTTTAGGTCCCTTCCAACCCAAGCAGTCTGTGATTCTGTGATTCTATGAATCTGTGGTGCCTCCTTCCATACTCTTCCTCTGTCATAAGCTTCCTCCGATCACTTCTGCAGGTGCCAGCAGTCACCAGACAGCAGACAGCCAGCTCAGGAAGAAAAAAAAGCAGGAGCAAGAGGTCATGAAAGAACCCAGTGAGGGTAAGGACTTTTGAAAGGAAGCATGGCCAAGAACAGGGAAGAGGGAGGAGCAGAGAGGACAGGACTGACACCTTCATGGCTCAGCAACAGCAATCCATTAAAACTGCAGAAACATGAAATCACAGAATCATTGAGGTTGGAAAAGCCCTCTGAGCCCACTGAGTCCAACCACTCCACCAGCACTGCCAAGGCCACCACTAATCCACGTCCCCTTAGTGCCACATCCACGCGGGCTGTTAAATCTCCCCAGGGATGGGGACTCTACCCCTGCCCTGAGGCAGTCTGTGCCAGGGCTGGACAGCCCTTTGTGGGTGGGTTTTTTCCAATATCCAACCTAAACCTCCCCTGGAACCACTTGAGGCCATTTCCTCTCATCCTGTCACTTGTTTCCTGAGAGCAGAGCCTGACCCCCACCTGGCTGCACCCTCCTGTCAGGGAGTTGCAGAGAGTGAGAAGGTCCCACCTGAGACTCCTTTTCTCCACAGCTACTGCTGCTGCTCCAGACCCTCCCCCAGCTCTGTTCCCTTCTCTGGACACACTCCAGCGCCTCAATGGGGCCCCTCCTTTCTTCTTGTGAGAAGCCCAAACTTGCCCCCAGGACTGGAGGTCGCTCAGCAGTGTCCAGCATAGGGGACAGGTACTGCCCTGGGCATCTGGCCACGCCGCGGCCGGTACAAGCCAGGTGCCATTGGCCTCTTGCCCACCTGGGCACACCTGGGCTCATGTTCAGCTGCTGTCATCAGCACCAGCAGGTGAACTTTTCCAGCTTTCCAGCCACTCTGCCTGGAGCACTACAGGGAGTTGCTGTGACCCAGGTTAGCACAAGAAAGGGTTAGAAGTTAAGCTACTCACATTGTAAAGGTTCTGCACACTTGTAGGAGAGAGCCGAGTGTTTGGCCATGTGATTTGTCTCCCTAGTTTCCCATTGTTGGAGATTCTGGACTGTTGAGGCAGTGCAGAACAGTTCCTGATCCCAGCACCAGGATTTGCATTTCCTGCAGAAGGAAAAACATGAGAGAAAGTAGGAAAACTGGAAGAACACAGAACACATTGACTGAGGCAGGAGCAGTCCTATACTCAACACTCGTTTAATAGTGTTTTGTTCTTATGTAATTTCCCTCCCACACTTTCACCCCCTCATTTTACCAAATTCAAATTTGCATAAATTTGCTAATTCCCTTCATTTCTTTTACACCACTCATTCTCTCTTCCCCACAACAATACCCCCAAGGTGGGTTACACCCGGGTGTAGGAGGGTGGTACCTACTCTGCACAGTGGTGTGTGTGATGGGGTTGTACATCATCACACTAGTTTGTGATCTCTGACACACAATTCTGACCAAATCCTTGCTCTGGCTGGATCCTGTTGGCTGGGCCCCAGCTGTGGCTCCAGTGTGCACACGTGAAGGGTTTAGAAGAGGGGGTGTTGGTTCTTGCTGGCCTTTCCTGGTGGGTACAGTCACTGAGCTGAAATTTGGGAGAAGTGTGCTGGATTCAGACTGGCTCAGCTGAACGTTTTCTCTCTGCCCTTGCTCCTTTGGAAGGCTCTTTGACTTCTTTTCAAGGATCATCTGCAGAACAGAAAAGCGGGTTAGACTTTAAATACAGCAATACAGCAAAAAAATAAAACATCAAAACAAAGAGGAATACTTATAAATATCTGCAATTTATTTTACAGGGTAAGAAGTATAATTTTGGAACTAGATGATCTTTAAAGTCTCTTCCAACCCAAACCATTCTGTGAGTCTTTCTCAGACATCATGCTTCAGAGATTTTTCTTTGCCCTGTGGGAATTTAACATGTAAAGGTCTCTCAAAGATTACAACAGTATGGAACTGGCCGACCAAACACCAAGGTGTAACCTTGCCAGCAGGTACGGAAAGCCCAGGGGAGCAGAAAGACAAGACAATGACAGAATTTGTTAAGTGCGTGCGAGAATGGCAGGTGTGTTGGTTTAACAACAGCAGGTTACCTGGAGGATTAGGATTTGGGTAAATAGGATGAATGTACCTCATATAATTTATTTCGATATTCTGCCACAGACAGCTGGACATCATCACCCAAAGGAAGGATCACATCAAAATCCAAAGAGGGCTCCCTGGAAGGACAGTGGAATCTGAGAAAATAAGAACACATCATGTAATTCACTGACTGGAAATAGATTATTTAAATTTTAACAGGATTGTTAGACAATCTCATGTAAATAGGGTTGGAGAAAATAAAGAATTAGCTTTGCCATTTTTTCTGTAATGCATTTAAAGAAAATTCGTGCCAAGAGCAGGTTTGTAATGTCTCAGAAGACATCAGGGAAGCTGCATGCTGCTGTCACTCTCACCTGTTCACATAAGGATGCCGCAGAGCCTCCTCTGCTGTGAGCCGTTTGTCAGGGTTAAATACCAGAAGTTTCTTCAGCAGATCCAAAGCAGGCAGTGGAGTAGAGGATGGGAAAATCTCCTCAAATGCTACTCGATGCCTAGAAGTCAGAAAACAATGATAGGAACTCTCAGTGTCTAACTCCCAGTGAAGGCAGGAATAACAGTTCTGGGGTCAAGGTGACAACAGACATGAGTTCACTCACGAAGTGGGTGTCATAATCACTGAATCCTAGAATGGTTTGGCTGGGAAGGGACCTCAAGCTCATCACTTTCCAGCCCCATGATCCCATAAATCTAGACCTGAGATCATAGAAACAGACTTCTCTGTAATTTATAGAGAAGATGAAGTTTAAAAATCTGGTTTTGCATTTTGAAATCCTAAATATAACTGTGAACATAATGAAGAATAAAGTATCTTGAAAAAATCAGTTTTAAACACCAAGTCTTACTCATATTTTAATTTCTATTTAAGGAGACAACTTAGAGCCCCTTCCAGTGCCTTAAGAGGCTCCAAGACAGCTGGAGAGAGACGTTGGACAAGGGCCTGGAGTGATGGGACAAGGGGGAATGACTTGAGGAACCCAGAGGGCAGGGTTACATGGGGTATTGGGAAGGAATCTTTCCCTGTGAGGGTAGTGAGGGACTGGAATGATTTCCTGGAGAAGCTGTGGCTGCCCCATCCCTAGAAGGCCAGGGTGGATGGGGCTTGGAGCAACCTGGTCTAGTGAAAGGTGTCCCTGTCCATGTCAGGGGGGTGGAATGAGATGATCTTTAAGGTCCCTTCCCACCCAAACTATTCTGTGGTTCCATGATTCCATGGTCCTACATTAGATGATCTGAGACACATGACCACCTCAAGCTTACCGGGAACTCATGTGGTTAATAACTGAGGCCTTGTACTCTGACTGCAGAGCCAAAATATCTGCAATTATAAAAAGATAGTGTTACTGCCAAGATGCGGATTAGCAGAGCTATACCGTTTATGAAGGAAAGCAAATATTTGATATTAACATAGGAAATTATCCTCATAAAACTCAGTCGGAGATCTATGGAAAGGGGATGGAATATTTACTTATGGATTTTCTAAGCTGATTTTTGAATTCCTATTTATTAGTCATACACTTCATGAACTTGCACTCTCATAGCAACAGATGCAGAAGCACCAGGATATCTGAATTTCTTATTTTCCTCTAACATTAACATTCAAGATGCAGACTTTCATTTCTTTGGAAAGGTGCCAAAATGAATAAGAGATACCTTCTTCCCTGACCCAGCCAGGCTGCTTTCTTCCACTCTTAACCCCTTCTCTAGACACCTTTCCCTGCAGCAGAGTCCTACCTTCTGGGGATGGAGCAGGGATAACCCTCAGGATCTGCTCTATTTGATTCATTGTTGATGTTCCAGGAAAAAGAGGCTTTCCAAGCAGCATCTCGCCGAGAATACAGCCAATGCTCCACATGTCTACACCCTTAGTGTAACTACAAACAGGAACAGAACAGAGGTAGGATTAAATCAAGCAAATATTTTCCTGTACCTGGTATTCACATCACCTACATTGATTTATTTGCTAGAAAGCATGCTTGGTGGCTTCTCAAATATAAATGCTCACAGGTTTGACCTATAAATTGAGTAACATTTGGGAATCATGAGACTGGCAAGCATGAAACAGAAGGGAGATTTATCCTACTCAAAGTCTAGTCTAAGAAACCATAGAAGGAAATATATTACAGGGAAATGCCAGAGCAAGGTAATATATTAAAAGTAATGCCAGAACAAGGTATTATATCCTTTTCATATGACCAAGAATGAAGATACGCGTTGTTCTTTGGAAACAATTGACTTTGGTAGTAATGTACGTACAAAGTAGTTACAATTACTTAAGAATTACATTTTTAAGCAAAGTAAATGCCAAACAATGGGTATAGGACAGTTTGCAAAACATCCACATTTAAAATTCGGGATACTACCCCAGCATCTATTTATTTACTTTTCTGGCTTTTCATATTTAGTTTAAAAAAAAGGACTAAGCCTGAGTAACAGGCAGCTGGTTTAACATTTGATTAGGGAGTATGTCATGAAGGTCTATCAAAAAACACTGCTTCAGTTTGGAAAAGAGGACTTAGGCTCTCAAGCAAATTTTGTAAAGTTGTGGGTTTAAGGGACAAGAAATAAGTCTGGTGGGAGAAACGGTGGCAAACAGATGAGCTGCTCATGTATGTACACTGACACTCTAAGAACACAGGAAGGACATGTACATGTTTATGAGAGGCTTTTATGTTGCAGAAGTTTAATTGTATATTGAGCAAACAGACTGCTGACATGACACTGCATCTGGTGACACTGAAAATTAAAAAAACGGAAGACTTTTAGACAAAAAAATTTGCAAGTGGTGAAGAAGCCACAGGCTGCCATCCCTTCACTCACTTGCGAGAGGCCAGTAAGATCTCAGGGGCTCGGTACCAGCGCGTGGCCACATACTCAGTCAGTGCAGGAGTGGGCTGGTCCTCACTCAGCTGGCACAGGGAACGGGCCAGGCCAAAGTCACACAGCTTCACACAGCACTGTGCATCCAGCAGGATATTGGAAGGCTAGATTGAACACAGGAGAATTAATTAGCCTTTTAGTCTCTGAATAGCAACAGATTATTATCAAGGTTCTCTTACTAGTCTTGTATATTTCTTCATACTTTTCCTATGGAGACAGGCTGGGACAGCTGGGGTTATTCACCCTGGAGAAAAGGCTCCAGCGAGATCTTAGAGCCCCTTCCAGTGCCTAAGGGGTGCCAAGAGAGCTTGAGAGGTACTTTAAACACAAGCCCGGAGTGACAGCACAAGGAGGAATGGCTTCCCACTGCCAGAGGGCAGGGTTAGACGGCATATTGGGAAGGAATTCTTCACCCCTGTGAGGGTGGTGAGGCCCTGGCACAGGTTGCCCCAAGAAGCTGTGGCTGCCCCATTCCTGGAAGTTTTCCAGGCCAGGTTGGACTGGGCTTGGAGCAACCTGGTCTAGTGGAAGGTGTCCCTGTCCGTGACAGGGAGTGGGAATGGATGGACTTGGAAGGTCCCTTCCAGACCAAATCAGTCTGGGATTTTATTTAGTGTTCAACAGAAAACTGGAGTGGGGGATACAGACCGTGACCAAAATGTACCTTCTGATCCCTGTGAATAACATTCCCTGAGTGGATGAATTTAGTTGCCTTCAGGAGTTGGTAGAGAATGTAACACTTGTGTATGTCTTTCAGCAAATTCCCCTTCTTAATCACAGCATGTAAATCTGTCTCTGTAATACATTATACCAGTAATATATTTACATCAGTAAATATCAGTAGTATCACGAACATTCATATATATCGTATATCACACCACGATCAAAGTGATAACAAGGATAACTCCTGAGAGAGGCTGGGTTTGAATGGCTGCTGCAATGCTGAGTCTCACCCATGGACTCGAAGATGAGGTAGATGTCCTTGTCATTCTCTGCTTGGATAACATCGAGCAGCTTGATGATATTTGGATGTTCTCCAAATTTCTGCACAGGGAAGAGACCCAGCTGTCAAAATCATGTGTTTTGCTTGTGAATCATAAAAAAGGACAATAACCTATTTCAGTTTGTATTACTGTCTAGAACAAACATTAACATGCTGTTACCTCCATTATGCTTCTTCTGAAATAAACTTTAAAAAAGTATTCAAGTTTGTTGCATAGTAGGAAACCAGTCAGTTAATCAAAAAAATAATCTCTGTTGAATGAGACAGTTCTAAAACTCCCTCTTACACCTTTTATAATAAAATCCAGTCTCCTTTATGCACCTCACATTTCCTACTGAACCAAAGAATTATTGTGGCATGAAAACAGATCATAGTCGCCATCAACATTCATAGTTAAAAACCCAAACAACCAGAACATGTCAATCTGAGGGCTGGCTCAGACACTTGCAGGCTGCATTGAGGAACTGACGGCATGGAGATCAGACAGCACACAGAGATAGCTGAACACAGGTATCATACTGCAGATGGAGTCCATCCTCACATTTTTGCAGACTGACAATCCTGATGGGATCATTAAGTTCATCCCCAGCTTTAATAGCTTTTATTTACCACTTCTGGGCAGCCAGGGACACAGTAAACATTTCATGACAGACCAACACTTTATAATGCGTAACATCTAGGAAAGTTCACAAAACAATACATTCACCTGGAGCAATCTGTGAAAACACACTCACAAAGCAGTGATAGTCAGCCAGGCCATCACACATTTTGTTTTCATTCTGAGGAGAATAGTCACAATACCCATCCAAATTATCTAAAGAAGGTTTTTACCCAAAAGGGAATATTGTTCTAGAGATGCAGCTAAATCTTCACAGTGTTACTTGAGTACTATTTAAGAAGGAAAATTCCACTGTCTCACACTGCCTTGACCTGGAACTGCTAACAGAAAGTCATGAAAAAATTTCAATCTGTACTCAAAAAACCATGTTACCTAGGAAAAAACCTTGTCAGGGCCAGTTCTATTAATCTATGCTTAAAGAATAGTAATGCTACTAACATACTTACCAAAATGACATTCTAAAATTGGCCTAAAATGCATCCATAGATCTACAACTACACTGAACAGCAAACACAAACCTGCAATAACCTAGTCCATCAAATGGCCTTGTGACAAACATCAAGATTGAACAAAGCAATTATTATGCACAAACAAATTAAGACAAACATCCAGTTATGAATAACAGAGTATTTTTCACATCTTTTCCTTTCTGAGCCCTCAGTCCTGAACTCAAGAAAGAGGTTTAAAACAGGTGGGGAAACTAAAATTCTTAAGTCTATTGAATACCAAAAGTCATGGGAGTACGGGCTAAACAGCACATTAACTTCCCTCTCCCCACCCTCCACTGCCAAGTAACTCCTCCTTTCCTTCAGAAGAAATATCCTTTTTTCCCCTGCTCCTCCTCCATCCATCCACTCCAGGAGTTCTGCACTTTCAGAGATGATCTATTAGAGGTAATTCACTTCCAAGGAATTGTTTATATTTTTAGCTTTAAAGTTTGCAGCTTCTATTTCAGGCTTCAAGAATGACTAAAAATTTTAAAAAATCATTTCCTACTTAAACTTGGCAGTCTTAGGAAATACCTCTTCTATGAGCCCTGCTTCACTTGTGTCCTTAGAAAATCACAAGTTATAACAACATTATTCCAAAATATTGATGTTTCTACATGGTAAGTCTGAGGAGGAGTGGACAAATAATTGGAATGCCACTGATAAGGTCAATTATATCAAAACAAGAGTAGTCTTAAGTTATTCCTTGCAGAACTTCCCTTCTTCTTTAGGTTCAATTGTTTTAAGTGATAAAATTGCTTACTGCATGATGGAGGAAAACAATTTTGGCGTGTAAATCCCTCTCCCACCCCAGCCCCTCCTCCAGTCATGGCAGTTAAAATGTAAGAGAAACAGTTACTATCCACAAAGAAGCAAGAAGTGACAGAAGGTGCAAGTTAATGCGTTCATGCTGCAGCAAACACATTGCTAGAAATGGGGAGAGAGGGGGAAAGAGTAAAAACAAGCCCAAATGGAGAGTGTTTAATTCAGGTGGGTTCACCCTGAAAGGCTCTTTGCCAAGATGGTGCAGAAAAGAAATTAAAGGATTATCAACACTAATCAATGACCACTGCATTTTGGAAAACAATGGGAAGAAAATACTTTGAGATAAAAAATCAGAGAAGAGAGAGAACATGGACATTACCTGCAGGAACATAACCTCTCGAAATGTTCTCTAGAAATAAAGAATAAACAGTTTATTATCACCTCAAGAGAATGGCAGAACAGAGATGCACTTCAATGACACGGTTAAATCCACTCCCCTTTTGTACATGCCATGATACACAAATCTTGATATTTGTTGCTTGTTTTTATCCCAATATAGCTGCAGACTGTATTGTTACATGTATAATTATCATCTTTCAGAGACAAAAATCATGAAAATACCTGTGGAATCCCACCACATGTCAGAACACATCAGGACAATAATTACTCACCTGAGCATCTGTTCTGTTCCTGAAAGCATCAAAAATCTTTTTAACAGCAACTGTTTCTCCTGTCTTGCGGTCAATTGCTTTCCAGACAATGCCATAGGCCTGGGGAGAAACATGGATGGGTGAGCAGTGTGCTGACACCTTGTGGTGGTTTAGTTTGCGTCTTTTACCTTTTGTGAGATAAGAATTAGAAGAAGGGCAAAGCAGGCTTAAAACTTTAAAGAATATAAAGAAGTTTATTACTAACAGAATTAAAGGTAATAAAAGAATAATAATAATAAAAATTAAAGCAAACTCCCCCTTTCCCTCCGGCACTTCCCCCCTTCTTTCCAGCACCTCCCCCTTTTAGCTCCCAACTCGCACAAAGGATAACACATGTGATTTTAGGTCAGAATCGCAGTTCTTAAGTCTCTTCCATATTTGAAGAGAAAGAGGTTACTTCTGCTCAAGTGTGGTTTTCCAAACTGCCACTAGCAAACAGACCCGCCCGGGAATCTGCTGCAGTGAAATATATTTCCCTCATGAATTTTGCAGTCTTCCCACAACTGCTATAATGAGCCACGCGTGGGGTACTCTTTTTAAGGATAGACAAGTTCCAGCCTG
>VWZT01003853.1:0-24851 GCA_013397055.1 Pachycephala philippinensis | reverse complement strand
TATATTTTTTGTCCTCTTTTTTTTGTCCCCCCATTGGGTCCCTCTCGCGTTGGGTGTGTGTGTTCCTATTCAAGGACCCGCCACCTCCTGTCGTGCTAAAACCAGGAAGGAGGGAGCCAAGGGCTCATTCCTGCCTGGACGCCGGGGCGGCGGGCGAGGGAGACAACGATGGAGGACAAGAGGAGGGAGGAGAGGGATGGGAAGGCGGGAAAAGGCGCATGGGGAGGGCGGAAAAAATAATCCACCTCCCCAGGCCTTTTGTTTAACCTGTGTCGATGCAAAGAGAGGTCTTGGGGGGTTTTTTCCTCCCCTTGTTCTTTTTTTTTGCCCTGTGCTTGAGCCACATGGGGCGTTTTCGAGCCTGACGGGGCAACTTTCCGGAGCGGGCGGTGTCGGAGGTTGATTTTTTGGGAGGCGGCGGGCTCGTCCCGCAGGCGCGCGGCTCCGAGTGCAGGAATTCCTGCCAGCTCGCCTTTGTGCCAGCCTCCGTTGGCCTTGGGTGTCTCGTTCAGATGGAGCCTGGCATCCAGGCACCGCCCATTTCTTGGCGTTGAGCTGCGAGGAGAAGGAAAGGGGAGAGAGCGAGCGAGAGAAGGGAAAAAAAAAAGCTGTCTCACTCAAACTGGCCTTTCTCGGAAAAGGATCCTTCCCCGATGATTGTCCGGATAAGCGGAGCTAAATCCAGCCACTACTCAACAACAAAACCACTCTCTTCCACGGTGCGTCTCTCTTGCTGCCTTGGTACGAAATCGAACCTCACTCTTAATTTTGGTTGGTTTTTTTTTTTTTTTTTTTGTTCGTGCGGTTGGGGTTTTTTTGCCTTTGATTTGAAATAACGTTTTGTTCCTCCAGTTGCTCCGTTGCTTTGTTGTTGCTATAACCTGCCTTCTCCCCGAAATCCCTTCCCGCCGAGTCCTCCGGCCCTTGGTGCTAAAACACCCGACTTTAATCGGTCTCCTAGAGAGGGATGTATAGCAGATAGGCAGGTCCCTACGTGCAGCGTTTGGAGCAGAACTGGAGGGTGATTTCTCTCCCTGCCCTCGCCCCACCGCCCGGGACGTCCCCAGGTGCCACCCGGGGCTGGGTGTCGTTGCCCGGGTGCCTCTTTAGTTCCCCACCGAGCACCACCGACGGGGGAAAATCTGTCGAATCATGTCGGATTTGCAATTCAACATGGCAGCCGGAGCAAACGTGGTGGGAGACGCTGGGCACGGGCACTCCCGGCCGCGCCAGCGCAGGGTGGGGGCACGGCAAGAGCGGCCGGCCGGACAGGGAGGGCGAGAGAACAGCAGGGAGGACACCGGGGCGAGCTCAGAGCAGGAGGATAATTTTATTTCATTTGAAGGGGGTGAGTTCCACCAGGAGCGGTCCGGGAAGGAGGGAACTCAAGCCGCCTGGTTTTGTCAGCATTAACTGTTTAGAAGCTGGCTGGTTCCCCAGGCTGGCACGGCGTGCCCGGGCGGGCGCGGGGCTGGGCGATGCCCGGCGGTGGGGCTGGACGGGGCGCTCCGGAGGCAGCTTTTCCTGGAGCCACGGCGGCCTTGGGGCCGGGCCGGGCACTGCTGGAGAAGCCCTGCGAAGCTTTGGGATATTCCCGGGTGCTGCTGGAGAAGCCCCGAGAAGGCTCGGGATATTCCCGGGCCGTGCGGCTCCTGCGGCCTCGTGCGGGTTCGCGCCTCGCACCGGGGCGAGGTTTGGCACGGCCGAAGCTCCGCGGGGCGGCCCGGCCCTACCCGAGCCCAGGGGTTGCCCCGGCGCGGGGGAATCTGCCCTCTTTCTGTCAAACTTAATTTAGGCCTGGTTGGGACACAACAAAAGCAGCTTGTTTGCAGGGCAGGGTCCTCCTTCCCGGCTGCCGCGCACTCCGCAGGCGCTCGGAGCCATGAAAGCCACCCCTCCTCCTTCACCAAATTTTTCCTCCTCTTCCCCCCTGCCCAGCCTCCCCGCTCCTCCTCCTTTCTCTGAAAAAAACCCTTTTTGCAGTGAGCGACGCATGGCCCTACAGTAAAACCTTCGAAGTGGCCACAAAGCACCCAAATGCCCCGGCCCTGCTTTGCCTCCGTGAGCCACCAGCCTGCACTGGCTGCATCAGCAGTGCTCTGGGGACATTCCCAAAATTGCCTTACCCACCAGGATGGTGACAGCCAGAGATGCTGGCCTGGGCATTTCACGTCTTCCTGACCCTGCAGGGAGCTGTGTGGCCTCCTGCACCCTGGTTTGGTGGCTGGGACGCTGGGGTCCGGTCCTGAACCGTGCTTGTTGTGCTGTTTCCACAACGCCCCACGGCCGGTTTGGCAGCTGAAATTCCCATGTTGTGGGATGGGAGCTGAGGGCAGTCAGGCATTTGTGGGGTCTGACCCCCAAAATGTGCCAGGATGGTCTTTTCAGCAGGGCGTGTGGACACAGCAGGTTACGTCCAGACCCTTAATTCCAGTGAAAAGGCAGCACAAGTGTTTTACTCATCATTCCAGCTTTTCCCTTGCAGATTATTTATACAAAGAGGGGCTGGGGTGAAACCAGACCTTTCCCAGTTTGTTCCCAGTCCCTATTGCTTCCCTGTGAAAATCTGGTGGAGAGCAAATATTAAAAAAAACCCCAAAAACCCACTGAAGCTCCTGTAAGCAGCCTGAGAGGAAAAAAAGTCTGAACTCAAGCAAGGCTCTTTTGACGTGTCCTAAGCAAAACATCTGGCACCCCTGGAAGAGCCGTCCAGCCAAGGGACACAGCTGTTTTATTCCACACAGCTCACAGCAAAACAGGGCTCGTGCTTCCAGAACATGGCTCAGCAGAAAGGGTGAATTCTTGAAAGGGGGAGTCGGATCTTTCTGCTGTTTATTGCCTCTGAATCCCCAGTTTGCTCTCAGGCTGCTCTGGTGTGAGCTCTGCTCCATCTCCTGGCAGGAGACCAGGAGCTGTGCTCCAAGGCTGGAGCCTCGTTCAGCTGCTGTAACCCCCAGCAGGCAGCAGAGCCACTCTGGATTTGCACAGACATTCCTCACAGCAGGATCAGGCCCCCAGGTTTGTCGAGGGTGGCTCTGGGAAATTTCCTTTCCTTAAAAGGACCAAGTTTGGCCAAGGCAGAGTTTGAATTGTGATTTCCTTTTTTCTTTTTCCTCTTTTTTTTTTTTTTTAATCCCCTAGAACTCAGAGTAAAATTTACATTGGTGAGAACTGCCTGATTTACAGCTGCAGAAAATGCTGAGCTCTGTGTCTCCACAGGCCAGATCCGAGGGGAAAAGCTTCCCCCATGCTGCACCATCCATGTAAGCAGCTTCACCTCTCCAGGAACCACTTCTGGTGGGGAAAGAAGGGGTAAAAGGCAATGAGATTAATTTGACCTCTGTGGGCTCCACCCTCAGGCTTTCCACTAATTGTTCCAAGGGATTTGGGGGTACAAGTTTCATGAGATCCTTGTAGAATCCCATCCAAGGGAGAGCTGATGCTGGCAGCCTCATGCCCCATGGGGAACACAGTGTCCAGATCTGATTCACCCTCTGTACCACCCCACAGCTGGGCCTCAGAAGAATCAATACCATTTATTTTTTTCCCTGCACTGTTTTTCTCTCTCTGCCACCTCTCTCAGTCCCTAATTTCTCTCTAGCTTTTTTCTGTGGTACTGGTGTTTTATGCTGGAGTTGCTCGTAGCTACTGTTTAACTTTGGTGATAATTGGCTGCTGTGAAAGGTGAGGTCTGGGAGGACAAAGCCAGGAGGTGACCAGTTTGTTATTGTAGGGTTGCTCATGGGCACTGAGCTGTGCTGTCTGGCTCTGCAGCTGGAGAGCCCGTGAGACACGCAGACTTGGCATGCTAAGGTCGCTCTCCAGAGAGTCCTGGCCATAGGAAATGTAAGAGAAGCAGCCCAGCAAAGGACACAACCAACCCTGAGTGAGGCGAGGTCTGTGGAGTCAGAGAGGTGGGGGTTGTGTTGTTGAGGTGATGGCAACCAAATATCGCCCTGCTCTGGGGGGTCTGGGGGGTGGTGGCTTCACGTGAACCTCTCCTGCTCATTCCCCCAGCAGCGCTTTTCTCTTCTGTGGTTGCTGCCAGCACATCACCATCCTGCTGGGCTTGGGTGGCCCGGCCCAAGGGAGTCCCATGAGTCCCAGGCTCACGCAGGACTGGGCAGGAGGTTTCTCCTCATCTGCAAGACCACGACAAACACTGTTCTTCCTCCTTCCTCCTCTTCCTCTTCCCCGCAGCTTGAGGGCTCTGCAGGGCAGCCACAGCCACCTTTATCTCAGTCTTCAGGTCTGGTTTGGACTCACAGGATGGTCCATGCTGATGTTTGAGTGCCAGGTGTGGAGACCTGAAGCAAGGCCTGGGAGGTTCTGGGAGTAACACCAAGAATTCAGGGAGTGGTTCTCCTGTCCTTCAGTCTTGGTTTGCTCGGCGCTGGGCATCGGCTCTGATGAGGGGAATGGAGGTCTCAGGGGCAGCACTCCTGGCACGTGGAGCCAGAGGGAATCTGGGTGGGGAGCAGGCAGCAGGATGGGAGCAGGCACAGGGATAGGAACAGGCTAATTTACCTGCATCACGTTTGACAACAGAAATGTGAGCTCAGGCTGGCAGTGGAGGCACCCTGGGCATGCAAGGAGAGAAGGTCCCAAAAGCCCAACTCGGAGGAATGACTTTGGTTATGAAGTTTTCCAAGCAGGAAACTCCTCACGTAGGGACTCCACCAAAAGTCAGGGCAGGTGCTGATGCCAACGTGATCAACAGCTTCAGTTTCTGCACATCTGCTCCCAGAGCTCCTGGTTGTGGGAGAAGGATTGGGCTAAGACCCTTGGAGCTGAGCAGCCCCACAGGGAGGGTGCCTGGGATCATCCCTCCAGCTGCTGTGCCTTGGGAGCACATCAGTGCCTCTGAAGAGAGCTGGGATGAATGCAGAGGGACATGGATAAAGCATCTAGGAGGGCTTTGCTCCTTTTTCCAAGGTGGCACTGCACAAAATCCAAGCAGGTGATGAAACCCGACCACTCGGCACGTTTCAGTCTCCCAGATACAAGAACACAGATGAGGTTTCCAACATCTCCTCCCAATTCAGTCTGGCCAGTCATCCTACAGCCTGCTGGGGAATTGCTTCTGCTGCTTTCAGTCCACAAAACCTCCTTCTCTCCCTGTCCCCAACAGCCACGTGCTGTGAACACACACCAAACTCCACCCCAGGAGCAGCTGCATCTCAGCAGAGATGTGGAGACACAGTGAGTGATGTGTCAAACCCCAACAGTCTTTGTTGTTCACCTTGTTCTTGCTAATCCTGGAATCTTCCTGGCTCTTCAGAGAGGCAGCAGCAAAAGAAGAGCCTGGCAGCAAACTCACAGAGCAGGGAAAGTTGAGCTGATGGAGCCTGGCTGTGCTGGAGCTGGCAGCCAGGATCTGCCCCTGGCCTGGGGCTGCATCCAGCCGTGCCTGAGCACGGTGGGAGCTCCCATCTGGATCTCAGCTTTGCAGCCCGGGCACTCCCCTGCCCAGGGGATTAGCGGAGATGCGGTTCCCAGGGCGGAGGAAGGGGCTAATGAACAGAGACAGGATAACGAAGCAGGTAAGGGCTTCCTGTACTTTAGGGCTCAGGAGGAAATCCTGCAGTTGGTGAATCTGGATACGATTAGTGTCCATTTCTCCCTGTGTAATCAACCCATCTGTTCATCCTTGCGCATCAGCCGCGCACGCCCCATTGCAGGCAGATGCCTCCCGGGCACTGTTTTCATCCCTGTCTGCCACGGCCACTCCAGGCACGCTGAGAACAAGGCTCGCCCTGAGCCTGGCAGCGCCCGCTCCGCTGCCAGCCTGGGCCGGGCCGGGGCAGTCCCGGGGGAGCTGCAGCCAACGCGATCCCAGCCAACAGCGGGACCCAGCCCAGGAAAAGCCTCTGCTCCGGGGGGAGGGCGGCTTCTCCAAAGGGCTTTGAGCAGTTCAAAGGGATCGCTGTGACGCACAGATAAGCTCGGCTTTCCAGGCTCTGCCTGCTCATCCCAGCTCAGCTTTACCACGAGCAGGTAAAGGTGGATTATGTTTGGCTGCCTGGCTTCAAAGCCTTGTTCATCCCGTGGGATCCTGGGCACAGGACACGAGGTCCCCTCACGGTCGGGGAAGGGACTGGGCTCTCAGTCCTGCTCCGTAAGACCACTGGTAAAGTCGATAGGTGCTGGTGCAGGATCCTGAGGGTTCGTTTCAGCTTCTTTTCCTGGGCAGTTTTGTCCAACTGTGCAAAAAACCTGTGACGGCCCTGCAGTGGGTTATAAGTGTCAAGTAATGCACTGGCCTGGGCTGAAATGAAATAAAAAGAGGAGCTGGAAGGTGGATCAATGGTTTTTTTGTAGTGCGTGGTCCTTTAGGGTCTTCTGAAAGGTCGAGCTTGGTGGCAGAGTTGGGACAAAAGTAGAGGTTACAATTCGCAGTCCTGGTGTCCTTTACACCCAAACGGTGTCGACCTCCGCTTAAATGGCTCTTACTGGAGGTCACTGGAGTGTCCTGGGGGATCCGTCACACCAAGTGCTGTCCATGTAAAGATGGAGATGGTCCCTACTCTGGGGAGTTTATGTGCCCAGCCCAGTCCTCCCTGGTGTGTGGTATTGAGGGATCCAGGCACCTGAGCTCCTGCCTTTTGCAGAGTGCCAAAGTGTCACTGCAGCCAGGAACAATGTCAGGAATGCAGCACAGGTTAAACATTTCATTTGCTTTCAAGGGCTACTTGTTGCTTCATTTCTAAATGCAACCTGTCTTCAGCCCCTGTTATATTGCTCGGGGCTGCTCTTCAGGTCCTAAATCTTCTGATTTTTGTTTGGTTTGGAATGCACTGATTTACCATAAGGAATAAATGAAAAGCAAAAGAAAACAGCAGTACTTGTTTGCATAGGCCCTACATTGTTCTGTGCTCTGCTGCTACTGAAATAGGAGTGATAAATCCCGCTCCCTGGACAGAGGTTTTTTGGGTGGTGGCTGTGTGCAAACAAGGCTGGGGAAGATAAACAAGCAGAAAAAAATGGGTTTAGGAAATGACAGTTGAGGATGGTCAATCAACTGATGGGTCAAAGCCAGCACAAGACCATCAATTAGCAAAGCCATATTGATGTTGTTTCTCCAAAGCATTTTTGCGTCCACAAAGAGGGCCGAGAGCTGGATCTGTGGTGAAACTTGGCTGCAATTAGGAATCTGTACAGTTTCTATGTTGCAAAGGGGGAGTTTCAGAAAGGATTCTGCCTGTAGAAAATATGTCCACAGTTCCAGAAGGGCTCAGCCAAAAGGGTGATGAAAATCTGTCTGTTGGTGTCATCGTCAGAACTGCTGGAGGTGGGAACATTTGCTAATCTTGCTTATTTTAGGGGCCCTGCTTGCAGAAGCAGCTCAGTTCTGAAAATGCAGCTCTGAAAACTCAGCTCTTAAGAGCCTCATACAATACATGCCTCAGACTAGACTAAAGAGGGATGAATTTTTCAGGCTGTAGGTTCTTGCTTGCCTAATTATGATTTTCAGCTTCTTACGATTTGGTCTTTACATTGTGTAAATGTGACACAGAAGAAATAGCTGTGACATTGCCTGGCGTTTTCTGTTCCAGCTGGGGAGGAACCAGCTAAACCTGCAGAGTTTCAGAGCTTGCAGAGCTGGTGTGGAAGGAGAATTTAGTTCCATGTTTGGAAATCCAGCTCAGTTCCCCGAGTAATCTAAACTGTCTCAATTTCTCTTCCTTCAGCTCCCCCCAGGCCTGGGGACAGTGTCACTCTTGAGGGGCAGCTTTGGCACCCTGATGCAGTGCAGGGTTGAGAAGGATTGTTGTGTTCATACCAAACATGAATTCAAGGCAAACAACCTTCATCAGCCTCCAGTGGTTGCATCTCTATTGGAACCTTTCAGTAGGTTAAAATCGCCACTGTGGGTTCTGACATCCCTGTTCAGTTGCCTCAATAGACGCATGAGGTGCCTGAAGCTGCACAAAATGGCTTTTGGGTGAGCTCAGGACTGGCCAAAGTCTCAAATGGTTTGGCTTGCAGGATTCGTGGCAGCTGCAGCTCCAAATCCAGCCTGGGATGGGTCCCAGTGATATGGAAAGCGAAGCCATGTCTCACTTCAGCAGGCAGAGAGTTCTCTGCCACCATCCAGCTTCTGGAAGAGAGAGGAGAAGCTGCCCTGGGTGTGAGCAGAGCTCCAGAGCAGGGTGGGATGTGGGTCACAAACTGCTGGGCATGTACTGAAAAATCAGCAATGTTGTCAAAAACCCTGCCTTGGAGTTTTTGTGTTTCCTTGGTCTGGAGCCCCAGAGCTCTGTCTGTGATACGGCAGCTCCGTCTTCATCCGTGGTGGGAGAATCGGGCAGGAAAGAGCTTGGATGGACTCGGCCTTTGTGCTTCGGAAGTGCTGTGCCAACAGCATGAATAATGTATAGGAGTTCAATTCTCTCCCTGGCCGAGGGCAAGGTGTCCCAGCTGATAAGAACTGGGAGCCCAGTCTTGTTAAAGCCAGTATTAGAGCTAGACCTTCATGAGATCCACTGCCTCAAGCAATTCCATTGTTCAAAGCACATTTGGTTAATTAGTACATTAACTAATAACCCTCTCAGCATCCCAGGTAGGGAATATCTGTCTCCCAAAGGAGGAAACAGAAGCAAAGTGACTCACTAAGACGATGCAGGAGCTTAGCAATGCAGCTGTTAAGTCTGGTTTTTTCCATCCCAAATGATTTGGTTGTTGCTGCTGCTGCTGCCTTATGCACATAAATTCCCCGAGACAGAAATGGAGGAGTCCTAAAAACTCCCAAGAGAGTGCTCAGGCCCAGTGAGGGAAGGTACCACTGGACAAACCTGAGCAGAACTGAATCCATCCCAGTACTCAGAGGAGGCAATTTGCTTCACCCACATGCACCAACTAAGGCGTAAAACCAAAACTACTTCTCCTCGTTATCAAGGAAAGTTTTTCTCAGCACCTTGGCTTTTCACTCACATTTTCATCTACTCTAAATTTCATGAGCAAATGGCCAGTGTGGGGAGGAGAGAGCACACGAGGAATGACAGTGGGGCTGTGTTCGTACAGGCTCGCTGGGGTGTGATCAGAGCAGAAGGATAAGACCTGAAGAGATTCAAACAAACAGCCAGAGGGGAATCTTTGATGCTGAGGAAGTCCTTCGACTCCAACACATGATGATGAGCAGCTGATTTCCACAGCTTTGCTACGTGGTTGGAAAAAACCCTGAGCTGAAGCACAAGGGTAGAGTTCTTTGGCTTGCAAGACCCATGACGGCACCACAGACCCTTTCGCACAAGCCCTGATCCCAAACAGAAAGGGGAGGCTTGTTCTCTGCACCCAGCTCTGACCTGAAGGCTTTCTGTGCTCTACCTACTCTCAGATGACAACTTTCAGCAGCAAGGATGTGCGTGCAGAGGAATGAGAACCAACTCCTGCATGCAGGGATGCATCCCTGAGGAAGAGAATCTCACGGGGTTTAATTATGGGGCCACATGCCTGATCAGTCTGCTGGCTTCCAACCAGCCCAGGCAGCCCCAGCCCTCCCCAACACTGGAATGTCAGGGGAGTGCCTCGAATGGGGGCCCTGGTGAGGTCACAGAAGCAGAAGGCACCGAAGCAAGTGGCCTGTCCTGTAGAAGGAACTCCTTTCACAACCACGGCTCAATCCACCACCAGATTTCTGAGCCCACAGCAGCCCAGATTGGAGGCTACAAAAATATCCCCGTTCAGCAAATCCTCCCTTGTCCTTTGTGAAGCTCCAGCATTTTAATCATGTTCACACCTCCCTCTCCTGACACGAACCATCTCAGCTCCCTCCCAGGTCCACAAAACCTGTGCATTCCTGGTCTCACTCCCTGGCTTACACATCAGACACCCTCCCCTCCATGAGCTCCCCAAACATCCCCCTTTGCTTATTCTCTGTACTCCCACCTTTCCCCCCATTTGACTGAGATTTATTGAATAACCAGCTAGTGCTGAGGGGCTATGTGCAATTTTGGGTATGCTATTGATAGATACAGCGATCCCAGCCCTGTGCCTGTCCTCAGTTCCATATTTCTCCATCTCAAGACCACCAGGAAGGTGCTGCTGATGTAGGGGCCCTGTTACTGGGAAAGGCAAAACACCCCATCTTTTAAATGTGTCTTGTAAATGTGTCTTGTAAATGTGTCTTGTCCTGCTCTGTTCATTTTCACTCTGGATAAGGGTCAAAACAGAGTTCCTCAGGTTGTCAGGGGGTTTCTAGAAGAGAGTATTGGTGCCAGAGCAGGTGAAATTGGTTTTCATTCTTAGCTTCAGCCTGACATGCTGCGTGTGGCCATTCTCGATCTGTTCCCATACACATCCAGAGCCCTTTGGTCATCATTCTCCAACCTGTCTTGCTGGTTTTCCTTACATAAGAAATTCACTGTTCTCTCTGTGCAAAGGCATTTTGAAGCAAGCCTTGTCTTCCCAAAGCCTAGAAAAGAAACCGTGCTTGGACCTCTCAAATACCTTTAAAATTCCCAGATTCTGAGGTTAATGCAAACCTCACCTACCTGTGGGGTCACATGGCTCCACATCAAACCCATACCAGAAATCAGGATATCCTGAGCAGGCTCTCAGTGGAGTTTGGTACAGGTGATGCTTATTTTCAGGGGCATTTTAATAAGCCTAATCAATCCCAGCAAATTACTAATAAATCCATAACAATTTTCACCTGGAGATCTTAGGTTACTTTGCCAAAAATTGGTGAGGATCAGATAGGGAGGCATAGTGGTTATTAAAAAAATCTTAAAGATTTAACTTTTTTCACAGGATAATTCAAGATGTTGCCATTATGCTTCTGCTCTGAATTATTCTGCAGAGAAATTACCCTCCCCACTGACTCAATAAAGCTGAGCAGGTCCAGCCTCCTGTGCTTAAACTTATCCCATGTGAATATGGCACAAAGTGCCTCGTCCTATTGACAACCTTCCTACAGGATTTTCCTAGAGGTCCTGTAACAGCTTCAAAGCTGTGCTGGGTTTTGGCATTTCCAGTTCCCTGCACCCTTAAGGGATGGGGCTTGTAATGGGGAGATCTTACCAGTCCTAGATCCTGTGAATACTCCTGATTTTCACAGCTTGTCCCACCTACAGAAGCAGAAAGCCCAGGGGGTGTTTGATTTGTGTCCTCCTAAGGGTCTTCCCATGCCGGGTACTCCCAAACAGGTTCATGAGGTGTTTGCCTTGCTCTGAAAACCTCTCACTGGTTTTGGTCAGGATTTGGAGGAACATAACGTCTGTGGTGGAGGGTGGGATTCATCTGTGTGTCTTGTTGGATGCTAACTGGGACTTCAGCCCTGTGCTTTCAGGAGAAGAGGGTCCAGTGAGAGGCGTCTCCGGTTCCTCGAGCCGTGGGTGCGTTGCCCGGACGGGCAGCTGTGGTGCTGCTCCGTGGAAGGGCAGGAAGATAAAAGTCGTGGAGGTCACAAGGCTTTTTGTGGGCACAAGGTCCCGCTGGAGGGAGCCCCTGTTTTTGAGGCAGGCTCATCCTGACGGGGAGCGAGCAAGGAAAGCTCGGCGCGCTGTTCCCGCGGGTGCTGCTGGATCTGGGCTGGAGAGGCCACACTGTCCACGAGGCCGGGTTCCTCTCCCCCTCCCCGCGGGTGTTATTTACACCGTTTCCTGCCCAGGGAAGTTCAGGAGTTTGACGTTGCTGGGTTGGTTTCCGCTCTCCTGCCCGGCTCCCTTCGGGAGCTCTCTCAGAGCCCGGCAGCGGCCGGGCCGGACCCTGCGGGCGGGATGGAGGTGCCAGCCAGGCCCAGGGAGGGAATTGTAACCCGTGTCAGGCCGGACAACTCCGGCCCAACCGGCCTGGGAGGGCTGGAAAACCAACCCCGTGTCCATCCCTCCGGCTCGGTCCTGCCGTGGGACTGGACGGGGCCGTCAGGAGGAAGGAGGACGCGCCCGGGCATGGCTGCAGAGCTTTTGGGTTCCTGCCGAATTGACGCCCTCCCCTCTCCCCCCTCATCCTTCCCGCCTGGCCTGCGTCTCCCCTCCCTTCCCTTCTCCCTCCCATCCCGCAGCAAACAAAATGGCTGCTCCATGGCCATTTTGTTTCCCGTCTGGAAGGGGGAAGCCGGGACGCTGGGACTTGGCTCTTTTTTGGAGGCTGCGGCCATGTCCGAGCCCAACTCTCCCGTCTCTACGTGGCACCGGCTGTAGCAAGAGAGAGAAAGGGGAAAAAAAAAGAGAGGGAAAAAAAAAAAAAAGGACATTTTGGAACGAGACCAAAGGCAGAGGCAGAGAGTGGGTAGTTTTGGCGTATGTTGAGCACTGAAAATGCCTGGAATTGCCAAACTGAGCTTTTGTATGAGCAGCGTAAGGGCTACTCGGTGCACGCAGAGCCGCGGGGCTGCACGGAATAGCCGGACGGAAAGGTTTGTTCGCTATATTCAATAAAACAGCCCTCCTTTCTTCTGGATTTATAAAGTACCAGAGAGCACTGTTGTCTTAATTTGTTTTTGGACGGGCGGATGGTTTTACACATCGGCTTGGTATGACCAGAGCCGGTCATTGCCGGACGGTAGCGTTTTAACCTGTTGTGTGTCCTCTCGTTTTTGGTGCATACGGGATCTGACCTTTCCACCGAGCTGGCACTGCCTGGATTTAGCTGATGTAATCCGGAGGATATTTTTTTAGGGATTTTTTGTTTATTGCCTTCTTGCCTTGAAAGTTTTCATCTCAGGAATAAAAACATCTTAATTTAAATATTTAAAGCACTAGCTGTTCTTGGCTTTTTAAGCCCTTGCTTTTCTCCCAAGGCTGGAGCTATACTGTGCTCACAAGCTGTTTACTGCACTCTGTGTGTATCCTGCACACGTTAAGGTGTGATACACAACAGAAACACCATCAACAGGAACACGCCTTGAAAGTTTAAAGCAACTTGGTGGCGTTACCATAAAATTCTGCGCAGAAGCGGGGCAAAAACACCAGAACATGAGCCAAATAAAAGTNAAGTGATTCTGCGCTTCCTTCAGTAGCCTGGATGTCTTGGCATTAGTAGCCACGTCGCTTTGTTCGTGGACACTGTGAGGAGCAGATCCCTGCCCTGTGGCACGGGGAGGATCAGGCTCTGATAAGGTGCTGGAATGATCGTCCTGCCGTTCCTTGAGTGGCTTTCCAGACATGTGGAGAGAAGCAGACACTTCCAGAGCGGAGCTGGGAAGGAGAGCAGAAAGAGGTGAAATGGCTTTTCTTGCACAGAAAGGTATTTGATTTGCCTCCATATCCCCTTGGCTTGTTTGCAAACAGACAATAGAGAGGATGGCAGGGCCACGGTGCTCCCGGAGCCGGGGCTGCACAGACGGGCGCTGGGTGGGTGCTCCACGGTGTAAATTTAATATTTTGGTCCAAATCTACGTTAGAGGTGGACATTACCTGCACACCTTTCATGAGCAGCTTATGAACTGAACATTGAGAAGGAAAACAGTATTAATAGAACAGTTTTATAGAGTATGACAGAAAAAAAAATCTTCTTTCTTTAGATTTTTGAGTTAGCCTATAGAATCGAGTACAGAACAGGTAAAAATAAGCCTGAAGGATATTTTTTTCCTCTTATTTTTAGTATTTAGTGAAATTACTCAGTGAAATATCAGTAGCACCTGTCTTTTATGACAAAAAATCTGGGATTTTTTTTTCTTCAGGAGAGGGTAAGTTATATACAAATTTACAAGGAAAATACACAAGTGTTTAGAAAAACCATTACCTTTGTGGCCACCGCTAATAATGCATTTAGGAAGGGTTAAGAAAAGATAAGTGACATAACAAGCAGGTTATGGATGCCTGCATTATAGATAACAATATCAGATTTATTAATAATGATCCAGATGTTTAGAAACATCTGATAGGACTCAACCCCTAAGTGATGAGCAGCTATTTATAAAGATACCTGCTAATTGTTGAATAATAAATGTGATGACAAAGTTGATGTGAAATGCTCCCTATGTCATTAAAAGTGTGTGGAGTAAAATCATTGCTGAGAGGGGCCATTGCAGAATTGAACTGTAAATATTTTTACTTCCATTTCTCTTTCCCTATTCACGGTACCTTTGATTAACTGTTTCAAAGTGTAATATTTAATACTGACTTTAGGATGGGGTGTTTGGGAAGACGGTTGGCCTTGCTTTGCTGAGAGGTTTGCCTAGCCTGCGAGAAGTTAAGAACAACTTGTCTTCATGGCTAGTTTGGCAAATGTCACTTTTTATTGCTTTCCCGTGGCACAGGGTGTGTCCAAGACGGGTTTTTGGTCTGTTTTCTGCTTTTGTCGTGAGCGGGTTCCTTGCCGCCGCCTGGATCAGCGGCTCCAATCGGCGCTGTGGGTCCCCACAATGTTGGGGAGTTACTGAAAACCTTCCACGCTTCTTTTGGCTCGTTTTGGGTTTGATTTTTTAAGGTTTTTTGGGTCTGTTTGGTTTTTATTTTTCCATCCCAGCCAGGTTGGGAGGACATGGAGCCAAGGGAACAAAATGGCCACACTCGGCCATTTTGTGCCAGCGCCGCCGTTCCCGGGAGTCAGGCCGGTGCTGCCCCAGCTCCAGGAGCCTGAAAATCCTCTTGGAGGGAGACTCAGGGTCCTGATTTCCCACTGAGAAGCCCTCCCTGTCCCCGGCACGTTTTGGCACCGCCATGGGGCCGCGGCTTCACAAAGGCTGAAAGCGGTGTCAGCTTTTAAAGCAGAGACTTTGTTGCTTTATGGTTTCCTCCTCCCCCCTCCTCCATTTAATTCAGTGCTCCTTAATAAACCAGAGCAGCTCCTCAAAGCTTCGGAGCCTTTCCAGCTCCTCTCCGAGGTGGGCTCCTTTTAAATGCAGACACTTTAAATGCATCATCTCTGGCGTGAAGATGCTTCAAAATTTGGGGGGCATCACCTTGGGTTTTCTGCTGGCATCATCACAAGCCACTCTGAGCCCTGATAAATGAGGAGCAGTTTAGGTCACCTCTTGATCCCCAAAACAAGTCTGAAAGCTGGACTGGAAATGCCATTTTTATTCCAGCATGGAGGATCTTGCTGTGAAAAAACATAGCCTGTAGCTGCCAATTTTCCTCACCCCTCCAAGCACTTGTAGACAGTGGGACCATGTAGTGACACACTCTGTGCACAGGGACCTTCATGCTTGCAGAAACCAATCAAGTGTTTTCACAAAAATCGAATTTGATCAGTTCTGAGGGATCTATATGAATCTGGAAAGTGAAAATTACGGGGCCACTGCCTTAAGGCCTGCACAGAAAATGGTGTTTTTCAAAGAGGTCTTGTTCTTTTGGCAATCAAGTATCCAAAAATCTTCCGAAACTGGGTTTAATCTCAGAAGGCAGTGAGAGGGTTTGGGTGTGGGCCTCTGACTCCTACAGACCCTGTTGGATATTTTATCCAGAATTTTGCATAGCTACATCACATCCAGGCAAATTTGGGCACATCTCCTTCCTTCCTCATCTTTTGTCTTGATGGTTTAGACCTCGGGCCATGAGGAGAGGGAATTCCTGTCATTGCAATTTGTGTAGGACAAACAAGCGTGACAGCGATACGAAGGGTAGGATGCTCTTGGTCATCCTTACTGGGCATAAAAAATCCCCCTGTTTGATCCATAAATCCTCCTGTTTGACTCCTTTCTTCACAGATCCTGCTAAGATCAGGATTCCAGAGTCAGCAGCTGGGTATTCCCAAAACCTTTACTCATTAAGACAATTATTATAATTAAGTCTTGTGTTTTCAGGTTTACTTATAGAAATCAGAAGGGATTTTTTTTTCTCTCTCCATGTATAATTACATCTATGTGAACTCAGAGTTATTTAATGTGATTTCCCACCAACAGTTTGAGATTGGCCCAAATGCCTGTTGTCTGCCATGGTATCAAGAGTGACCTTTTAAATGCCTGCCTGATACATCTGGCTTATGTGCTTAAAGTAATATGAGCCGCCAGATTGGGAATCAGGAAAAATTGTTCCTCCAGGTCAGTTGCTAAAATCTCTTTGGAGAAGATGAGCATCCTCTGCCTCTGTGCATCCCCCAGGAATCATCTGCACCACCCACCCTCCCAGACCCCAACCAGTGCAGCATCCATTGACTTTCATGCCACCCTTCTGCTCCATGCTTGTGGCAGCAGCTTAATTTTTGGGAAGCTGAAACATTTTAGTCTAAATTAACCCTTCTGTCCCCAGGGAGCTGAGCAGTGACAGACCTGATGGACCCTGGGCCTGGCTGTAACCTCACTGAAGCTCTGGCTGGTGTTGCACGTGCTGAGGAGGGCTGTGCAACCCCTGTGCATCACTTTCTATGCTGATAAGAACAGGAGAAATGGCATTTCCCATCAGGAGGCTGTTTGGGATGCACTTGGCACCGGGGACAGGACAGGCACTTCAGTGCTGTAGGAACTGGTCCCACCACGTTGGGTTTTTGACGTTGTGCATAGCCTGTCACACCAGGAGAGGCCTGGGCCAGATGGTCCAGCACAGTGGGTCATTCCCTGTGAAGGATCAGTTTGTCAAAGGAAATTAAGAGAATTACCTGGAGAATGCCAGTGAGAAGAGCCTGTGGAGAGCTCTGGAAGAGGGCACTTCCCAAACCTTGCTGCAGAGATACCCCTGTGCCCGAGGCCTCCTAAACTCTCACAAGGATTCCAGCTACAGCAGTTCACCAAAGCTTTGGGAATATTTAGGCTGTTGCCTGGTAGCTGCAGAAGCACAAAGCATTAGGCAGCTTTTATCCCTTCGGAGAGTTCTGCCTGAGCCCCCTCCTCTCCCACCACAGCACGCAGCAGATGCTTGTGGAGGTTGGGGACATCTCCTGCTGAGCTCCCATGGGAAGTTGTCCTTTGGGTCTGTGCTGGGCTGCACATGCAGCCTGCTTGGCGTGGCTCCCTCGTCGTTAGGGCTTCCTTTAATCTCCAAGGGGAATTCTTTCTCCTTGCAAAAGAACCTCACACGTTTCTTTCAAATTACCAGATTAATACCTCGCCTCTGTATTTGGGTGTACAGAGAACGAAGAAGCCTCAGAAGGTGAGCCAAGGGCTTGGGGGGAAGCCAGTCTGTCTCGGATCCATGCTAATACTGCCTGGCTGGGCTGGAGCATTAGAGGGACAGCACGGCTGCATGTTGCACTCATTTGTTTAGGAAATAAGATCTGCCTTGATGTACTCGATACCATTACATTTGCAGCCTAAAAGCTTCCTTGTACTCAGTTATTTCTAATCTGCTCAATTCCCTGGAGTGCACAGCAGCTAAATTGATGGATTCTCTTATCTGGTCTGGCAGGTTTGTTCTAGATACGCTGTGTGTTCAGGAGGTGAGGTCAGCCTGGCTGGGTGTGCTTGGCGCTGCTGCAGCTTCCCGAGAGCTCTGCTATCTCCATGTGTAGCCCGGGGTTCCGAGGGCAGGGCTGCTGCATCTGTGCACCTTGGGGTGCATGAAGTCTGCAGCCAGTGTGATTGGCAAGCACAAGGTATAGTCCAAATGGACTGAAGGAGGTTTGAAGAAGGAGAAGGAGCTCCAGGACAAGGTTGGATATGACTCCTTTCCGCTGACATCAAGAATTCTGATTATTTTTCATGCATTTCTCTTTGCAGGACCTGTGGAGCAGCTGATGCTGGGGTAAGGCTCATCCCAGTGCCTGGATAAGGATCATCTCAGTGCCTTATTAGGCTGCCACGGTCCCAAGCTGTCCTTGAGGCTGAGGTAGTAGATTGAATAGTTGTGGAGTCCGGTCCTCCCTCTGAGCTAACTATACAATCTACTGTCTTTCCTAAGGAGACAGTCAGGTCTTCAGGTCTCCTCATCCACTTCTACACCAGGTGTGGGGCAGGGGGTGCAAGAAGAGCTAATCCGTGCCCGTGATCCGTCTGTTGTGCTCTGTGGAGGTGAGGTAGTAGGTTGTATAGTTTGGTGGGAGGGATTTGATCCCATTTCAGGTGATAACTATACAGTCTATTGCCTTCCTTAAAGAGCAGCAAAACCACCAGAGGAGCTCCCGAGGCATCGCTTCTTTTGTTGAGGATCCAAAAACACAGCGTGGCATTGTTAAACAACTCAGTGGGTGTTTCTCTTACAGCATCCAGAATTGCATTCTTCCAGGAATTGCTTCATGCCTCAGGCATTGGAGCATGGAGCCACCTGCTTCCAGAGAACCCACCTCTCTCTAAGGTGCGAGAGAACCAGGGAAATGAGTCCGCACAGCAGCTCCCAGTGTTCAGTTCTGTTCTTTTTTTGCAGGAGATGGGCTCAAGTTGCAAAGTGTTTAAGTGTGTTAATCTTTTCTGGTCTGTCCTCAGGTCTGGAGGGGAGGGGACAGATCTGAGCTCATGATTTAATTTTCTGCCTAGTTCTGAAGTTTGGGTTCAGAACCAGACCCAAGGGCAAGCTTAGCCTGTGGACTCAGAGCCCTGGGAGCTGATCAGATTTGGCTGGTTGGCCCCTGCTCAGGAAGTGCATTTTGTTTTGGACAAGTTCCCAGCCTGTCCCATGGAACAGAGTTAGAGGGTGGTTCTTTCTGATCTGATAATCCCTATCAACTGAACTCACTCACATGCAAACCTTGGCGGGGAAGTTTAGGGCTCCTGAGTATTTACATAGGATGAGCCAATGGTTCAGACTAAAAGCTTGTCCTAAAGTGGAGACAGGTAGGGAAGAGCCATGAGCCAAAAGGGAGCAAGTTCTAATCCTTCTGGGTTCTCCCAGGCACCGTCACCTGACAACAGACCCGCGAGAAGTCATCACGCTTAAGAGCTCTGGCCCTTGGCAAGGGACAGGGAATTGTTAATTCTTCTCTTTCTTAGGGGCAGATGGGACTATCCCTCTGCCATTTTCCAAAGTAAGTAGGATCAAGACCACGAGTGGAGCTGTAACACGATCAGGGCTGCATCAGGAAGGACATTTCAGGCCATTATCATGACCATCTCACTGCCAGGGAGACGCGTGAGATCCGAGACACCGGGGAGCGAGGGCAAGCAGAGGACACCTTCTCAGATGAAGTGGGAGGGAGAGAGCCAAGAGAAATTGGAGCCCTCAAATTTCACCCTGAGCGAAGGCACAGGGAGAGCCAGACCCTGCTGCTCGGGCCGTGGGAGTCCCCAGAATGAAGCAGCTCATTTCAGGCTCCTCTGCTGGGACAGGGCGTAGCTGCAGCGAGGCTGGGATGCAGCTGGTGGGTGGGGATGCTGCAGCTCCAAGCGGCGAAGGAATGCAGCCCTCTCTCCATAAATCTGGCTTTTCAGCAGTCCTGGCGACTTGCTGTGCAAAACTACAGCTTGGTCCTCTGAGCTGCATTATTATCCTCCAGCTGCTCGCTCAGGGGCAGGGCTCCTGCCTGCAGACTGCTTGGAAGGTACCAAAATAGCACCACAAGCATGGGAACAGGGCAGCATATCCACTTCATCTGGAGAGGTGTCCCCTGGAAAAGAGCTAATCCCACGTATCCCAGATGGAATCTGTTCAGTCCCCCTCTGTGGCATTGATACTCACACAGAGAATCTCAAGCAGAGGAGCTGGAAGCCATGAATAAAATATTACTGGAGATACTCTCTTGTGAAAATAAACTTGGTTTGACTTTTTTAAAACAGAGTCTTTTTATTGCCCTGAATTGAGCTTGGCTGGTGAACTGGGACCTCGAGAGGGGTGGTCACTGTTCCTGACTGACCAAGATCCTGGGCGTGAAAGGGAAGCCACAGGATGAGGACGTGGGGCAGACTGACTTGACCAAGCAGCTGAGACCATCTGTTTTGCTTGTCAGCAGGTGCTTTCCTGACACAAAGTTTCAGCACAAATCCTCCATGAAGCCCAGCCTGCTTCCTCACCCTCAATCAGCTTCAAGGGCTGCAGGCTGGGCTTCCCTCTGCCCTGGACAGTCCTTGCTATAAATACATTTATAATGGTGATACCAGCAAGAGGGGAACACAGGGACTTCCAGGGCCCACTAACCCAAATATATCCCATCAAGGGCTAAGAAACCAGCCCAGGTAATATTTAATTACTCCAGTGCTTCCTAGCACAAAGGAAAGGGCAGCTCTGCCCAGGAGGAGGGTGAGCAGGCTGGCTGAGCTTATACCCATGGATATGTGGGATACCCACCTGACTCACTGGCCAGGATCCCACAGCACATGGCACTGGGGCAGCAACGTCATCCCTGACCACAGTGGCAGGGAGGGACGGGCCCCTTCTTTTAGTAAAAAGCAACCAGGAAGCAAGATCAAGAAAGGTGGGTCCCCCTTACAACAGTGTGGGACGAGAGCACTTTCAGCCCAAACACTCTGAGGGAATACTTGGAAGCTGGATGGACCTGCCAGCAGCATAACCCCAAATGCAAATCCCCCAGGAGGGTGTATGTGCTCACCCCAGCCTTTCTGACCCACTGCATGTACAGGAGGTTCAGCAGCTGAAGCAAAGGAACCTCCTCTCACTCAACCAGCAGCCAACACCTCCCTGTCCCTGCTGGAAACAGGCCCAGGGATGGAGGGAACCAAGCAGGTGAGGTTCATAAAGAAGCCAGGCCTCATAAACACCACAGATCTCACCATTTAACCCAAGTCACCCCAGAAGGTCAATGCCTTCTCCTCCTCCCACCACACAGGGCCACAGGGCTGTAAGGATCTGGCAGAATCTTTGCCAGGGTCACCCCAGTGCCAGAGTGCCCTTTCTGCCAAGCCCAGCAATGGAGTGGAAATGCTGCAAAATTCCCCCTCAAATGTTCTGTGCCCTCCCCTGTGCACCACAGCAAACCCTGCCCTTGCCTAAACCCCCAAATTTAGGATTAAGCCAAACCCCCAAATGCCTGTGTGGGCAGGCTCAGCCCCGCTGTCCTGGGGAGCAGGGCAAGAGGAAAGCGGATTTCCTTCTGGGTTGGAGTTTTCTGCTGCAAGGAACTCTATAAATAGGTCCTTGCACAACAGCCTGTCTCCACAAGTCAAAACCTTCAGGAAAACAGAACTCAAGAGTTTTCACAAGGTTCATAGCCCCACACCAGTGACAAGACCCTTAAATCCTGGCATTATGTTGGTGGCTGTTAATCAGCAGCACCGCTGTGCCTCGATGGCTCTCAGCAGGGTGGGGGATCCCGCACTGCAAAAAATCAGGGCTTGCCCGAGTGCCCTGATCTTGCTGGGAGGAGAAATGTTTTTCTGCTCTTTGTAGTGTTTCCTGGGAATTTCTAGGGAATGTTAAGTTGTCCTTCACCCAGATGCAAAAGCAGATGAGGTCCTGAAATGCTCTCCCAGCTCCAGCCCTCTCCCCTCACACAGGTGAGGAGCAGCCTCTTGGGCTGTATTTTTATCATCTGTCCATAACCCAGGGATGGATTTTTTCCCCTAAAGCAGCTTGGTAGCTCCCAGAGCATGCAGCAGCCAGGGCACCTGGGCACGAGGTTATTTTTAATCTGATTCTTAACTACATCTGAAGCTGGTGATTAAATCAAGCTCTGAAGTGCGGGCAGGGTCTGCGGGGCAAGTTGAGCTGCCCAGTTCTCAGCGGTGCCTCTCCCAGTGCCATCTGCTGGTCACTGCCTGGCTGGGCTGGACGGGCCGTGACCTCAGAACACCCCGCAGGCAGCTGGGCTCCTGCAGGACAGCTGGTGCTGCCGGGCTCCTGCAGCCGGGTTTTGGGAGAAGGGAAATGGGGAGCTGCAGGGCAGCTTAGCTGGGAAACGCAGGGGCAGGAGGATGGGGAACAGCAAAAGGCAAAGTCAGATACCAGTGTCACCTCAGGGCTGAGAGATTCTGCTTCACAGGGCCCTTTCCCCTTAAGCTGCTCCCAGATGGCTGTTCTGAGGTGAAAATGCTGCAAAAACACAGAACCTGGGGACGTACACTTGTATTTAACTTTTATCTGTGCTGTGAAGATGAAATTGTGTGTGTTTAGGGTGTGAGAAGCTTGTGCTGGGCTTCCTAAAACAGGGAACCAGAACTGCTCCAGCCCTAGTTTTTATTTCTTTGTTTTTGCTCTGAGCTCTTTTTGTCTTGCTTTCCTTGCCCAGAAATTCCTGGTGGGGACACATTTTTGCTTTACACTCAGCTGGATGCTCAAGAAAAATTCCCTACGTCATCCTCAATCCCCATGTCCTCCTGCTGCTTTTACACAGGTTTAAAAACATTGTTACACCCTTACAAAAAGCAGCACATGGATGCTTTTGGAAAGCCAAAAAACCCTTCAGGACCCGCAGAAGTCATGTTGTCTTTTAGCAATTCTGTGTAAGCACACAATTAAGAGCATTTTACAGGTATAATAAGTGGCTCCCCAGTGTCCTGATCCCCCAGTGAGACACTGCACAGACTTTCACAACAGGATTTATTCAGTGCATGCTCTGGGGATGCACAGGACAGAGCAGCAATGGAGGATATGAATAATGGCCTTCAAGTCATCCTCCACCTCATCTGTAAGAAATGAAAGGTTGCAATGACCAGAGAAGAGGCTGTATCTCCCTGTTACCTTCCTTCCACCAGCCTGCAAAGCTTGTCACATATTTAACACGCCTGACTGGGAATCCTCAGGTGAAGGGAGGAGAGATGTGGGGTAACAAAACACAGTGTCCCAGACAATGCCAGCAGCCCTGCAGTGTGCCCAGGAGCCACCAATAACCTCCAACAGCGTCTCTTGGATCTCTGGAGCTCAGATTGTACCGACACGCGTGGGGATTTGTTCTCCTTGACCACACACACACAAGTTACACGTCAAGAGGAATCTGTATCTACATTCAAATACACTGAAATTATGCAAAGAATGAAGCCATGCAGGGAAAAGCTACACGAAGGAGCTGGTGGCTGCTCTCAGCTCTGAAGGTTTCTCTTCTGTGCGTGCACACAGGTGCAGGCACACGCGTAAAATAAATCCATGGCATTGGAGAAACTGAGGAATGGGACGGGTGCCAGAGAGCAGGAGAGAGGGAGGAGGCAAGGGCTGCAGAGTGTGAGGAGGAGAGGGGAGAACAGCTGGGTAGTACTGGCCAGAGCTACACCAGAACCAGGAGGAAACAGAAATCCTCAAAAAACCACTCTATTTGGACAAGAAGGGAAAGAGGTAAAATGTGTCCAAAACTGAAAGAAACACATTCGGAAGGAAAAGAGCATTTCTGCTAGAAACTCATAGTGACAAACACCGAACTCAACCACCGTGTCTCATCTGCAAACACCAAAGCCAACCACCATGTCTCATTGTCCCCAAGTCACCCTGCTGTCCCCGGGGTCACGCTGTGGCGGGGCCTGCCGGCCACACGAGCAGGAGGGTGGGTGGGAGAGCTCAACACTTCCAGCCTGCAAATGCAACAGAAGCCAGGAAAAAGAAGAAGCATCCAAGGTCACCAGCATTATGGCAATCACCCTCCTGCCCTCAGGTCTCCTCGGGAAGGGGACCAAGTTCCCCCGGGACTGCCGGCTGCCCTTGGCTCGCCGGGGCTGCAGCAGAGAAGGCAGCGTAAGGAGGGAGCGTGTGAATTGTCCAAGGAGTCTCCTGAGCCTACCAGGGCTGTGGAACAACCAGCGCTGACAAAAGCCTTGGTGAGGGGTGCAGGGACAGCTGAGGAAGACCCTTCAGAGCAGAAGGCCCAGCATGATGGCACTGGGGAGGAGGAAGAGCGAAAGCCCCAAGCAGGTACTGGGGGCTCCAGCGCTGGACGGATCCACACTTGTCTGGTCTGAGTTTGTCTCCAGTTCTTCTGTGTCCAGGGCACCTGCTGGAAGAAGAGAGGAAAATGTGGAGTTAGAGGGGAAGATCTGGCAGAAGATCACACGCTCATGCAGGTGTGCCATGACGTGCCCCGAGGCACCGTGAGGCAGCGGAGCTCTGGTCCAGGGAAGCTGTGCGTTAGTGGGAGCAGGCTGTGAACGGGACCATGCTTCAGGGACAAGACATCCAACCAGCCCCTCAGGGTTAGAGCAAAGAGTGAGGAAAAGGCTTGGTGCCATATACAAGAGGAGGATCCAAAGGACCAGTCTGACACTGCTCCTCCCAAGCCCTCTCCATGCTGCTTGGGGATCCCTGAATGTCCAAGTGTCCATGCCAGGACAAGTGTCCACGGTTGCCTTACCTGAGAGGGAGGTCTGGAAATGGGGGCTCGGCCCTTTTTTGTCTTTGGAGGATGATGTTAAGCGCAAGAACGTGGGCTCTTCAGGGCTGAGGACCACTGACTTGGAGGGGGTTATGAGCTCAGCTCTATTGAAACCTAACTTCATCTCTGGAACAACTTGGCTGAGGGATGGAGATGGACTGGAAAAGGTTGATTCCTCTTTCCTGTCCTCTTTGACACCTTTCTTTGTTTCTGGGACTGATCTGGGGCTGAAGGCTGTGCCCATGCTTTCTAATAGGGCTGGATCCTCTGTAGTGAAGGAGCTAAGAGGCTCTCCAGTGTCTACCTCTGCAGATACTTTATAATCTGGGTCTAACATGGGCTCAAAGGAAAGAGTGTTCCCTGTTGCCTCAGTAGGATCAGGTCTGTCTGGTTCTGACTTTGTGGTTGTAGCAGTTTTCAGTTGTGTCTTTGCTGTTGTGGCAGGTGCTGGTGTTGTAGCAGCAGGTGTTGGCTTGGCTGTAGTGGTGGTAGGTGTTGGTGTGGTGGGTGTTGGCTTGGCTGTGGCTGTAGCAGGTTTTTGCTTAGCCACAGTTGGGGTGGGTTTTGGTGTGGTGAGTATTGGCTTTGCCATAGTTGTGGTTGGTTTTGGCTTGGCAGTAGTGGTGGTTGTGATGGGATTTGGTTTGGTGGTAGTGGTGGGTGTGGTGGGCTTTGGTGTGGTTGGTTTTGGTTTGGTGGTAGTGGTGGTTGGGGTGGGGTTTGGTGTGGTGGATGTTGCCTTTGCCATAGCTGTGGTTGGTTTTGGCTTGATGGTAGTGGTGGTTGTGGTGGGGTTTGGTGTGGTGGTAGTGGTGCGTGTGGTGGGGTTTGGTGTGGTGGGTGTTGGCTTG
>VWZT01003847.1:2346-13605 GCA_013397055.1 Pachycephala philippinensis | reverse complement strand
CTGCTGGGGTGCCCAGAAGGGAGAAGGGTAGCCCCAAGGAGCCCTTCTCAGGTGCCCTGAGTTGGGGCTACCCAGGGGAACCTTTCTGGGATGCCGTAAGAAGAGAGGGATGCCCTTGGAGGAACCTTTCTAGGGTGCCCAGGGTGGGGGATGTCTGAGGGGCGTTTGTTGGGGGATGCTGGGTGGAGGGGGTTGGGCCCAAGCAGCTCTGCTGGGGGACATGGGTGGCCCTGGAGGAGCCTCTCTGGGGTACAGGATCAGCCCCAGGGTACCTTTCTGGGGTGCCCTGAAAGAGGGGGAACGAGACCGAGGGTGTGTTTCTGGGTTGGGGGGGATCAGCCTTGGGGATTCCCTGGAGCGGGGAGGAACCGGGGTGCCTTGTGGCATGGAGGTCTCCCTGGAGATGTGGGAGCCTTTCTGGGGAGGGGAACCATCATGTGGCAGTGAGGGGGGGACAGGGTCCCCCCAGCTGGAGAGGGGCAGCCCCAGCGGTGAGCAGAATTGCGTGCCGTGGGGTGGAAGGGAGCAGCCCCTCCATGGAAGGGGGTCTGCCCTGGGGGCTTTTGGGGTGCCCTGTGGAGGGTGAAGGGGCTCTGGTGTGTTGGTAGTGCCCTGGGGGACAGGAGATGGGCCTGGGGTGCTCTGTGAGGAGGGGGTAGCCTGGGAAGTGCCTTTCTGGGATCCCCTGCAGCAGTGAGGTGGGGACAGAGGTGTTCCATGTGTAGGGGACAGTGGGATGCTGAGCCTGGGTGGGGAAGGGGCACCATGGTGTCCCTGTCCTGCCTGGGCACCATCCCACCCAGGGGGCTCCCCTCTGTCCCTCGGGCTTTGTGCGTGTGGGTGGCAGTGAGTTGGGGTGAGAGCCACGTGCTCAGACCTTGGAGCAGCAGCAAAACCAAGACCAGCAGTAAAATCTGGGCTCCCAAAAGCCCAGGTGCTTCCTGAGCAGCTCTTGGTGTGTCCCCAGGGGGAACCCTACAGCGTGGGGCCCTTGGCTGTGCTGGGGCTGGGCACCCCGGGGGCCAGCAGTGGGGTACGGCCGTGGGATGCACAGGAGGCTCTGGCTCACGGGAATTATTGACACGTTTGTCTTCCATTGTGCCCTGGGTCAAAAAGTGCAAGAGTGCAGGGGCTGGGGGGGACCCATCTATCGGGGTCCCTCTCTGAGGGGACAGCATGGCCTGAAGAGGGGTCCTTGGTGCTGTGAGTGGTGCAGGAGCCTGCATATCCTGCTTAGCTGGCACTGGGGCCGGGGCAGTTGATAGAAGAAATAGCCATTGATAACAACCCTCGATAACGCCCAGGCGCTGCCTCGCCCGGAGCAGACCCGCGCAGAGGGAGGACGGTTGCAGTGTGGGTGCTCTTATCTTGATCCCAAATTTATCTCGACCAACCGCTTCGTGCAACCCAACAGCAGCCTGATAAGGTGTCTGACCTCGCTGGAGCTTGGTGGGTCAGGGAGAATGCTGGGGCAGCAGCTTCACCCCTTTCCCAGTGTCAGCTGCATCGGTGCCCCAGATTTAGGGAAGTGGCTGGAGCTGTTCCCTCCCCCTGCTCCAGCCGGCTGCTGCCCTGCGAGCACAGAGGGGAAGTCCTAACTCAGGCCTTGAACGGGGGCTGCAGGAGCAGAGCACAGCCCAGGGCAGGCTGGAGCAGGGATGGAGGCTGGAGAGGGATAGGGGCTGGAGAGGGATAGGGGCTGGAGCAGGGATGGAGGCTGGAGAGGGGTAGAGGCTGGAGCAGGGATAGGGGCTGGAGCAGGGATGGGGGCTGGAGAGAAATAGGGCCTGGAGCAGGGATGGAGGCTGGAGAGGGAGAGGGGCTGGAGAGGGATAGGGCCTGTAGCAGGGATTAGGCTGTTTCCCAGGCTGGAACGTGGGTTATTCCCAAAGTGGGGGCTTCTCTGGCGCCCACCTTGGCTGACCACAAAGCGACCAGTGGTGGCGGCAAACCCACCGGAGCCGGCTGTGCCCTCGATCACGCTGCAGCGAGGGGTGTCGTGTGGGAACAGGGTGTCTCGTCCGGTGGCAAACCCGTGCTCAGATCAGAGGAAACGTTGTGAAACCGCAGCCTCGGGGCGGGGGAGACACCACGAGTTGCTGTCGGTGACATCTCCCCCCGCGGTGCCTGCGGTCCCGGGCGTTCCCACAGGCGGTCCCGCATGTCCCTGCCTGATCACCCGCTCTTTTTTGGGGTCCAGCTTCCTGCCACAGTGGGGAGGAAGGGTGAGCGTCTCTGTGCTGCCTGTCTGAGCCTGTCTGGCAGTGCTGTCCCAAAATCCCTGCCCCAGGCGCCTGTGCCAAGCACCTGGCATTCCCGTGCCCCGTGGGGCCAGTGATGAGAACCTGGGCCTCTGTCTGCCCTGGGGTGCTGCAGGGGTGGGCAGGATGGTCTTGGGGGGGTCCCATGGCCCCGCTTGGGAGAGCAGGGGGTCCTCAGGACCTCTCTGACTCAGTGCAGCCACTCCTGGGCACTTGGGGTACATGAGTGTTGGGGTGCAGCCCTGTGCCAGAGGGGCACAGCTCCATGGGGTGGCCAGTGGGGTGGGCACTGCCTGTCCTGGGGGGCCACGAGGAGCAGGTGACACTCCTGTGGTTGTGCTGGTGGCCATGGCTCATGGGTGGGCACAGGAGCAGCCCTGGAGGCTGCAGCAGCCGGGTCCCACAGCTCCTGCCCCAGCACTCCCCTGGGAGCCCTCACAGCCCTCAGAGGGCTGCAGAGCCTGACCCTGTGGAGGCCTGGGACCTTCACCCCTCATCTGGGCCCAGTTAAAACCCAGGGAACAGAGAGGATCTGGGCTGGTTTGAGCCTTCATGGACCTTCCCATGCCTGTGGTTTGTCTGTGTGCCTGTGGTTGTCCACATGTGCCCGAGTCCCCTGTCCTTCAGAGCTCCTGGAGCACCAAAGCCGACTGTGAGCCAATGTGGGGACCCAGCACCCCTTGGTGGGATGGATGGGGCTGGGCTGAGATTGTCACTGCTGCCCTTGGCTCTGCCCTTGGCTTTGCCCTGGCCATGCATGGCTGTGCTGTCTGGGAGCAAGGAGGAGGAGGAATTGCCCTTCATGGGTGGGAGAAGAGGAATCACTCATGAGGAAGAGAGGTTCTTGTAAAGTGGAGAGGGTACCTTGGGGACCCGGCAAAGTAGGTTCCCCTCAGCTGTAGGAACAGCTGTTCATCAGCATGCAGTGGAGCTGGGGACATGTAGGACAGTACGGGGGGACATGTGAGACAGGGCACCAGGCCCTGCCTCAGGGCTTGGGGGTCCGTGGAGCCGCTTGGCAGATAGACTCTGTAACTTCGGGAAAGGGGAGGGAGAGGCCAGGCTGGCCTGGCTGCCCCACGCAGGGTCCCCGCCCGCAGCGTCCCCAGGCTGCGTCCCGTGCTGTCACACTACAGCAGAGGGAGGAGCCTGGCTCTGGTGTCCCTGACTCAGCAGGGCCTTCCCGGAGCCCCCCATGGCTCTATGTCACCCTGTCATGCTGTGGGTGATATTTGTGAGCGTGGCAGAAGCGTGATTCTTTCTGCCAGCCCCATGGGCAAGGAGACGTGGAGACAGACAGGGTGCCAGTGCCCGTGGGACACCCAGAGCCCTCCCAGCCTAGGGGTGCCATATCACCATGGGTAGGCAGCAGGGAGGGGTTATCTGACTGGTTATCTGCACCTGGGCACAGCGAGAACCTCTTGGTGGCTGTGGGTGTGACAGTGAGGGTCCGTCATGATGTCTTGAGGGCACAGAGCAGGGCCAGCGCTGTGCTGGGGAAGGACCTTAGCTGGGGGGTGTCTGTCTGTGCTGGGTGCCAGATGGAAGGACATTCCCTGTGCAGGACGGGCTGAGGGGGTGTCTGGAGCTCCACATGTCTCATCTGGCTGGGGAAGGGGCCGACTTCCCTCCCCAGCTCAGGGGTAGAACCTGTCCTGGAGAGGGCTGTCTGTCTCACATTGGAGTCCCAGCCAGGTGTGCAGCCTCTCACTGCTCCACTCTCTCCCCAGGCACCACCTGTGTCCTCGTGTCCTTTCCCTTTGTCTTTAGCCCCTGCCTGGCCTGCAGGGAGAGCACTCCACAGTGGGCAGCCTTCATCTACTACCTCCCCTTCATCGTCATCTTCCAGTTTGGCTGGGCGGCCACGCAGGTGTCCCACCTGGCCCTCATCCCCGAGCTGGTGAGCAGTGACCATGGGAAGGTGGAGCTCACGGCTTTCAGGTGAGCACAGCCACACCTTGGGGGTCCCCTGGGCCCGGGGGAGCTGCCCTGCCCATGCTGGGTCCCATCGCTGTGTGACAGGAGGTCCCTGGGTGCTGTGGCACACCAGAGACCTTGGCATGGCAGGACGAGGACTGGGCCATGTGGGTGTCCTGTGGGATGTGCCAAAGGACACCGGTCCTGAGTTGGTGGCCTAAAGCCTTTGGTGCCAGGAGGGAATGTCTTGATGCCAGGGATGTCAGTGACACAGCCCATGGGACACTTCCCTGAGCTGGGGACACTCCTCCTGTGGGAATGGGGGGTGGCATTCAGGGACGGGACTGTCCCTCCCAGATGCCCTCGGGGAGAGCTGGATGTGGCTGTGGGGACTGTCCTGGAGGTGAGACGTCCCCAGGGCCAGGTGGGCAGCACACTTGGCTCATCTCTGTCAGGATCGTGATGTGGGATGGGGTGTTTATCCCATGGAGCAGGGTGAGCAGGGAGGATGTGGGGTACCCATGGGGCCGAGTGGTCCCACTCTGGGGGCACCGGCTCAGGCAGCTCATGGCATCCTTGAAGCAGAGGTGAGCTGTGGCTGGAGGGGGAGCAGACTGACCTGTAGGGATCTTGGTTTCCTCCCAGTCATGCCCCGAGACTTGGACTGGGCACACTGGGAGTTGCACCAGTAAGGCTGATGCCTGGCCAGGTGCCTCGTGCCTGCAGAGGTGTCGCCTCAGCCATGGCACTGGGGTGCAGAGGCTGTAGCACATTTGGCTTGGAGGGCCGAGGTGTGCTGCTCTGCTGTCCCTGTGCTTGTCCCTCTGCATCGCCCTGAGGTTTCCTTCCCCTCAGGTATGCCTTCACCGTCATGGCCAACATCACTGTGTACGGCCTGACCTGGCTCCTGCTGAACTTCCAGACGGACCAGCCCGACCACATGGAGCATCTGGGCCCCCAGGACATCCCTGTGTTTCGGGTGAGTGACAGGGCACAGTCCCTGGGGTTCCCTCTTCCTGTGGCTCAGCTGGGGAGGTACTGGAGGGAGTCAGGGGGCAGTGCCCTAAAACCTCACCAATTGGGCAAGAGCCACACTGAGCCCTCCCTGGAGTTTGGGAACCCCTCCTTACCCTCCAGACTGCTGGGGGGCTGATGATGGGCTGCCCCCACTGCTGTGCTCACCCCACTGCCTCATCAGAACCTGGCCCTCATCGTGGTGGGGCTGGGGGCCGTGTTCTCCCTCATCTTCCACCTGGGTACCACGGAGAAGCCAAACCCACCAGGGACGCTGCATGAGCCAGAGGAGAACACCCCGCTGCTGCACAAGGAGCCCCCGGGCCCCCTGCTGCTCTGGAAGGACTGGCTGCTGGAGCCCTCCTTCTACCAGGTACGGCTGGGCAGGACTCCCTTGGCCTGGGCTGCTGCACTCTGGGCACCCTGGGCATCCTGCAGCCAAGGGACTTGCCCAGGTGCGGGTGCAGATGGAGAGAGGGGCTGTTCTGGGCACCCATCCACCACCTCAGAGGGGCCATCCCCTTCCTGGTGGGCACCTGTGCTGTGACAGCTGGGCAGGGAAGGTTCTTCCCACAGGATGAGTGGTGATGCCCTGGCCCTGTCCCCTCACAGGTCGCGGTGCTCTACATGGCCACTCGCCTCATCGTCAACCTGTCCCAGACCTACATCGCCATGTACCTGACCAACTCGCTGCAGCTCTCCAAGGTGGGCACAGGGCAGGTCTAGGGACACATGGGAAAGTTTCCTGATATGGCTTGGGGCTCATCTCCTCCCTGTCCTTGTCCCTTGCAGAAGTACATTGCCACCATTCCCCTAGTGATGTACGTCAGTGGGTTCCTCTCCTCGTTCCTCATGAAGCCTGTGAACAAATGGATCGGTCGGAACGTGAGTCCAGGGTGCTGGAGAGGTTGGAGTTTGACCCCAGGAGAGGCCCAGGGGCCAAATCCTGGCTATGAGCAGAGCTCCTGGCACACCTGAGCTGGAGAGCAGGGACCCCTCATGGACTCTCTGCCAGCAACCACCCACTGCAGCATGGGTCCCACTGGGACTGGGAGTGGTGGGTAGGGGTGGGGGTGTGGGTCCCACTGGGACTGGGGATGGTGGGCAGGGATGGGGGCAGGGGTCTGTCCTGCACATCCCTGGGGCTGGGGAAGGCAATGCTGGCCGAGTTACCGTGTCCCTTGCAGGCCTGACTGGGCTGCAGAGCCCTGTGGTGCCCATCAGGGGCGGAGGGGGGTCTGGCTACACTGGCCTGGGTGGGTACACGGTCTGCAGTGCCAGCAGGAGGGACCTGCCCCCCCCCAGTGTGTCCCCTCCGGGCTGTTGGGTGCCAGTGGAGTGTCCCCTGCCCTCACAGATGCTCTCCCACAACTCTGCCCAGGGCTCAACCCTTGGGCTGCAGAACAACCTGGAGCACAGCAAGGACCTGTTTTTGGGGTCTCCTTGTTTAAATACAACTGGGACAGAGCCAGGGCTGTCCCTCATGGGTCCCGGGCAATGCTGGCCCTGTGCCCTCCCTGCTTGCTCCTCCCTCACCGAGTGCCAGCTGATGTCTGAACTCCCCCTTCTCCCTCTGCCCATCCCCATCCCAGCTGACTTACTTTGTGGGCATCCTGGTGGTCCTGGCCTTCGCCTCCTGGGTGGCCCTGGCCAGGCCGATGGGAGATGAGATCTACGGACTGGCCGTGTTGCTCGGGGCCGGCTCAGCCACCATCCTGGTCACCTCGCTGTCCATGACTGCAGATCTCATCGGCACCAACACGGTACGGCCGCTGCTCCTGGTGGGACGGAGGGGGTCACGGCAGGCACAGAGCCCACAGGCTGGGGTGGGCACTGGTTGGGGTTGGGGTATGGAGACGCTGGGAGGGGGCTCTGCTGGGTGCTGTGCCCTGTGAGTGCTGTGCCCCGGGCTCTGCTGCTCTGCCGCTCTGCCCGTGAGAGGGCACACGGGGCTGCTTGGCCCAGCATGGCACAGCGTGGTTCCGTCTCCTCCCGCAGCACAGCAGCGCGTTTGTCTATGGTGCCATGAGCTTCACGGACAAGATGGCCAATGGCCTGGCTGTGATGGCCATCCAGAACCTGCACCCCTGCCCGTAAGTGTCTCTGCAGAGCAGGGACTCCCCACTGCTGGGGGGCCACAAGGAAATATTCCAGGGTTGGAGCAAGAGGCACGGGTGGGAACCAGCTCGGATTTATAGAATCCCACAATGGTTTGGATTGGAAGGGACCTTAACGCTCATCTTGTTCCACCCCCTGCCATGGGCAGGGACACCTTCCACTATCCCAGGCTGCTCCAAGCCCTGTCCAGCCTGGACTGGAAGATTTCTAGGGATGAGGCAGCCCTAGAACTGCTCTGGGCACCCTGTGCCAGGGCCTCCCCACCCTCACAGGGAACAATTCCTTCCCAATATCCCATCCAGCCCTGCCCTCTGGCAGTGGGGAGCCATTCCCTGTTTCCTGTCCCTCCATCCCTCATCTCAAGTCCCTCTCCAGCTCTTCTGGAGCCCCTTTAGGCCCTGCAAGGGCCTCTGAGGTCTCCCTGGAGCCTTCTCTTCTCCAGCTCTGATTTGTCTTAAACTCTTCTTCACCTTCACTCCTGGCCTTGGACAAGGGCCCGAGCCATGCCCTGGGGATCTCCTTGTCCTGGGCCTTTCCCTTGCATCCCAGTGGGAACCAGTCCTGGCTCTGAGGACGTGGGACCACTGTCCATAGCCTGGGGCTCCAGTCCCAGCTTCCAGCCACATCCCTGCCTGTCCCCACAGGACTGAGCTGTGCTGCCCTGCCTGTGTCGGCTTCTACCGCTGGGTGATGGTGCTGGTCACCGGCGGCATCGCCGTTGCTGCTGTTACCACGCTCTGCTGCATCATGGTGTGGCCCATCCGGATCCGCTACCGTGAGTGGGGCTGGGGGTTTGGGGGCAGCCCAGCGTGGGGCTGGGGGCACTGGGAGCCCCAAGGCCTGTGCCAGCCTGGGCTGAAGCCGCAGTGGCTTTTCAGATGGCCCTGGTGGGACAGCAGTGGGAGCCCTGTTGTCACTAGGCTGGCTGTGGCCACGCTCGCAGGGGAGCCCTAATGGCAGGACACAGGGCAGGGCCATTGTCCCGCTTCCGCTGCTGCCCCCAGAGAGGGGCTGTGTCTGCTTGCTGTGCCCTTCTCGGGGGGCAACACCTTCCTGGCCCGGTCATGTCCACGCTGGCCCTGGGGTTCCAAGGGGTGTCAGGGGCAGCTCCATGTGCTGGCAGCAAATGTGGGGGATGGTGGGGTTGTCACCGAAACTGTGGGAAAAATAAAACCCCTCCAATTACATTTTTAATGTTAGAGAATCAAGGCATTACTTTATTATCTGGCCAGGATGTACCACAGAAATCATCTCATCCACACACAGCCCGGGTGTGCAGAGAGAATCATTCCATGATACGTAACATTTACTAGATTTTTCATATCTTTTATACAGTCAAAACTCATAGAAACGAATTGGGTCAGTGTTCATTGGTCTCAAGTTGTGTCGTTCTTAGTATTTGGTCTCCTATTGGATCCAGATTTCTTCACTTCTGATGTTAATTAGATCTTCATTCCTTGATATTCTTATCAGTCTTTTCTGGAGGAGATGTCTCCAACTCTGCCAGAGAAAGAGTCTGGGATAGATATTCGTAGATGGCCACTGATGGAGCTACTCCCAGTCTGTTGAAATGCTAAGCCCATCAGGCCTCACCTAGAGAAACACTGTCCTGGAAAGAAGCTTCAGTTCCCTTCCCCCGGGGCAAAGGTGAACAAACCTGGCTAAAGTTATATATAAAAAATTTTTAAACTGGTATGTTTTCCAACAATTCCCCCCTTTGGAAGTGACCTGAATTTTAAGGTCACTTCCACTTAACTTACTTACTTAACCAATCCTCAAAAATTTTGAAGAAAAAGAAGAAAGAGAGTATACAGAAAAGCACCCACATAGAAATTCTAAGAGGAATGTTAATTTTTTGGCCTTCTTGGGTTTTCCCTCCCCCAGTGGGATTAACTGCCTCTGCTGTGCCCATGACTGGCCGCACGGCAGGGCTGGGATGGGAGCTCTGTGAAGCGCTGCCTCTGTTGTGCCCGTGCCTGGCCGCGCTGCAAGGCTGGGATGCTGGCTCTGGGGGTGGGCTGAGGAGCAGTTCACAGTCTCACCAGGGCAAGGCCTGACCTGCCCCCTCCCCACACAGGCATCCCGAAGTGTCTCTGAGACGCTTTCAGTGTTTGGCAGCCAACTCCATGGCTCAAGACAGAGACCATGACTAATGTAGTTACCTTTCTCTTGTGGTTTGATCAGGGTATCTTTCTCCGCCCCCCTTTGGTGGGACTTTTAGCAAACAGAATAGAAAGCAAAGAGGAAAGTATACTGGGATTCATATAAATGGTAACTGACCAGGACTACTGCAGTGTTAGTTTTCTTTGCTTGTGATCTAATTACAGTACTTTCTTCACCCCCAGCCCCTTTTGGTGGGATTTCTAGCAAACAGAGCAGAAAGGAAAGAGGAAAGCATCTTTCAGCTACTGTGCTTAAAGCTCAGCAGATCGATCTGTGATTTCTGGTGATTTCTTAAAGGCAGTATTTTCTTTTCTGTGGGGTTTAGCATTCTCAAGTATTAGACAGACAAATATACTTGTTGAAGTTATTATTTTCATCCCTCCCACCAATCAGGTTTTCAGGGGGAATTCCAGAACTCATTCCAATCTCCTCAGCATATCATTTTCAGGGTCTTGATTTTGGACTAAAACCTTTTCAACTTAACTAAAACTTTTAGTCATTTTCCAAGTTAAAATCTTTCTTTTAGTCACTTCTACAGCTGGAGAGAACTTTCCAGCTGCCACTTCTTCTGCACAATAACACATCTCTTACCATTATTGCATGTGCTTCTCTTGGTATGTTTATGCTTTTACTCTGAGGAGATAGGAAGAGGCACATAAATTAGTTTCCATAACTATATGAGCTCCAAAAAACTAAATTGAAGGAGGAAACTTTCCCATCCACTGTGTAAACTAGTAAGAAAAATATATAAACTTATATAAACATACATGAATAAACATAGTAACAACAGTTAGAAACATGACCATTACTAATAGAACTTACCCAGTTTTAGCACTTTGTTAGAATAGCCAGCCATCCTTTTGAAACCTTTTCATTTTTAAGATAAAAATCATTTTGTCTGATTTACATAGGGTTATATTCCAATTTTGCAAATTTAGATATAAGTCCATAGGCCAGTTATTAATGTAGCCTTTGTTCAATGTGCATGTGTTAAAAGGGTACCACTTTTCTTTTTGGTTTACTTACCCTTTTGCATCTGAAGCTATACCTGCTGCAATTATTACAAGGCCCTGCTAGGATAGCTGACTAACCTAGGAACAACACTGTTGGTAACACTGTTCTGGAAATACAAAAAAGTAAACCATTTAATACATTTCATTTTGGATTTTTTTTTTTGTGTGTTTTGTTGCAGTTTTTAACAGATTTACTGTTTAATATATTATCCAATATGGTCCTTTCGTGTTCTTCTTTGTCTGGGGTTAATTTTTATTCATGTAATAGAGGAGTCTCTGGCCATCGATCTCACAGTTGCAAGGGTAGTCAGCAGTTCTTCCTGCTTCTGTGGCTTGAGTGGCTCTTTGTCTCACGTCTGGATACACTTAGCTTTTATCTGATGAGGATACACTTGAACATTCAAAGTTGTTAATGGTATCAAAACAAACTTGCACAATGATAACACATGTTAGAGTGGGGAGAAGGATGAATTCCTGCCTCCTTCACCCCCCTTTCGAAATTCTTATATTTTTTGCTAGCTAGTTTTATTTTGCAACATAACGAGTTCTGTTGCCCTTCTTTGCAAGCAGGCAAAGCTTGGTTTTGAGGGGACGACATCATCCACACCTTCCTGTCAGGAAAATTAATCCACGAACACCAGAGGTTTATGTCCAAAAAGGAGACAGAGGAGTCCTATAACGTTATTCAAGTAAAGGGAGAGGCCATGGGGCATTCCCCTGGGGTCTCTCAAATTCTTAGAGGATGCAGCCTCCTTTTTATCCTAATTTCCCGG